>CAWUHX010000409.1:0-201556 GCA_963922205.1 Romanomermis culicivorax | reverse complement strand
AAGCAGTGGTATCAACGCAGAGTACTCGTGTGGGGAAATTGACATGCAAATCGACGACAGGGACGACCAGCGGCGCAGACATTTGCATAGAATGGAGCGCCACCAAAAGACCAAAAAGATAGTGAAAATCATTCTTCACTTAATATCGTTTTTATTATATTTTTTGACATTATTGCTGGCGTCCCCAAATACAATTTTCCCAGCAACTTGTGTTTTTTATGAGTATTTCACTGTGGTATACCCACATTCGTTTTGCATATTTCGTCGGACTTATTGCTGTATATATTCGTTTATTTATTTAGATAATCCGCGTCGACGAAGGCGGAGGGCCAGAGGCCCAGGCGCCGGCTTACATCAAGTAAGTTTTGGGAAACCCCTTTCGGGTTATACCCAGGTAAGTTTATCCCTGAGGGGATTCCTTGTCTCATCTAGGAGACTGCGGAGGACCTTGGTAAGGCCCCCGTATTTAGAGCAAAGTTTATCTTTGTTGTTGTAGGTCTGGGGATAACCGGACTGTTGCACAGATCACCGAGGCTTAGCCAAGGTATCAGTTCTAACAGGTCAGTTCAGACCCAATCTTTTCTTACGCCTCTTAAGGAAAGACCTGCACAACAAGTCCACGCTCTTGGCAGTCTGAAATCGAAATTCTTTGATTCAAAACTTGATCAGATTTCAGAATATTTGATCACCATCTTTTTTTTTCCTTCGATTCCTTCGAAATCGATCGGTTTAGCTACCAAATCAAAGTTCACAACCACAATTTTTGATCCTCAACATGGAATAATTTATTTGGCAATTATGATGAAGATGTTGCAAGATTCAAAAGTTGAACAGATTTCAGGTTTTTAGATCAATTACTTTCCATCTTTGGTTCCTTCAAAATAGATCTTTGCATCAATTAAATAGTTCACAACCATATCTCGTCCTGAACCTGGGTCCACACTTTTGGAATTTCTGATATTGACATTCTTTGATTCGAAACATGATCAGATTTCAGAATTTTAGATCAATTACCTACAATCTTTAGTTGCTTCAAATCAGATCTCTCCGTCAATCAAATTTTTCACAACCATCTTTCGTCCTGAACCTGGGTCCACACTTTTGGAATTTCTGATATTGACATTCTTTGATTCAAACTTGATCAGATTTCGGAATTTTTGATCAATCACTTTCCATCTTTGGTTCCTTCAAAATAGATCTTTGCATCAATCAAATAGTTCACAACAATCTCTCGTCCTGAACCCGGGTCCACACTTTTGGAATTTCTGATATTGACATTCTTTGATTCGAAACTTGATCAGATTTCAGAATTTTAGATCAATTACCTACAATCTTTAGTTTCTTCAAATCAGATCTCTCCGTCAATCAAATTTTTCACAACCATCTTTCGTCCTGAACCTGAGTCCACACTCTTGGCAGTTCTGAAATCGAAATTCTTTGATTCAAAACTTGATCAGATTTCAGAATATTTGATCAACATCTTTTTTTTCCTCTGATTCCTTCGAAATCGATCGGTTTAGCTACCAAATCAAAGTTCACAACCACAATTTTAGATCCTCAACATGGAACAATTTCTTTGGCAACTATGATGAAGATGTTGCAAGATTCAAAAGTTGAACAGATTTCAGGTTTTTAGATCAATTACATTCCATCTTTGGTTCCTTCAAAATAGATCTTTGCATCAATTAAATAGTTCACAACCATATCTCGTCCTGAACCTGGGTCCACACTTTTGGAATTTCTGATATTGACATTCTTTGATTCGAAACTTGATCAGATTTCAGAATTTTAGATCAATTACCTACAATCTTTAGTTGCTTCAAATCAGATCTCTCCGTCAATCAAATTTTTCACAACCATCTTTCGTCCTGAACCTGAGTCCACACTCTTGGCAGTTCTGAAATCGAAATTGTTTGATTTAAAACTTGATCAGATTTCAGAATATTTGATCAACATCTTTTTTCCTCTGATTCCTTCGAAATCGAACGGTTTAGCTACCAAATCAAAGTTCACAACCACAATTTTTGATCCTCAACATGAAGCAATTTCTTTGGCAACTATGATGAAGATGTTGCAAGATTCAAAAGTTGAACAGATTTCAGGTTTTTAGATCAATTACTTTCCATCTTTGTTTCCTTCAAATTAGATCTTTGCATCAATCAAATAGTTCACAACCATCTCTCGTCCTGAACCTGGGTCCACACTTTTGGAATTTCTGTTATTGACATTCTTTGATTCAAAACTTGATCAGATTTCAGAATTTTTGATCAATTACTTTCCATCTTTGGTTCCTTCAAAATAGATGTTTGCATCAATCAAATAGTTCACAACCATCTCTCGTTCTGAACCTGGGCTCACACTTTTGGAATTTCGGTTATTGACATTCTTTGATTCGAAACTTGATCAGATCTTAGAATTTTTGATCAATTACTTTCCATCTTTGTTTCCTTCAAAATAGATCTTTGCATCAATCAAATAGTTTACAACCATCTCTCGTCCTGAACCTGGGTCCACACTTTTGGAATTTCTGATATTGACATTCTTTGATTCGAAACTTGATCAGATTTTAGAATTTTTTGATCAATTACTTTCCATCTTTGTTTCCTTCAAATTAGATCTTTGCATCAATCAAATAGTTCACAACCATCTCTCGTCCTGAACCAGGGCCCACACTTTTGGAATTTCGGTTATTGACATTCTTTGATTCGAAACTTGATCAGATTTTAGAATTTTTGATCAATCACTTTCCATCTTTGGTTCCTTCAAAATAGATGTTAGCATCAATCAAATAGTTCACAACCATCTCTCGTTCTGAACCTGGGCTCACACTTTTGGAATTTCGGTTATTGACATTCTTTGATTCGAAACTTGATCAGATCTTAGAATTTTTGATCAATTACTTTCCATCTTTGTTTCCTTCAAAATAGATCTTTGCATCAATCAAATAGTTTACAACCATCTCTCGTCCTGAACCTGGGTCCACACTTTTGGAATTTCTGATATTGACATTCTTTGATTCGAAACTTGATCAGATTTTTAGAATTTTTGATCAATTACTTTCCATCTTTGTTTCCTTCAAATTAGATCTTTGCATCAATCAAATAGTTTACAACCATCTCTCGTCCTGAACCTGGGTCCACACTTTTGGAATTTCTGATATTGACATTCTTTGATTCAAAACTTGATCAGATTTCGGAATTTTTGATCAATCACTTTCCATCTTTGGTTCCTTCAAATAGATCTTTGCATCAATCAAATAGTTCACAACAATCTCTCGTCCTGAACCCGGGTCCACACTTTTGGAATTTCTGATATTGACATTCTTTGATTCGAAACTTGATCAGATTTCAGAATTTTAGATCAATTACCTACAATCTTTAGTTTCTTCAAATCAGATCTCTCCGTCAATAGAATTTTTCACAACCATCTTTCGTCCTGAACCTGAGTCCACACTCTTGGCAGTTCTGAAATCGAAATTCTTTGATTCAAAACTTGATCAGATTTCAGAATATTTGATCAACATCTTTTTTTTCCTCTGATTCCTTCGAAATCGATCGGTTTAGCTACCAAATCAAAGTTCACAACCACAATTTTAGATCCTCAACATGGAACAATTTCTTTGGCAACTATGATGAAGATGTTGCAAGATTCAAAAGTTGAACAGATTTCAGGTTTTTAGATCAATTACATTCCATCTTTGGTTCCTTCAAAATAGATCTTTGCATCAATTAAATAGTTCACAACCATATCTCGTCCTGAACCTGGGTCCACACTTTTGGAATTTCTGATATTGACATTCTTTGATTCGAAACTTGATCAGATTTCAGAATTTAGATCAATTACCTACAATCTTTAGTTGCTTCAAATCAGATCTCCGTCAATCAAATTTTTCACAACCATCTTTCGTCCTGAACCTGGGTCCACACTTTTGGAATTTCTGATATTGACATTCTTTGATTCAAAACTTGATCAGATTTCAGAATTTTTGATCAATCACTTTCCATCTTTGGTTCCTTCAAAATAGATCTTTGCATCAATCAAATAGTTCACAACCATCTCTCGTCCTGAACCTGGGTCCACACTTTTGGAATTTCGGTTATTGACATTCTTTGATTCGAAACTTGATCAGATCTTAGAATTTTTGATCAATTACTTTCCATCTTTGTTTCCTTCAAAATAGATCTTTGCATCAATCAAATAGTTTACAACCATCTCTCGTCCTGAACCTGGGTCCACACTTTTGGAATTTCTGATATTGACATTCTTTGATTCGAAACTTGATCAGATTTTAGAATTTTTGATCAATTACTTTCCATCTTTGTTTCCTTCAAAATAGATCTTTGCATCAATCAAATAGTTTACAACCATCTCTCGTCCTGAACCTGGGTCCACACTTTTGGAATTTCTGATATTGACATTCTTTGATTCGAAACTTGAATCAGATTTTAGAATTTTTGATCAATTACTTTCCATCTTTGTTTCCTTCAAATTAGATCTTTGCATCAATCAAATAGTTTACAACCATCTCTCGTCCTGAACCAGGGCCCACACTTTTGGAATTTCTGATATTGACATTCTTCGATTCGAAACTTGATCAGATTTTAGAATTTTTGATCAATTACTTTCCATCTTTGTTTCCTTCAAATTAGATCTTTGCATCAATCAAATAGTTCACAATCGTCTCTCGTCCTGAACCTGGGCCCACACTTTTGGAATTTCGGTTATTGACATTCTTTGATTCGAAACTTGATCAGATTTCAGAATTTTTGATCAATTACTTTCCATCTTTGTGTCCTTCAAAATAGATCTTTGCATCAATCAAATAGTTTACAACCATCTTGTTGAGGTGGTCTCAGGTGCACGTGTTCAGCTTCCGGCGTCGGTGCGCAGGCGGTTGGACGCGGCGAAAAGTGGCCGAAAAGAATGATAAATTTGCATAGGTTGATGCTGCCACTGTTTCGCGTTTTTGGTGTCTTTTTATTATTATTAAAAAAAGACTTAGTTTATGGAGCGTCGCCGCCATCGTCCTAATTATAATATTTTTGTTTATTATTTTTTATTGGCCTCGCCCATCGTCACCCAATACACTTTGGACCTGTAAGTGTATTGTTTTGTGAGCGTAGTGGAGGGAGTCTATAAGTTTAGGATTGGAGACTTGGGTAGGAGCTCCTGAGGTACGTGCCAAGGTGTTCTGCCTGAGGTTTAGTGCAAGTTCTGGTGTATATCTGGTGAAACGTCTGGGAGAGTTTGGTGTTTGTTGTTGTTGTTAGCCTGTGGTTAGAACTGTTGCTTTATTGTGACCCCACAGAAGCCTAACAAGTGGTGGACTCTTAACGCCTCTCACGACGGATAACCGGAGAACCACCAGAAAAATAACTAAACCTCCTGGGTTTTATTTACAGGCACATACCGGAAAAATTAAGAAGATGAGTATTCCGGTAGGAAAAATGTTGAGGACTCCTCCTAGGTCACATGAACCTAGCGTTTCGAATCTGGACTCTGCTGAAGAACACGCAGTGGTAGAAAAGGTTCAAGCACAGGCGCCTGAGACTGAAGGAAGGAGAGAGAGTGGAATTGCCGAAATGGCAAGAGTTGAAGAAGAGTTGAGGAGAAGTGGTTTTTAGATGGCTAGGAGAGCCGAGATTGAAACTACTGTAAGTGGTAGTGTCAGAGGTCAGCAGACCTTTGAGAAGGAGAGACCGACGTCGCCCTCGAAGTTGGTCCATCCGATGGCCGAAACGCTGGAGGAGATTAGACGGAAATCGAAACCGGCGTGGAGGTCAAACATGGTGGACATGAATTACGACGAGTATTACAAGGACGCGCCAGCCGATTTATACGACGACAAATATTCGAGGCGATACGACCCCGAAATGGCGAATTTTATTCGGCGAGAGGAGCAGAGGGATCGAGTCGATCCCAAGGACGTACGAATTAACGCGCTGGAGAAGAAGGTCGAGTTATTGATCAAGGTAATCGAAAGCGCGCAGATCAAGGAAAAGGAAACGGAGGATGATCAACGGAGGAAGATAGGTGAGTCTTCTTACCTTGAGAATAGAGTTGAGAGAATTAGTGAACCTAAGAGAGAGGTTCATTCAGAGGTTTATATAAGGTCTCAAGAGGATAGAGACAAATATTCGGCTAGAGATAGAGGTTGGACTGAGGAGCCGCAGAGTTCAAGGAATGCTGAACAAGCACAATCGATTGTCTATGGTTACTCAGAGAATAGGAGGTCTAGGGAAAGGAAGGTGACTATTTGCGACAAATCGTCCCAGGGAGAGGATAGGTTTTCTCGTCCTACTCCTTGGAGAGATACTGCAAATAGAGCTGACCTTAGCCCTGAGAGGAGGAGAAAGAGGAGGTCAAAGAGTAGAAAGAGATCTCACAGATCAAGAGCTTAGAGTAGACATTACTCAGATAGTGAGAATAGCAGTTCATCTACGTCGAACTCTAGCTCAAGTGTTGAAGTTGATGTGAGAGATGTGGTAAAGGCCTTGAAACATAGACCTTTACATGATAGTATAAAGCCAACGGAGGCTTTGAAATTTTTTACTGATCTGGAAAGTGAATTTCTGGAGAATAGGGCTGATAAAGTGAAAAAGGAGTGTTTGAGAAGGTTGTCTCAGAACACGGCGAGGAGGATAGCGAGAACATCCTCAAGTTATACAGAAGCGCGGAGAAATATTTTAAAGTATCTCGCGTTGACTTATGATTTGACGATGCTCAAAAGAGAGTTATTTAATATGAAACAGGAAGAAGCCGAGTCAGCCTTAGAGTTTTTAAAGAGGTTGAGTAATCATGTGGATCTGGTCTATGCAGATCAGAGTGATCAAGTAAGGCAAGAGAACATTATTAATGCCTTCATTTATAAGAGTAGTCCGTTGTATCAGACGGAGTTGCAAGACGTATTGCCATCAATGAAAACATGGCAAGACCTCGCATACGCCGTAACTCAGATTGATAAAAAGTATAGGAATGTGTTTACTGCTTTTGGAGCCAAGGATAAACCGATTGTAGTGAATCAAGTTGTAGCGGAGAAGTGCCCGGAAATTTCTTTTGTAGGGAATGCTCGGTATGGAAGTACTAAAAAGTATAACCAGACGAAGTCAAGACCACAAAATCAGTTGCAAAAGGCAGTAGAAGAGGAGAGAAGTGAGGAGAATGCTGAAGAGATGCAACATGGTCTGTCGCCTCGTGATGTCAAAAAGTCTAACGAGGAACAGGCCAAGGAGTCTTTTTTAGCTATTCTCTCAAAGGAGTGGCTACAATTGGTTCAAAAGGTGGATAAATTACAAGTTACTCAGAATGAAGCTTTAAAAGAGTTGACTACTGTGAAGACTGCGTCTGCTGAAAAGCAGAAGCAGTTGAAGCAGCAGAGACCCTACTGCATATATCATAAGAATAATACTCATGCTACGGAGGAGTGTAAGACATTAGCATACCGGCGTCAGCAACAGCAACGCGGTGGATTTAACCGTGGCATGCCTAATCAGTATTATGGTGGTGATAGGAATGCTTCATATAGAGGAAGTTTTAGAGGTAGAGGTGGACCTCAATTTGGATTTAGAGGAAGAGGAAGAGGTGCCTATTATGTAGGATTCCCCGAAGAAGATCAAATGTACGGGTATGACCCAGAATTTGAGAGATACAGGGAATTCTGCAGACTTAGGGAACAAGGCATCCAGTTGCAGAGGCAGCCTCAGTTGATGTTACCTGCACCAACTAGTCAACCGGCTATTCAGGCTAGTACCGTCCAGGATCAGTCTGGATCATTTGTTTCGAACCAGTCGCAACCTAGTTCGCATAACGTAATGGTGACAAGCCGTACGGATGTGGATGATGAAAGTGATCAGAGTAGAAACAAATCTTCTAGTTTGGTTCTCAGAAGTATTATTCACCTGGATAAGGTGACACCTCTAGAGAAGGTAAAAGAAAGAGATTTGGCTCATGTGAAGTATGGAAGGAAAGCAACGGACATAGAGAGAAGGTTGTTGGAAAATTATCCGAAAATGGTTCCTTTCTACATAAATGTGGTTATTAAAGAAACGGCTACCAGAGCTTTAATCGATACAGGAGCTCAGTGTACAGTCATGTCTTCTAAGCTCCTGAAAAGGGCATTAGACGTTGATTATACAGTGTACCCTCGTATTCTTAAAGTGACTGTAGCTGATGGAAAAGTTGTGCATGCCTATGGGTATGTACCAGTTTGTATGAAGACGGAATTCGGAAGTTTTCCAGTCAATGCTATAGTGTTGCCAGATGCAGGTGAGGACCTGATCTTGGGCACAGATTTTTTAGCGCACCCAGATTTAGGTGTGGTGATTGATTTCAAAAGGAATGCCATGACGATACAAGGCATTGAAAGAAAGATTGACGTAGTTCAAGTTCCTTCTGTAACTACTGTGCAAACGGTAATGGAAGAAGTAACTAAAGTCAGTGTGGCGTCGACTGATTGCATAAATCAAATTGTTTATCCAAAAGTTTGTCTGCTAAAGACAACTGTTGCAATTGTTGCATGTACTAAAACCTACATTCCATATGGAACAGATGTTTTGATGAAGGCAAAACTTTGGGATCAACATGGAGATGCCACGTTGAACGGAATTATTGTCGAATCGAAAGATTCTGAAAGGAAGTTCAGAATGGAGAAAGCGGTTGTAGACAGATCACAAGAGGAGTTTGTAGTACTAATCTCCAATACCACGGGTTCTGGTTGTCCGTTTGAGAGAGATCAAATCATTGGCTATACAGAATCTATGCTTATTGAAGATGATGATACGTACAAGAAAGTGAAGGAAATGAAAAAGATAAAGGAGGAAAAGGAATATCAGACCTGCATGGTAAAGCAAGGAATGCCTGCATTATCAAAAGCTGATTCTGTAGAGTTCTATACTTCACTATGCAAGATGATATCGAAGGCGAAAATTTCGGAAGAGAAGAAAACGGAAGCTATGGAGTCTTTGTTGAAGTACAGAGATGTCTTTAGCTTGCCTGGTGATCCGGCTACTACAACCCCAGCTCTGACGTGTAAGATAGATACAGGAGATGCAAGACCTGTAGCAAAGAGATATTACAGAGCTTCAATTAATAGTCGGCCTGAAGTGAGGAGACACATAAAGGAGATGTTGGATCAGGGAGTGATCGAGCCCTCGAAGTCACCGTGGGCTGCACCCTTGTTCTTAGTTGGAAAGAAAGATGGAACTACGAGACCCGTAGTTGATTTTAGAGGTATAAACGAAGTGACCAAGGATGATAAATATCCCATCCCGAGAATGGATGACTATTTAGATTGCCTTGGAAGAGCAAAGTTCTATATGACTCTAGATTTGAAGTTGGGATATTGGCAGGTCCCGATGGAGGAGGAGAGCAAGGAGAAAACGGCTTTTATATGCCAAGAGGGCTTGTTTCAGTTTAAAGTGATGCCGTTTGGGTTCAAGAATGCACCTGCTGAATTCCAAAGGATGATGGAGAGAATCCTTGGGGATTTGGTATGGAAAATTTGCCTAGTGTACATAGATGATATTATCATCTTCTCGAATACGTTCGAGAAACACTTAGAGAATTTGAAAATGGTGCTAGAAGCGTTGAGGAAGGCGAAGTTGACTCTTAAGCCAGAGAAATGTGAATTTCTTCCCCAGAAGGTGCACTTTTTAGGACACATCTTGGACGCGAACGGAATTTCTCCGGATCCTAAGAAGGTCAAGGCGATAACGGAATTTCCATTCCCGGATTCTGTTAAGAAAATGCAAAGATTCCTAGGTATGCTACAATGGTGTAAGAAATTTATACCAGACCTAGCAGCACTAGCTGAACCCTTGTACAAATTAACAGGCAAGAAGGGAACATGGAATGTGACGGAGTTACATTACACAACTTTTGAGAAGCTCAAAGTAGCATTGACCTCAGTACCTTTCTTAAGACATCCAATTCTAGATGGATCTGCGCGATTCATTCTTCAAACGGATGCCAGTGGAATTGCATTGGGAGCAGTGTTATGTCAAGAGACTGACTCAGAACGTTGGGTGATAGCCTACTATAGTCGGATATTGCGGGCGGAAGAAAGGAAATGGTGCGCCACCGAAAGGGAATGCTTAGCTGTGGTTTACGGCCTTAAAATTTATAAACATTATCTTTTGGGCCAAAAGGTCAGGATTCAAACTGACCACAAACCATTATTATCAATGAGGGTCAACACACAGACTAATGACAAACTCAAGAGGTGGTAGGCATTCATTTGCCAGTTTAATCACAAGTTGGAGTACGTGCCTGGCAGACAGAATGCCATGGCTGATTTTCTCTCCAGGAAGGAGGAACCGGATGAACAGAAAGAGAAGTTGCCACCAAAATGGGAGCTTATCTTTCAGAAAGAAGATGTGAAGTCTCTTGCTGAAGACGAAGTCCTTAACCAAAACCACAAAGTTTTAGTGAAACAACTTCGGGAACTCAGAGGAGATGAAGTGGATGAGGCTGTAGGAGTCTTCACTCCGGTGAAGATGGCCACAGCTTCAGTGGCTTCAAAGTATGGTGTTAGTGATGAGACTCGACTTAAAATTTCTCCAGAATTTGATAATTATCGAACGCCTGAGAAATATGAAATTGAGGCGGTAGTCACTAGACAAATGGCAAAAAACTTGCAGCAGGAGGAAAAAGGACATCCTCCTGGGCAAGCAAAATCTAAAGAGGAAGTGAAGAGAATTTTTGAACCGAAGGAGAAGGAGTTTGAAGAAGCCCCGGAATTTGAAGATGGTAGACCGAAAGGGCTTATCTCAAACGCCTTGATGTCAAAGTTGCAAGGAAAGGATAAAGATTTAAAAGTGATCTTCGAGAAACTAGGTGCTAATAGTGGCACCAAGTCTCAAAGTAACTTTTATATCGATCAAGGGATACTATATAGAGAGACTTTTGGCGAGGCAGAGGATCAAGTTGTTGTCCCCTCTGTTCTCAAAAAAGTTGTCCTACATCAGTATCATGGAGCAGTGATGATGACGCATCAAGGGTTTAAGAGAACCCTTGCTATTATTAAAAAGCGGTTCTGGTGGCCAAGCATCAAAAAGGATGTTCGGAGCTGGATCAGCTTTTGTCCGATATGTCAAATTGCGACTCCAGGAAAGGCTACTATACCGCCATTAAATCCAATTATTCCTAGAGGACCATTTGACATAGTTTCTGTAGATATTGTGGGAATATCTCCCATGAGCGAGAAAAGACCGTATGTGATAGTATTTCAAGATTACTTTACAAAATGGGTGGAAGCAGAAATGATTCCGGATCAATCTGCTGTAACCATTGTGGACAGTTTTCTTCGAAATATTGTGTTCAGGCATGGAACCCCGGTGAAATTGTTGAGTGATAACGGTTCATGCTTTACAGCTGATTTGATGACGTCAGTCTGTAAATTATTGGAGTGTCAGAAGATTTTCACAACTGCCTACCATCCACAAGGAAATGGAATGGTTGAAAGGTTTAACCAAACCTTGATCAAGCAGTTGCAAAAGGTTGCTATAGAGGATTCAGATAAGTGGAACAGACATTTGCAATCTGTCGTTTTTGCGTATAATGCCACACCTCATACCTCAACGAGATGTTCTCCATTTGCCTTATTGAGAGGTCATGAGGCTAATTTTGGCATTAGTATTGGTGTTGCTAGAAACATAGTTCTGCCAATGAACTATGAGGCTTATAAGCATATACTAACCGAAAGTTTAGTAGAAACTTATGAAGTCATTTCAGAGAATATCAGGAAAGCTGCGGAGAGCAGTAAAAAGTTTTTTGACCGTAAAGCGAAAGCTCATGATTATTCCGTCAATGATTGGGTTTTGCTGAAAGTCGATAAACAGAAAAAACTGGGTCTGCCGTGGCAAGGACCGTATGTTGTTACTGATAATAGGAGATTATCAGAGAATGTGCTTGAAATCGCTCACTGGAAAGAGCCGCTGAAAAAGCAGGTGGTATCCGTGAGCAGGTTAAAGCACTTTCGCTACGAGACTGGCAGATGGCTGCAGTCTAACGACGTGTCATCTAAGGACACGCAGTTTACTGTAGATTCAAAAATTAGTAATTACAAACTGCCGTAGCGCGTAGCGCTGTTTTTCGCGTGTGTGTGTGCGTATGAATACCCCCCCCCATATTTTTTCGTCCCGAATTGCGTATTTAGGTACAAATTGTATTTAATTGTATTTATTTATGTATTTATCGCGTATTTATCCTGTATTTTTAAATTTTTCTCGCGTAAATCTAAAATTTCTCAAAAATTTTAGTAAAAAAACCACTCTTCGCAAAAACCTAAAATTTTAAAACTTTTTTCATGGCCTAAATTTTAAATTTCCCCGAGTCCGATTAATTTTTTCGGAGGAAATAGTTAGTTGTTGCCCCCCAATTCTGTGAATATTGGAAGAATTGGGAAAACCGCTGAGTTTTAGAGTGAAAATAGACAAAAAGTAGCGAAAGCGGAAAATTTGTCGATTTTTCAGCTCTTATAAAAATTATCAAAAATTTTCGAAAATTGATAGTGCGGAATTCGAAGAATTTGAGAAAGAAGCGGTCGAAATGTCGCGGCCCCCCAATGGACGCCGCACAAAACAATACCTGGTCACGGACCCCCATGTGACCTACAGTCAGCCGCAGGTGCGGCAAAATAATCGGTATTTTTTAGTCGATGGTAAGCGACCTAAGTTATTAAACTTAGTTAATCTAAAAATTATTTGGGCAAAGCAGGATGTTATAGCCCACAGGTGTCTAGATGAAGGCCTAGACAATTGTAAAAGTTTAGTGGGAACAAATTTGTTCTGTCAACTTGAAAAAGTGTGGCAAAGCTGCCCGTAGTGCAAAATTTGGACTTTTTGCGAAACTACATCATTCCTCCACACACATAGCGAGTTGAATAAATTCGTCTATGTGATGGGGAAGAAGTGGAGCATAGCAACTAGTCGACTAGGGGTAGATAATTTCAAAATTTATTTAAATTTCTAAATTCCATCTTTACTTAATTTTCTATGAATTTCCACATTTTGGGTAAATTAGATTTCTTCTTGGAAATTCTTAATTTATTAGTTAGATAGGCCGTTTTGGGCGTTGGATTGAGACGTCATGCAGTCGAATGATGGAAGACGCAGGTGGTCTGTGCGTGTACTCCCGTATAAGGTAGAAGTCGGGGCTGCACTTGTGTTTAACTATCTGCCAACACTAACTCAATATATGTTTGGTACCTTATTGTCCCCTGCTTGCAATTTCTTTTTTCTTTTTCCTATTTGTGCTTACTATCTGTGGTGAAGGTAGAATTTAACCCATGTTTGTCCGCTTTGGGAAAGATTTTCATTAAAAAGTTATAAACATTTTGCCTGAATTTTTTAGACTACAATGTCAAGCGCATTGTTAGAGTCGGCGAATTGGAACGGTGGTTCGCCACAAATTTCGGGAGATTTCCGTTGGAATTGACGGAACCGAAATTGGTCGAAATAGGTAAGGTGGCTGAAATGATCGAAACCCTGAAGGTGAGCAGGTTTCGAGGACAGCCAATTATTGGGTTTGATACAGAGAAAGTTACTCAAGAGTATGTGAGTAAGGTTTTCGCGACTTCTGGGGTTGACAACCCAAAAGGGAAGGAGTTTGCGAGAGTCATTAGCTTCTCGACGGTAACTGGAGACACCTTTGTTGTAGATACTAGGACAATCATGCCGAAGGAATGGATGCTCATTCATGAGCTCTTAGATTCGGACATGCTTCTCGTTGGATACAACTTGGTTACAGATCTGGTCGCCATCTGGAATGTTAATGGCGCAGGTAGAAAGCACCAAGATGTTGATCTAACACCAGAGATCAAGCATAGAGTAACGTCTTCGTATGGCCGTCATTATGACGTAGCCAAGGTAGGAGATCAGTTGAACGGGAGATTTTTGGCAATGTCCAGGAAGTTGGGACTTTGCCCAGAGACTTTTAAGCTGAAAGGGTTGTTCACGGAGCTGTATCTGGTGGATATCGGTTATTTCCAAATCGATTTCCGTCAGAGAGCGCAACGTGAACGATTCTGTAGGCATACGTTAATGCAGTTTGAAATACGGTATTCAGCACTGGACGCCTACTACTCATTGTTGGTTTTCCTAGTGTTTTTCCACTATGAGTTAGCTATGGAAGTCGAGGTCGGATTCCAGTATTTTCCGCATGATTTGATGAAAGCGGATCAAATTCAGATAATGGCTTTCAGGTTGTATAGGTTTTTTAATATGATACATGGTGAGAACTTTCCGCAGGCTTTTTGCGGAAGTCCTGAGGTAGAAGAGCCGCAGTCATCGGCTATTTATCAGGTAATGAGACAGGAGGTGTATGCCTGTATGGCTGCTCAAATGGATACCTCATTTGGAGGCTATACGGAGTACAGCTTCCCTCATTACGAGTCGAATCTGAAGAGAGGGAGAGAAGTAAGTATACCTAAGGGTATTCATCCTGATTATACCGTCAAAGAAAAAAGTAAGAATGCGGACGGGTATGATACGGTAAGTGAGGATGAAGAGTTTGAAGAAGCTTTGTCCGAAAAGCAGATTAGAACTCGAATTACGAAGAAGGTGGTAGATATGGTGAATCAAGGGAAGAGTTTCAGTAGACTTGATGAACCAGTATCTATGGTTTTGTACGAGAATTTCCTAAGGTATAGGAAAGAAACGAAACAGTTGTTGGAGATAACATCTCTGGAAGTTGATTACCACGAGTATGAACCAGTCAGAGTTTCGAATGGTAAAGACTCGTACATAAGACAACACTGGAGTATGGATATCGCTCCTTATTCTGAAATATTGATTGAGGACAATTTTAAGAATTTGGAGTCAGTGTGTAATAAAGTTCTGCTCACGTTTCATTTATTTTGGCCAGCTTGTAGAGAGGAAGCGGAGGAGTACCTTACCTCTCTCCTTGACCATAACTATTTGAGATCCTTTAGCCCTGAGGGAATGGAACAACTCTTGAAGATGTTGTGGAGGGGAGAAAGGTACGGTCAGTACTTATCATTTTTGAATAGTTTTCCAGTAACGGAGGTGCATACGCCAACAAAGGGCGATGCTATTACATGTTGGGGAAATCGTTTCGGATTTTTGCCGATCCGATTTTGGCCCAAGACAAAATCATGGGAGCAAAGACCAGAAGATAAGAGGAAGCATTTGGCGGAGTGTCCGCAGTACAAAGATAATCCGTACTGCTATCAGAGGTTTTACTTCCGCCAGATAGCTGTCGGAGTTCCAGGTTTGCGATACCCAATAGATATGAGTGAGGATGCAAGGAAGGAGAATCAGAAGAAGAGTGTGTTAGCGGATCAACCGGAATACGTTCCAGGTTACGAGCCGCCATTTTTTGAGCCGATATTGCCGTCCGATGCTCCAGGTTCCACAATTACGCATATTGGCGATAAGGTTGTAGTGAAGCCGACAGGTAAGCAGCCAGCAGTGCGGGTTACAGGCACTGAGGTAAGCACAACGGTGAGTCAACAATCTGGAGTTAATATGAGTAGTATGGATCAGGTGCAGGGGATGCAGGCTGAGCCTGTTGCGGCGAAAGCACAGCAACAAGCGATACCTGCAGACCTCAACACCCCCCATAGACTTGAATCAGGTAGGAGACGATTTAGAAGTGGACAAGGAGGTCACTGTTTAATCGTTGATACAGCCTGATCAAGAAACACATGTAACCTCTTTACTAGATCAGACAGAGAGTCTACTTTCTGGAATGGATGTCAGGGCAGAGCAAATGTTGGATGAACGCAATCTGATAACGATTGCTGCAAGTCCAACAATAGAGGAAATTGAAGCAAGGCTCAGGGAGCGAGCTGAAAAGGAAATTAAAAGGCAGAAAGAGATTTTCGCTAAACAGCTTGCGGAGCAAAAAGCGAGATTAGATCAGCAGCAGAAGCAGCTGCAGCAGGTATTGGCTGGT
Organism: Romanomermis culicivorax; assembly: GCA_963922205.1. NCBI lineage: Eukaryota > Metazoa > Nematoda > Enoplea > Mermithida > Mermithidae > Romanomermis > Romanomermis culicivorax. Next base: position 185,641 of record CAWUHX010000409.1, on the reverse strand, counting down.
TTTATGGCGCAGCCGACGCCTCTGGCAGCGCCTACAGTCGTGCAAGCTCCGGCCAAGCCGCCTACTGCTTATCATATCCCGAAATTGCCGGTGCAGCCTGCTAGTACGCAGGTCATCCAACCTGCGGTCAGCTAGGTTACGCCGACAGTGCAAGTAGCTCCCAGAGATCCAAGTATGGACCGTGGTATACCAGGTATGTATACTGCCGAGGAAGTTAGAAAATTTAGAGCGGAAGGTCGTACGGACGATCAGATTAAAAGATTAGGAAGGAGAAAGTTAGCCCGAAGGGCCAATAGGGCTAAAAGGAGAGATGATGAAGATGTCATTGAAATTAGTGATGGTGAAGGAGAACAGACAGGGAGTTCTACGTCTGTGGACTTGAAGTTTGCAGGATCTACACCTTTATTGACGGATTCAACCAAGTCCAAGACTGGAACTACGCCGATGAGCCTGATGCCTGGAACCAAAAGTTCTACGAGTCAGGTGCAGTGGACGGTTGCTTCGGCTAAAGTACCTAGTAAATCGTCTGCATTTTAGGTAAGTGCAATGACGAAAAGTACTTTGGCTAAGCCCGTGTCTAAAGTGGATAAGACTTCTCAGCAGAACCAGAGCAGTTCCGCAGGGAAAAAAGTTGTTTCTAAACCCTCTACGTCGGAACCGACAAAATCGGTCAAGAGAAGTAGAGATAAGGAAGTAACTTTGGAGTACCTGAGTTCTGTTTTGAGAGACTACTGGGATGTCCATAAGAAGTTTCCTGTGGTGAAAGGAAGGATAGATTTTTCGACACCGGAGGTGATCGAATTCTTTGCTCAGGATATGCCAGATGATGATAGGAATCAAATCATCTGGGCATTGGTGAATAATGGAGTAGAGGAGCTTTACGAGAACTATGGGGATCACTTTGATGTTCAGGGTGGTTTCCTGTATGATCACGTAAACGTTCCTGAGCCCATTTGGGAGTATATTTGGCTCAAGTTCATGCCAAATTGGTTTCATCATTTTGATGCAGAAATAGTAATGGCAGCCGTGAGATACTTATGTACCATGGTGTTGCTAAAGTTAGAACAGCAGCAGTTGGGCCCAAGACATATTGGTGCAATTGATGCACGGGCCAAATCATTTGTCACAGAGAGGTATTATTCTATCTACCTGTGGGGAGAAGGTAGTACTGCATTCAGGGAAGCGTATGCCAACCGAATGCAGGAGCACCAACAAACTGCAGTGGATATGGCAGCATAGAGAAGGTTGTCTGATATGGTTCAGAAATTTTCTGGTAAGTTCCAGAAGGCCGAGGATGAGGAGGGGCAACCCTTCAAGATTCCAATGTTAACGGAAAGACAACCTAGGGATGCATCCAGGACTAGGAGCCAGCACTCGCGACAATCGTCTCATTCGCAGGGTCGGCACCAGCCTGGAGTATTCAAATTACCGTATGCGAATCAACAAAGTCAAGGTAGGTCCAGTACCTCAGCTTCTGGAGTATCTTCCGTAAGTTCCACTCAGGGCTCGTACCAGAGGGGAACTGGAGGGGATATGGCCGAGGCCGAGGTCAGGGACAGGGTCAAGGAAGACCCTTCAGAATGGTTAATCCGCAACTGTATAGAGGTCAAGCGATGGGCGGACAACTTCGCGCGGCCCAACCTGGAGGAGTTTTTGGGGGATTCCTCAGGGGTCGTGGAGCTCGGGGTGGTCCCTACCGTCGCCGTGGTAGCTTCTAATATGGCGGTTATGATGGCGGCGGGCAACAATAATTTTATATAGCCGCTCAATTTTTGGACCGAAATTTATCATTTCATACAAATTTTATTCCAAAAAATACAAAATACAAAAAAAACAAATAAAATACAAAATACAAAAAAATATATATTATCTCGTTTTATTGTTGCTTTAAAATTTTAAATTTTTTCTCGTTTCGGGTGCCCAAAAGTTGCCCGGTGAAATTCGTCTTTCCGTCCATCTTATTTCGGGCGTGTACATAGCCCTCGTATTTTTCTCGTTTAATTTCAGGGTCTGAAAAAGATGAAGACGTGAAAATTTTAATTGCATTTATAAAATTTTCGTAATTAGATATTTGAAGTATTTTATAGAAAATGTTTTTTACTGAGTGGATTTGTATTGGACGGAGCGACGTGGCGAGCGGCCGACCGTGGAGGAAGTGCACCTGGGGCACCTCATCACCGAAGCTGTGAAAACCAGTACATGGGAGAAGAGGAACGGCGACGCCCCGGATCTAGGCACAGATCGACGTCAAAGTCCAGGCCGAACTACGTTCGTGATCGTTTCCGGTAGCCTGAAAAGGACTGCTCTGCCGAATGGATTGGTCAAGGTCGCCGTCACCTGAAGGACCTGGTAGGGGCTGGATCACATTTTGGAGGGGGTAGCCCCAAAAATTTGTTTTCCGAGGGGAAAACTGTTATGCAGTCGGGGCCTCAGTATGAGACTCAGGCTGCAGAAAGGTTTTCACCTCCCGTTGGTCGGTTTTGAGGGCTGAGGGATGTTGAGGTGGTCTCAGGTGCACGTGTTCAGCTTCCGGCGTCGGTGCGCAGGCGGTTGGACAAGGCGAAAAGTGGCCGAAAAAGAATGATAATTTGCATAGGGTTATGCTGCCACTGTTTCGCGATGTTTGTGTCTTTTTACCATTATTGAAAAAGATTATGTTGGAGGAGCCTCGCCACCATCGCTCCATTTATAATAATTTTTGTTTATTATTATTTTGTGGCGTCGTCAGTCGTCACCCAATACAAGTTGGGCCTGTAAGTTGTTTTGTTTTGTGAGCGCAGGGGAGGCTCTTATAAGATTAGGATTGGAGACTTGGGTAGGATCTCCTGAGGTACGTGCCAAGGTGTTCTGCCTGAGGTTTGGTGAAAGTTCTGGCGAGTATCTGGTGAAACGTCTGGGAGAGTTTTGTGGTTGTTGTTGTTGTTAGCCTGTGGTCAGAACTGTTGCATAGTGTTGACCCCACAGCTGCCTAACAAATTGATCAAAAATTCTGAAATCTGATCAAGTTTCGAATCAAAAAATGTCAATATCAGAAATTCCAAAAGTGTGGACCCAGGTTCAGGACGAGAGATGGTTGTGAACTATTTAATTGATGCAAAGATCTATTTTGAAGGAACCAAAGATGGAAAGTAATTGATCTAAAAACCTGAAATCTGTTCAACTTTTGAATCTCCCAACATCTTCATCATAGTTGCCATAGAAATTGTTCCATGTTGAGGATCTAAAATTGTGGTTGTGAACTTTGATTTGGTAGCTAAACCGATCGATTTCGAAGGAATCAGAGGAAAAAAAAGATGTTGATCAAATATTCTGAAATCTGATCAAGTTTTGAATCAAAGAATTTCGATTTCAGAACTGCCAAGAGTGTGGACTCAGGTTCAGGACGAAAGATGGTTGTGAAAAATTTGATTGACGGAGAGATCTGATTTGAAGCAACTAAAGATTGTAGGTAATTGATCTAAAATTCTGAAATCTGATCAAGTTTCGAATCAAAGAATGTCAATATCAGAAATTCCAAAAGTGTTGACTCAGGTTCAGGACGAAAGATGGTTGTGAAAAATTTGATTGACGGAGAGATCTGATTTGAAGCAACTAAAGATTGTAGGTAATTGATCTAAAATTCTGAAACCTGATCAAGTTTCGAATCAAAGAATGTCAATATCAGAAATTCCAAAAGTGTGGACCCAGGTTCAGGACGAGAGATGGTTGTGAACTATTTGATTGATGCAAAGATCTAATTTGAAGGAAACAAAGATGGAAAGTAATTGATCAAAAATTCTGAAATCTGATCAAGTTTTGAACCAAAGAAAGTCAATATCAGAAATTCCAAAAGTGTGGACCCAGGTTCAGGACGAGAGATGGTTGTGAACTATTTGATTGATGCAAAGATCTATTTTGAAGGAAACAAAGATGGAAAGTAATTGATCAAAAATTCTGAAATCTGATCAAGTTTTGAATCAAAGAATGTCAATATCAGAAATTCCAAAAGTGTGGACCCAGGTTCAGGACGAGAGATGGTTGTGAACTATTTGATTGACGGAGAGATCTGATTTGAAGCAACTAAAGATTGTAGGTAATTGATCTAAAATTCTGAAATCTGATCAAGTTTTGAATCAAAGAATTTCGATTTCAGAACTGCCAAGAGTGTGGACTCAGGTTCAGGACGAGAGATGGTTGTGAAAAATTTGATTGACGGAGAGATCAAATTTGAAGCAACTAAAGATTGTGGGTAATTGATCTAAAATTCTGAAATCTGATCAAGTTTCGAATCAAAGAATGTCAATATCTGAAATTTCAGAAGTGTGGACCCAGGTTCAGGACGAGAGATGGTTGTGAACTATTTGATTGATGCAAAGATCTATTTTGAAGCAACCAAAGATGGAAAGTAATTGATCTAAAATTCTGAAATCTGATCAAGTTTCGAATCAAAGAATGTCTATATCAGAAATTCCAAAAGTGTGGACCCAGGTTCAGGACGAAAGATGGTTGTGAAAAATTTGATAGACGGAGAGATCTGATTTGAAGCAACTGAAGATTGTAGGTAATTGATCAAAAATTCTGAAATCTGATCAAGTTTTGAATCAAAGAATGTCAATATCAGAAGTTCCAAAAGTGTGGACCCAGGTTCAGGACGAGAGATGGTTGTGAATTTATTGATTGATGCAAAGATCTATTTTGAAGGAACCAAAGAGTGAAAGTAATTGATCGAAAATTCTGAAATCTGTTCAACTTTTGAATCTTGCAACATCTTCATCATAGTTGCCAAAGAAATTGTTCCATGTTGAGGATCAAAAATTGTGGTTGTGAACTTTGATTTGGTAGCTAAACCGATCGATTTCGAAGGAATCAGAGGAAAAAAAAGATGTTGATCAAATATTCTGAAATCTGATCAAGTTTTGAATCAAAGAATTTCGATTTCAGAACTGCCAAGAGTGTGGACTCAGGTTCAGGACGAGAGATGGTTGTGAACTATTTGATTGACGGAGAGATCTGATTTGAAGCAACTAAAGATTGTAGGTAATTGATCTAAAATTCTGAAATCTGATCAAGTTTCGAATCAAAGAATGTCAATAACAGAAATTCCAAAAGTGTGGACTCAGGTTCAGGACGAGAGATGGTTGTGAACTATTCGATTGATGCAAAGATCTATTTTGAAGGAAACAAAGATGGAAAGTAATTGATCTAAAATTCTGAAATCTGATCAAGTTTCGAATCAAAGAATGTCAATAACAGAAATTCCAAAAGTGTGGACCCAGGTTCAGGACGAGAGATGGTTGTGAACTATTTGATTGATGCAAAGATCTATTTTGAAGGAAACAAAGATGGAAAGTAATTGATCAAAAATTCTGAAATCTGATCAAGTTTTGAATCAAAGAATGTCAATAACAGAAATTCCAAAAGTGTGGACCCAGGTTCAGGACCAGAGATGGTTGTGAACTATTTGATTGATGCAAAGATCCATTTTGAAGGAAACAAAGATGGAAAGTGATTGATCTAAAATTCTGAAATCTGATCAAGTTTTGAATCAAAGAATGTCAATAACAGAAATTCCAAAAGTGTGGTCCCAGGTTCAGGACGAGAGATGGTTGTGAAAAATTTGATTGACGGAGAGATCTGATTTGAAGCAACTAAAGATTGTAGGTAATTGATCTAAAATTCTGAAATCTGATCAAGTTTCGAATCAAAGAATGTCAATATCAGAAATTCCAAAAGTGTGGACCCAGGTTCAGGACGAGAGATGGTTGTGAACTATTTGATTGATGCAAAGATCTAATTTGAAGGAAACAAAGATGGAAAGTAATTGATCAAAAATTCTGAAATCTGATCAAGTTTTGAACCAAAGAAAGTCAATATCAGAAATTCCAAAAGTGTGGACCCAGGTTCAGGACGAGAGATGGTTGTGAACTATTTGATTGATGCAAAGATCTATTTTGAAGGAAACAAAGATGGAAAGTAATTGATCAAAAATTCTGAAATCTGATCAAGTTTTGAATCAAAGAATGTCAATATCAGAAATTCCAAAAGTGTGGACCCAGGTTCAGGACGAGAGATGGTTGTGAACTATTTAAGTGATGCAAAGATCTATTTTGAAGGAACCAAAGATGGAAAGTAATTGATCTAAAATTCTGAAATCTGTTCAACTTTTGAATCTTGCAACATCTTCATCATAGTTGTCAATAAAATTGTTTCATGTTGAGGATCAAAAATTGTGGTTGTGAACTTTGATTTGGTAGCTAAACCGATCGATTTCGAAGGAATCAGAGGAAAAAAAAGATGTTGATCAAATATTCTGAAATCTGATCAAGTTTTGAATCAAAGAATTTCGATTTCAGAACTGCCAAGAGTGTGGACTCAGGTTCAGGACGAAAGATGGTTGTGAAAAATTTGATTGACGGAGAGATCTGATTTGAAGCAACTAAAGATTGTAGGTAATTGATCTAAAATTCTGAAATCTGATCAAGCTTCGACGAGGTTCAGGACGAGAGATGGTTGTGAACTATTTGATTGATGCAAAGATCTATTTTGAAGGAAACAAAGATGGAAAGTAATTGATCAAAAATTCTGAAATCTGATCAAGTTTTGAATCAAAGAAAGTCAATATCAGAAATTCCAAAAGTGTGGACCCAGGTTCAGGACGAGAGATGGTTGTGAACTATTTGATTGATGCAAAGATCTATTTTGAAGGAAACAAAGATGGAAAGTAATTGATCAAAAATTCTGAAATCTGATCAAGTTTTGAATCTTGCAACATCTTCATCATAGTTGCCAAAGAAATTGTTCCATGTTGAGGATCTAAAATTGTGGTTGTGAACTTTGATTTGGTAGCTAAACCGATCGATTTCGAAGGAATCAGAGGAAAAAACTAAAGATTGTTAATTGATCTAAATATTCTGAAATCTGATCAAGTTTCGAATCAAAGAATGTCAATATCAGAAATTCCAAAAGTGTGGACCCAGGTTCAGGACGAGAGATGGTTGTGAACTATTTGATTGATGCAAAGATCTATTTTGAAGGAAACAAAGATGGAAAGTAATTGATCAAAAATTCTGAAATCTGATCAAGTTTCGAATCAAAGAATGTCAATAACAGAATTTCCAAAAGTGTGGTCCCAGGTTCAGGACGAGAGATGGTTGTGAACTATTTGATTGATGCAAAGATCTATTTTGAAGGAAACAAAGATGGAAAGTAATTGATCAAAAATTCTGAAATCTGATCAAGTTTCGAATCAAAGAATGTCAATAACAGAAATTCCAAAAGTGTGGACCCTGGTTCAGGACGAGAGATGGTTGTGAACTATTTGATTGATGCAAAGATCTATTTTGAAGGAAACAAAGATGGAAAGTAATTGATCCAAAATTCTGAAATCTGATCAAGTTTCGAATCAAAGAATGTCAATAACAGAAATTCCAAAAGTGTGGTCCCAGGTTCAGGACGAGAGATGGTTGTGAACTATTTGATTGATGCAAAGATCTATTTTGAAGGAAACAAAGATGGAAAGTAATTGATCAAAAATTCTCAAATCTTATCAAGTTTCGAATCAAAGAATGTCAATAACAGAAATTCCAAAAGTGTGGTCCCAGGTTCAGGACGAGAGATGGTTATGAACTATTTGATTGATGCAAAGATCTATTTTGAAGGAAACAAAGATGGAAAGTAATTGATCAAAAATTCTGAAATCTGATCAAGTTTCGAATCAAAGAATGTCAATAACAGAAATTCCAAAAGTGTGGACCCTGGTTCAGGACGAGAGATGGTTGTGAACTATTTGATTGATGCAAAGATCTATTTTGAAGGAAACAAAGATGGAAAGTAATTGATCCAAAATTCTGAAATCTGATCAAGTTTCGAATCAAAGAATGTCAATAACAGAAATTCCAAAAGTGTGGACCCAGGTTCAGGACGAGAGATGGTTGTGAACTATTTCATTGATGCAAAGATCTATTTTGAAGGAACCAAAGATGGAAAGTAATGGATCTAAAAACCTGAAATCTGTTCAACTTTTGAATCTTGCAACATCTTCATCATAGTTGCCATAGAAATTGTTCCATGTTGAGGATCTAAAATTGTGGTTGTGAACTTTGATTTGGTAGCTAACCGATCGATTTCGAAGGAATCAGAGGAAAAAAAAGATGTTGATCAAATATTCTGAAATCTGATCAAGTTTTGAATCAAAGAATTTCGATTTCAGAACTGCCAAGACTGTGGACTCAGGTTCAGGACGAAAGATGGTTGTGAAAAATTTGATTGACGGAGAGATCTGATTTGAAGCAACTAAAGATTGTAGGTAATTGATCTAAAATTCTGAAATCTGATCAAGTTTTGAATCAAAGAATGTCATAATCAGAAATTCCAAAAGTGTTGACTCAGGTTCAGGACGAAAGATGGTTGTGAAAAATTTGATTGATGGAGAGATCTGATTTGAAGCAACTAAAGATTGTAGGTAATTGATCTAAAATTCTGAAACCTGATCAAGTTTCGAATCAAAGAATGTCAATATCAGAAATTCCAAAAGTGTTGACTCAGGTTCAGGACGAGAGATGGTTGTGAACTATTTGATTGATGCAAAGATCTATTTTGAAGGAAACGAAGACGGAAAGTAATTGATCAAAAATTCTGAAATCTGATCAAGTTTCGACCAGGTTCAGGACGAAAGATGGTTGTGAACTATTTGATTGATGCAAAGATCTATTTTGAAGGAAACAAAGATGGAAAGTGATTGATCAAAAATTCTGAAATCTGATCATGTTTCGAATCAAAGAATTTCGATTTCAGAACTGCCAAGAGTGTGGATTCAGGTTCAGGACGAAAGATGGTTGTGAAAAATTTGACTGACGGAGAGATCTGATTTGAAGCAACTAAAGATTGTAGGTAATTGATCTGAAATTCTGGAATCTGATCAAATTTCGAATCAGGGAATGTCAATATCAGAAATTCCAAAAGTGTGGACCCAGGTTCAGGACGAGAGATGGTTGTGAATTTATTGATTGATGCAAAGTTCTATTTTGAAGGAACCAAAGAGTGAAAGTAATTGATCGAAAATTCTGAAACCTGTTCAACTTTTGAATCTTGCAACATCTTCATCATAGTTGCCAAAGAAATTGTTTCATGTTGAGGATCAAAAATTGTGGTTGTGAACTTTGATTTGGTAGCTAAACCGATCGATTTCGAAGGAATCAGAGGAAAAAAAAGATGTTGATCAAATATTCTGAAATCTGATCAAGTTTTGAATCAAAGAATTTCGATTTCAGAACTGCCAAGAGTGTGGACTCAGGTTCAGGACGAAAGATGGTTGTGAAAAATTTGATTGACGGAGAGATCTGATTTGAAGCAACTAAAGATTGTAGGTAATTGATCTAAAATTCTGAAATCTGATCAAGTTTCGAATCAAAGAATGTCAATATCAGAAATTCCAAAAGTGTGGACTCAGGTTCAGGACGAAAGATGGTTGTGAAAAATTTGATTGACGGAAAGATCTGATTTGAAGCAACTAAAGATTGTAGGTAATTGATCTAAAATTCTGAAATCTGATCAAGTTTCGAATCAAAGAATGTCAATATCAGAAATTCCAAAAGTGTTGACTCAGGTTCAGGACGAAAGATGGTTGTGAAAAATTTGATTGACGGAGAGATCTGATTTGAAGCAACTAAAGATTGTAGGTAATTGATCTAAAATTCTGAAACCTGATCAAGTTTCGAATCAAAGAATGTCAATATCAGAAATTCCAAAAGTGTGGACCCAGGTTCAGGACGAGAGATGGTTGTGAACTATTTGATTGATCCAAAGATCTAATTTGAAGGAAACAAAGATGGAAAGTAATTGATCAAAAATTCTGAAATCTGATCAAGTTTTGAACCAAAGAAAGTCAATATCAGAAATTCCAAAAGTGTGGACCCAGGTTCAGGACGAGAGATGGTTGTGAACTATTTGATTGTTGCAAAGATCTATTTTGAAGGAAACAAAGATGGAAAGTAATTGATCAAAAATTCTGAAATCTGATCAAGTTTTGAATCAAAGAATGTCAATAACAGGAATTCCAAAAGTGTGGTCCCAGGTTCAGGACGAGAGATGGTTGTGAACTATTTGATTGATGCAAAGATCTATTTTGAAGGAAACGAAGATGGAAAGTAATTGATCAAAAATTCTGAAATCTGATCAAGTTTCGAATCAAAGAATGTCAATAACAGAAATTCCAAAAGTGTGGACCCAGGTTCAGGACGAGAGATGGTTGTGAACTATTTAATTGATGCAAAGATCTATTTTGAAGGAACCAAAGATGGAAAATAATGGATCTAAAAACCTGAAATCTGTTTTGAATCTTGCAACATCTTCATCATAGTTGCCAAAGAAATTGTTCCATGTTGAGGATCTAAAATTGTGGTTGTGAACTTTGATTTGGTAGCTAAACCGATCGATTTCGAAGGAATCAGAGGAAAAAAAGATGTTGATCAAATATTCTGAAATCTGATCAAGTTTTGAATCAAAGAATTTCGATTTCAGAACTGCCAAGAGTGTGGACTCAGGTTCAGGACGAAAGATGGTTGTGAAAAATTTGATTGACGGAGAGATCTGATTTGAAGCAACTAAAGATTGTAGGTAATTGATCTAAAATTCTGAAATCTGATCAAGTTTCGACCAGGTTCAGGACGAGAGATGGTTGTGAACTATTTGATTGATGCAAAGATCTATTTTGAAGGAAACAAAGATGGAAAGTAATTGATCAAAAATTCTGAAATCTGATCAAGTTTTGAATCAAAGAAAGTCAATATCAGAAATTCCAAAAGTGTGGACCCAGGTTCAGGACGAGAGATGGTTGTGAACTATTTGATTGATGCAAAGATCTATTTTGAAGGAACCAAAGATGGAAAGTAATTGATCTAAAATTCTGAAATCTGTTCAAATTTTGAATCTTACAACATCTTCATCATAGTTGCCAAAGAAATTGTTTCATGTTGAGGATCAAAAACTGTGGTTGTGAACTTTGATTTGGTAGCTAAACCGATCGATTTCGAAGGAATCAGAGGAAAAAAAGATGTTGATCAAATATTCTGAAATCTGATCAAGTTTTGAATCAAAGAATTTCGATTTCAGAACTGCCAACAGTGTGGACTCAGGTTCAGGACGAAAGATGGTTGTGAAAAATTTGATTGACGGAAAGATCTGATTTGAAGCAACTAAAGGTTGTAGGTAATTGATCTAAAATTCTGAAATCTGATCAAGTTTCGAATCAAAGAATGTCAATATCAGAAATTCCAAAAGTGTGGACCCAGGTTCAGGACGAGAGATAGTTGTGAAAAATTTGATTGACGGAGAGATCTGATTTGAAGCAACTAAAGATTGTAGGTAATTTGTTGAGGTGGTCTCAGGTGCATGTGTTAAGCTTCCGGCGTCGGTGCGCAGGCGGTTGGACGCGGCGAAAAGTGGCCGAAAAAGAATGATAATTTGCATAGGGTTATGCTGCCACTGTTTCGCGATGTTTGTGTCTTTTTATCATTATTGAAAAAGATTATGTTGGAGGAGCGTCACCGCCATCGCTCCATTTATAATAATATTTGTTTATTATTATTTTGTGGCGTCGTCAGTCGTCACCCAATACAAGTTGGGCCTGTAAGTTGTTTTGTTTTGTGAGCGCAGGGGAGGCTCTTATAAGATTAGGATTGGAGACTTGGGTAGGATCTCCTGAGGTACGTGCCAAGGTGTTCTGCCTGAGGTTTGGTGAAAGTTCTGGCGAGTATCTGGTGAAACGTCTGGGAGAGTTTTGTGGTTGTTGTTGTTATTAGCCTGTGGTCAGAACTGTTGCATAGTGTTGACCCCACAGCTGCCTAACAAGTGGTGGACTCTTAACGCCCCTCACGACGGATAACCGGAGAACCACCAGAAAAATAACTAAACCTCCTGGGTTTTATTTACAGGCACATACGGGAAAAATTAAAAAGATGAGTATTCCGGTAGGAAGAACTTTGAGGACTCCTCCTAGGTCACATGAACCTAGTGTTTCGAATATCGACTCTGCTGAAGAACACGCAGCGGTAGAAAAGGTTCAAGCACAGGCGCCTGAGACTGAAGGAAGGAGAGAGAGTAGAAATGCCGAAGTGGCAAAAATGGAAGAGGAGTTGAGGAAGAGTAGTTTTGAGATGGCTAGGTTAGCCGAGATTGAAACTACGGTAAGTGGTAGTATCAGAGGTCAGCAGACCTTTGAGAGGGAGAGACCGACGTCGCCCTCGAAGTTGGTCCATCTGATGGCCGAAACGCTGGAGGAGATTAGACGGAAATCGAAACCGGCGTGGAGGTCAAACATGGTGGACATGAATTACGACGAGTATTACAAGGACGCACCAGCCGATTTATACGACGACAAATATTCGAGGCGATACGACCCCGAAATGGCGAATTTTATTCGGCGAGAGGAGCAGAGGGATCGAGTCGATCCCAAGGACGTACGAATTAACGCGCTGGAGAAGAAGGTCGAGTTATTGATCAAGGTAATCGAAAGCGCGCAGATCAAGGAAAAGGAAACGGAGGATGATCAACGGAGGAAGATAGGTGAGTCTTCTTACCTTGAGAATAGAGTTGAGAGAATTAGTGAACCTAAGAGAGAGGTTCATTCAGAGGTTTATATAAGGTCTCAAGAGGATAGAGACAAATATTCGGCTAGAGATAGAGGTTGGACTGAGGAGCCGCAGAGTTCGAGGAATGCTGAACAAGCACAATCGATTGTCTATGGTTACTCAGAGAATAGGAGGTCTAGGGAAAGGAAGGTGACTATTTGCGATGAATCGTCCCAGGGAGAGGATAGGTTTTCTCGTCCTACTCCTTGGAGAGATACTGCAAATAGAGCTGACCTTAGCCCTGAGAGGAGGAGAAAGAGGAGGTCAAAGAGTAGAAAGAGATCTCACAGATCAAGAGCTAGGAGTAGACATTACTCAGATAGTGAGAATAGCAGTTCATCTACGTCGAACTCTAGCTCAAGTGTTGAAGTTGATGTGAGAGATGTGGTAAAGGCCTTGAAACATAGACCTTTACATGATAGTATAAAGCCAACGGAGGCTTTGAAATTTTTTACTGATCTGGAAAGTGAATTTCTGGAGAATACGGCTGATAAAGTGAAAAAGGAGTGTTTGAGAAGGTTGTCTCAGAACACGGCGAGGAGGATAGCGAGAACATCCTCAAGTTATACAGAAGCGCGGAGAAATATTTTAAAGTATCTCGCGCCGACTTATGATTTGACGATGCTCAAAAGAGAGTTATTTAATATGAAACAGGAAGAAGCCGAGTCAGCCTTAGAGTTTTTAAAGAGGTTGAGTAATCATGTGGATCTGGTCTATGCAGATCAGAGTGATCAAGTAAGGCAAGAGAACATTATTAATGCCTTGATTTATAAGAGTAGTCCGTTGTATCAGACGGAGTTGCAAGACGTATTGCCATCAATGAAAACATGGCAAGACCTCGCATACGCCGTAACTCAGATTGATAGAAAGTATAGGAATGTGTTTACTGCTTTTGGAGCCAAGGATAAACCGATTGTAGTGAATCAAGTTGTAGCGGAGAAGTGCCCGGAAATTTCTTTTGTAGTGAATGCTCGGTATGGAAGTACTAAAAAGTATAACCAGACGAAGTCAAGACCACAAAATCAGTTGCAAAAGGCAGTAGAAGAGGAGAGAAGTGAGGAGAATGCTGAAGAGATGCAACATGGTCTGTCGCCTCGTGATGTCAAAAAGTCTAACGAGGAACAGGCCAAGGAGTCTTTTTTAGCTATTCTCTCAAAGGAGTGGCTACAATTGGTTCAAAAGGTGGATAAATTACAAGTTACTCAGAATGAAGCTTTAAAAGAGTTGACTACTGTGAAGACTGCGTCTGCTGAAAAGCAGAAGCAGTTGAAGCAGCAGAGACCCTACTGCATATATCATAAGAATAATACTCATGCTACGGAGGAGTGTAAGACATTAGCATACCGGCGTCAGCAACAGCAACGCGGTGGATTTAACCGTGGCATGCCTAATCAGTATTATGGTGGTGATAGGAATGCTTCATATAGAGGAAGTTTTAGAGGTAGAGGTGGACCTCAATTTGGATTTAGAGGAAGAGGAAGAGGTGCCTATTATGTAGGATTCCCCGAAGAAGATCAAATGTACGGGTATGACCCAGAATTTGAGAGATACAGGGAATTCTGCAGACTTAGGGAACAAGGCATCCAGTTGCAGAGGCAGCCTCAGTTGATGTTACCTGCACCAACTAGTCAACCGGCTATTCAGGCTAGTACCGTCCAGGATCAGTCTGGATCATTTGTTTCGAACCAGTCGCAACCTAGTTCGCATAACGTAATGGTGACAAGCCGTACGGATGTGGATGATGAAAGTGATCAGAGTAGAAACAAATCTTCTAGTTTGGTTCTCAGAAGTATTATTCACCTGGATAAGGTGACACCTCTAGAGAAGGTAAAAGAAAGAGATTTGGCTCATGTGAAGTATGGAAGGAAAGCAACGGACATAGAGAGAAGGTTGTTGGAAAATTATCCGAAAATGGTTCCTTTCTACATAAATGTGGTTATTAAAGAAACGGCTACCAGAGCTTTAATCGATACAGGAGCTCAGTGTACAGTCATGTCTTCTAAGCTCCTGAAAAGGGCATTAGACGTTGATTATACAGTGTACCCTCGTATTCTTAAAGTGACTGTAGCTGATGGAAAAGTTGTGCATGCCTATGGGTATGTACCAGTTTGTATGAAGACGGAATTCGGAAGTTTTCCAGTCAATGCTATAGTGTTGCCAGATGCAGGTGAGGACCTGATCTTGGGCACAGATTTTTTAGCGCACCCAGATTTAGGTGTGGTGATTGATTTCAAAAGGAATGCCATGACGATACAAGGCATTGAAAGAAAGATTGACGTAGTTCAAGTTCCTTCTGTAACTACTGTGCAAACGGTAATGGAAGAAGTAACTAAAGTCAGTGTGGCGTCGACTGATTGCATAAATCAAATTGTTTATCCAAAAGTTTGTCTGCTAAAGACAACTGTTGCAATTGTTGCATGTACTAAAACCTACATTCCATATGGAACAGATGTTTTGATGAAGGCAAAACTTTGGGATCAACATGGAGATGCCACGTTGAACGGAATTATTGTCGAATCGAAAGATTCTGAAAGGAAGTTCAGAATGGAGAAAGCGGTTGTAGACGGATCACAAGAGGAGTTTGTAGTACTAATCTCCAATACCACGGGTTCTGGTTGTCGGTTTGAGAGAGATCAAATCATTGGCTATACAGAATCTATGCTTATTGAAGATGATGATACGTACAAGAAAGTGAAGGAAATGAAAAAGATAAAGGAGGAAAAGGAATATCAGACCTGCATGGTAAAGCAAGGAATGCCTGCATTATCAAAAGCTGATTTTGTAGAGTTCTATACTTCACTATGCAAGATGATATCGAAGGCGAAAATTTCGGAAGAGAAGAAAACGGAAGCTATAGAGTCTTTGTTGAAGTACAGAGATGTCTTTAGCTTGCCTGGTGATCCGGCTACTACAACCCCAGCTCTGACGTGTAAGATAGATACAGGAGATGCAAGACCTGTAGCAAAGAGATATTACAGAGCTTCAATTAATAGTCGGCCTGGAGTGAGGAGACACGTAAAGGAGATGTTGGATCAGGGAGTGATCGAGCCCTCGAAGTCACCGTGGGCTGCACCCTTGTTCTTAGTTGGAAAGAAAGATGGAACTACGAGACCCGTAGTTGATTTTAGAGGTATAAACGAAGTGACCAAGGATGATAAATATCCCATCCCGAGAATGGATGACTATTTAGATTGCCTTGGAAGAGCAAAGTTCTATATGACTCTAGATTTGAAGTCGGGATATTGGCAGGTCCCGATGGAGGAGGAGAGCAAGGAGAAAACGGCTTTTATATGCCAAGAGGGCTTGTTTCAGTTTAAAGTGATGCCGTTTGGGTTGAAGAATGCACCTGCTGAATTCCAAAGGATGATGGAGAGAATCCTTGGGGATTTGGTATGGAAAATTTGCCTAGTGTACATAGATGATATTATCATCTTCTCGAATACGTTCGAGAAACACTTAGAGAATTTGAAATTGGTGCTAGAAGCGTTGAGGAAGGCGAAGTTGACTCTTAAGCCGGAGAAATGTGAATTTCTTCCCGAGAAGGTGCACTTTTTAGGGCACATCTTGGATGCGAACGGAATTTCTCCGGATCCTAAGAAGGTCAAGGCGATAACGGAGTTTCCATTCCCGGATTCTGTTAAGAAAATGCAAAGATTCCTAGGTATGCTACAATGGTGTAAGAAATTTATACCAGACCTAGCAGCACTAGCTGAACCCTTGTACAAATTAACAGGCAAGAAGGGAACATGGAATGTGACGGAGTTACATTACACAACTTTTGAGAAGCTCAAAGTAGCATTGACCTCAGTACCTTTCTTAAGACATCCAATTCTAGATGGATCTGCGCGATTCATTCTTCAAACGGATGCCAGTGGAATTGCATTGGGAGCAGTGTTATGTCAAGAGACTGACTCAGAACGTTGGGTGATAGCCTACTATAGTCGGATATTGCGGGCGGAAGAAAGGAAATGGTGCGCCACCGAAAGGGAATGCTTAGCTGTGGTTTACGGCCTTAAAATTTATAAACATTATCTTTTGGGCCAAAAGATCAGGATTCAAACTGACCACAAACCATTATTATCAATGAGGGTCAACACACAGACTAATGACAAACTCAAGAGGTGGTAGGCATTCATTTGCCAGTTTAATCACAAGTTGGAGTACGTGCCTGGCAGACAGAATGCCATGGCTGATTTTCTCTCCAGGAAGGAGGAACCGGATGAACAGAAAGAGAAGTTGCCACCAAAATGGGAGCTTATCTTTCAGAAAGAAGATGTGAAGTCTCTTGCTGAAGACGAAGTCCTTAACCAAAACCACAAAGTTTTAGTGAAACAACTTCGGGAACTCAGAGGAGATGAAGTGGATGAGGCTGTAGGAGTCTTCACTCCGGTGAAGATGGCCACAGCTTCAGTGGCTTCAAAGTATGGTGTTAGTGATGAGACTCGACTTAAAATTTCTCCAGAATTTGATAATTATCGAACGCCTGAGAAATATGAAATTGAGGCGGTAGTCACTAGACAAATGGCAAAAAACTTGCAGCAGGAGGAAAAAGGACATCCTCCTGGGCAAGCAAAATCTAAAGAGGAAGTGAAGAGAATTTTTGAACCGAAGGAGAAGGAGTTTGAAGAAGCCCCGGAATTTGAAGATGGTAGACCGAAAGGGCTTATCTCAAACGCCTTGATGTCAAAGTTGCAAGGAAAGGATAAAGATTTAAAAGTGATCTTCGAGAAACTAGGTGCTAATAGTGGCACCAAGTCTCAAAGTAACTTTTATATCGATCAAGGGATACTATATAGAGAGACTTTTGGCGAGACAGAGGATCAAGTTGTTGTCCCCTCTGTTCTCAAAAAAGTTGTCCTACATCAGTATCATGGAGCAGTGATGATGACGCATCAAGGGTTTAAGAGAACCCTTGCTATTATTAAAAAGCGGTTCTGGTGGCCAAGCATCAAAAAGGATGTTCGGAGCTGGATCAGCTTTTGTCCGATATGTCAAATTGCGACTCCAGGAAAGGCTACTATACCGCCATTAAATCCAATTATTCCTAGAGGACCATTTGACATAGTTTCTGTAGATATTGTGGGAATATCTCCCATGAGCGAGAAAAGACCGTATGTGATAGTATTTCAAGATTACTTTACAAAATGGGTGGAAGCAGAAATGATTCCGGATCAATCTGCTGTAACCATTGTGGACAGTTTTCTTCGAAATATTGTGTTCAGGCATGGAACCCCGGTGAAATTGTTGAGTGATAACGGTTCATGCTTTACAGCTGATTTGATGACGTCAGTCTGTAAATTATTGGAGTGTCAGAAGATTTTCACAACTGCCTACCATCCACAAGGAAATGGAATGGTTGAAAGGTTTAACCAAACCTTGATCAAGCAGTTGCAAAAGGTTGCTACAGAGGATTCAGATAAGTGGGACAGACATTTGCAATCTGTCGTTTTTGCGTATAATGCCACACCTCATACCTCAACGAGATGTTCTCCATTTGCCTTAATGAGAGGTCATGAGGCTAATTTTGGCATTAGTATTGGTGTTGCTAGAAACATAGTTCTGCCAATGAACTATGAGGCTTATAAGCATATACTAACCGAAAGTTTAGTAGAAACTTATGAAGTCATTTCAGAGAATATCAGGAAAGCTGCCGAGAGCAGTAAAAAGTTTTTTGACCGTAAAGCGAAAGCTCATGATTATTCCGTCAATGATTGGGTTTTGCTGAAAGTCGATAAACAGAAAAAACTGGGTCTGCCGTGGCAAGGACCGTATGTTGTTACTGATAATAGGAGATTATCAGAGAATGTGCTTGAAATCGCTCACTGGAAAGAGCCGCTGAAAAAGCAGGTGGTATCCGTGAGCAGGTTAAAGCACTTTCGCTACGAGACTGGCAGATGGCTGCAGTCTAACGACGTGTCATCTAAGGACACGCAGTTTACTGTAGATTCAAAAATTAGTAATTACAAACTGCCGTAGCGCGTAGCGCTGTTTTTCGCGTGTGTGTGTGCGTATGAATACCCCCCCCCCATATTTTTTCGTCCCGAATTGCGTATTTAGGTACAAATTGTATTTAATTGTATTTATTTATGTATTTATCGCGTATTTATCCTGTATTTTTAAATTTTTCTCGCGTAAATCTAAAATTTCTCAAAAATTTTAGTAAAAAAACCACTCTTCGCAAAAACCTAAAATTTTAAAACTTTTTTCATGGCCTAAATTTTAAATTTCCCCGAGTCCGATTAATTTTTTCGGAGGAAATAGTTAGTTGTTGCCCCCCAATTCTGTGAATATTGGAAGAATTGGGAAAACCGCTGAGTTTTAGAGTGAAAATAGACAAAAAGTAGCGAAAGCGGAAAATTTGTCGATTTTTCAGCTCTTATAAAAATTATCAAAAATTTTCGAAAATTGATAGTGCGGAATTCGAAGAATTTGAGAAAGAAGCGGTCGAAATGTCGCGGCCCCCCAATGGACGCCGCACAAAACAATACCTGGTCACGGACCCCCATGTGACCTACAGTCAGCCGCAGGTGCGGCAAAATAATCGGTATTTTTTAGTCGATGGTAAGCGACCTAAGTTATTAAACTTAGTTAATCTAAAAATTATTTGGGCAAAGCAGGATGTTATAGCCCACAGGTGTCTAGATGAAGGCCTAGACAATTGTAAAAGTTTAGTGGGAACAAATTTGTTCTGTCAACTTGAAAAAGTGTGGCAAAGCTGCCCGTAGTGCAAAATTTGGACTTTTTGCGAAACTACATCATTCCTCCACACACATAGCGAGTTGAATAAATTCGTCTATGTGATGGGGAAGAAGTGGAGCATAGCAACTAGTCGACTAGGGGTAGATAATTTCAAAATTTATTTAAATTTCTAAATTCCATCTTTACTTAATTTTCTATGAATTTCCACATTTTGGGTAAATTAGATTTCTTCTTGGAAATTCTTAATTTATTAGTTAGATAGGCCGTTTTGGGCGTTGGATTGAGACGTCATGCAGTCGAATGATGGAAGACGCAGGTGGTCTGTGCGTGTACTCCCGTATAAGGTAGAAGTCGGGGCTGCACTTGTGTTTAACTATCTGCCAACACTAACTCAATATATGTTTGGTACCTTATTGTCCCCTGCTTGCAATTTCTTTTTTCTTTTTCCTATTTGTGCTTACTATCTGTGGTGAAGGTAGAATTTAACCCATGTTTGTCCGCTTTGGGAAAGATTTTCATTAAAAAGTTATAAACATTTTGCCTGAATTTTTTAGACTACAATGTCAAGCGCATTGTTAGAGTCGGCGAATTGGAACGGTGGTTCGCCACAAATTTCGGGAGATTTCCGTTGGAATTGACGGAACCGAAATTGGTCGAAATAGGTAAGGTGGCTGAAATGATCGAAACCCTGAAGGTGAGCAGGTTTCGAGGACAGCCAATTATTGGGTTTGATACAGAGAAAGTTACTCAAGAGTATGTGAGTAAGGTTTTCGCGACTTCTGGGGTTGACAACCCAAAAGGGAAGGAGTTTGCGAGAGTCATTAGCTTCTCGACGGTAACTGGAGACACCTTTGTTGTAGATACTAGGACAATCATGCCGAAGGAATGGACGCTCATTCATGAGCTCTTAGATTCGGACATGCTTCTCGTTGGATACAACTTGGTTACAGATCTGGTCGCCATCTGGAATGTTAATGGCGCAGGTAGAAAGCACCAAGATGTTGATCTAACACCAGAGATCAAGCATAGAGTAACGTCTTCGTATGGCCGTCATTATGACGTAGCCAAGGTAGGAGATCAGTTGAACGGGAGATTTTTGGCAATGTCCAGGAAGTTGGGACTTTGCCCAGAGACTTTTAAGCTGAAAGGGTTGTTCACGGAGCTGTATCTGGTGGATATCGGTTATTTCCAAATCGATTTCCGTCAGAGAGCGCAACGTGAACGATTCTGTAGGCATACGTTAATGCAGTTTGAAATACGGTATTCAGCACTGGACGCCTACTACTCATTGTTGGTTTTCCTAGTGTTTTTCCACTATGAGTTAGCTATGGAAGTCGAGGTCGGATTCCAGTATTTTCCGCATGATTTGATGAAAGCGGATCAAATTCAGATAATGGCTTTCAGGTTGTATAGGTTTTTTAATATGATACATGGTGAGAACTTTCCGCAGGCTTTTTGCGGAAGTCCTGAGGTAGAAGAGCCGCAGTCATCGGCTATTTATCAGGTAATGAGACAGGAGGTGTATGCCTGTATGGCTGCTCAAATGGATACCTCATTTGGAGGCTATACGGAGTACAGCTTCCCTCATTACGAGTCGAATCTGAAGAGAGGGAGAGAAGTAAGTATACCTAAGGGTATTCATCCTGATTATACCGTCAAAGAAAAAAGTAAGAATGCGGACGGGTATGATACGGTAAGTGAGGATGAAGAGTTTGAAGAAGCTTTGTCCGAAAAGCAGATTAGAACTCGAATTACGAAGAAGGTGGTAGATATGGTGAATCAAGGGAAGAGTTTCAGTAGACTTGATGAACCAGTATCTATGGTTTTGTACGAGAATTTCCTAAGGTATAGGAAAGAAACGAAACAGTTGTTGGAGATAACATCTCTGGAAGTTGATTACCACGAGTATGAACCAGTCAGAGTTTCGAATGGTAAAGACTCGTACATAAGACAACACTGGAGTATGGATATCGCTCCTTATTCTGAAATATTGATTGAGGACAATTTTAAGAATTTGGAGTCAGTGTGTAATAAAGTTCTGCTCATGTTTCATTTATTTTGGCCAGCTTGTAGAGAGGAAGCGGAGGAGTACCTTACCTCTCTCCTTGACCATAACTATTTGAGATCCTTTAGCCCTGAGGGAATGGAACAACTCTTGAAGATGTTGTGGAGGGGAGAAAGGTACGGTCAGTACTTATCATTTTTGAATAGTTTTCCAGTAACGGAGGTGCATACGCCAACAAAGGGCGATGCTATTACATGTTGGGGAAATCGTTTCGGATTTTTGCCGATCCGATTTTGGCCCAAGACAAAATCATGGGAGCAAAGACCAGAAGATAAGAGGAAGCATTTGGCGGAGTGTCCGCAGTACAAAGATAATCCGTACTGCTATCAGAGGTTTTACTTCCGCCAGATAGCTGTCCGAGTTCCAGGTTTGCGATACCCAATAGATATGAGTGAGGATGCAAGGAAGGAGAATCAGAAGAAGAGTGTGTTAGCGGATCAACCGGAATACGTTCCAGGTTACGAGCCGCCATTTTTTGAGCCGATATTGCCGTCCGATGCTCCAGGTTCCACAATTACGCATATTGGCGATAAGGTTGTAGTGAAGCCGACAGGTAAGCAGCCAGCAGTGCGGGTTACAGGCACTGAGGTAAGCACAACGGTGAGTCAACAATCTGGAGTTAATATGAGTAGTATGGATCAGGTGCAGGGGATGCAGGCTGAGCCTGTTGCGGCGAAAGCACAGCAACAAGCGATACCTGCAGACCTCAACACCCCCCATAGACTTGAATCAGGTAGGAGACGATTTAGAAGTGGACAAGGAGGTCACTGTTTAATCGTTGATACAGCCTGATCAAGAAACACATGTAACCTCTTTACTAGATCAGACAGAGAGTCTACTTTCTGGAATGGATGTCAGGGCAGAGCAAATGTTGGATGAACGCAATCTGATAACGATTGCTGCAAGTCCAACAATAGAGGAAATTGAAGCAAGGCTCAGGGAGCGAGCTGAAAAGGAAATTAAAAGGCAGAAAGAGATTTTCGCTAAACAGCTTGCGGAGCAAAAAGCGAGATTAGATCAGCAGCAGAAGCAGCTGCAGCAGGTATTGGCTGGTTTTATGGCGCAGCCGACGCCTCTGGCAGCGCCTACAGTCGTGCAAGCTCCGGCCAAGCCGCCTACTGCTTATCATATCCCGAAATTGCCGGTGCAGCCTGCTAGTACGCAGGTCATCCAACCTGCAGTCAGCTAGGTTACGCCGACAGTGCAAGTAGCTCCCAGAGATCCAAGTATGGACCGTGGTATACCAGGTATGTATACTGCCGAGGAAGTTAGAAAATTTAGAGCGGAAGGTCGTACGGACGATCAGATTAAAAGATTAGGAAGGAGAAAGTTAGCCCGAAGGGCCAATAGGGCTAAAAGGAGAGATGATGAAGATGTCATTGAAATTAGTGATGGTGAAGGAGAACAGACAGGGAGTTCTACGTCTGTGGACTTGAAGTTTGCAGGATCTACACCTTTATTGACGGATTCAACCAAGTCCAAGACTGGAACTACGCCGATGAGCCTGATGCCTGGAACCAAAAGTTCTACGAGTCAGGTGCAGTGGACGGTTGCTTCGGCTAAAGTACCTAGTAAATCGTCTGCATTTTAGGTAAGTGCAATGACGAAAAGTACTTTGGCTAAGCCCGTGTCTAAAGTGGATAAGACTTCTCAGCAGAACCAGAGCAGTTCCGCAGGGAAAAAAGTTGTTTCTAAACCCTCTACGTCGGAACCGACAAAATCGGTCAAGAGAAGTAGAGATAAGGAAGTAACTTTGGAGTACCTGAGTTCTGTTTTGAGAGACTACTGGGATGTCCATAAGAAGTTTCCTGTGGTGAAAGGAAGGATAGATTTTTCGACACCGGAGGTGATCGAATTCTTTGCTCAGGATATGCCAGATGATGATAGGAATCAAATCATCTGGGCATTGGTGAATAATGGAGTAGAGGAGCTTTACGAGAACTATGGGGATCACTTTGATGTTCAGGGTGGTTTCCTGTATGATCACGTAAACGTTCCTGAGCCCATTTGGGAGTATATTTGGCTCAAGTTCATGCCAAATTGGTTTCATCATTTTGATGCAGAAATAGTAATGGCAGCCGTGAGATACTTATGTACCATGGTGTTGCTAAAGTTAGAACAGCAGCAGTTGGGCCCAAGACATATTGGTGCAATTGATGCACGGGCCAAATCATTTGTCACAGAGAGGTATTATTCTATCTACCTGTGGGGAGAAGGTAGTACTGCATTCAGGGAAGCGTATGCCAACCGAATGCAGGAGCACCAACAAACTGCAGTGGATATGGCAGCATAGA
Organism: Romanomermis culicivorax; assembly: GCA_963922205.1. NCBI lineage: Eukaryota > Metazoa > Nematoda > Enoplea > Mermithida > Mermithidae > Romanomermis > Romanomermis culicivorax. The sequence goes on along the minus strand of CAWUHX010000409.1, from coordinate 161,978 downwards.
GAAGGTTGTCTGATATGGTTCAGAAATTTTCTGGTAAGTTCCAGAAGGCCGAGGATGAGGAGGGGCAACCCTTCAAGATTCCAATGTTAACGGAAAGACAACCTAGGGATGCATCCAGGACTAGGAGCCAGCACTCGCGACAATCGTCTCATTCGCAGGGTCGGCACCAGCCTGGAGTATTCAAATTACCGTATGCGAATCAACAAAGTCAAGGTAGGTCCAGTACCTCAGCTTCTGGAGTATCTTCCGTAAGTTCCACTCAGGGCTCGTACCAGAGGGGAACTGGAGGGGATATGGCCGAGGCCGAGGTCAGGGACAGGGTCAAGGAAGACCCTTCAGAATGGTTAATCCGCAACTGTATAGAGGTCAAGCGATGGGCGGACAACTTCGCGCGGCCCAACCTGGAGGAGTTTTTGGGGGATTCCTCAGGGGTCGTGGAGCTCGGGGTGGTCCCTACCGTCGCCGTGGTAGCTTCTAATATGGCGGTTATGATGGCGGCGGGCAACAATAATTTTATATAGCCGCTCAATTTTTGGACCGAAATTTATCATTTCGTACAAATTTTTATTCCAAAAAATACAAATACAAAAAAACAAATAAAATACAAAATACAAAAAAATATATATTATCTCGTTTTATTGTTTGCTTTAAAATTTAAATTTTTTCTCTCGTTTCGGTGTGCCCAAAGTTGCCCGGTGAAATTCGTCTTTCCGTCCATCTTATTTCGGGCGTGTACATAGCCCTCGTATTTTTCTCGTTTAATTTCAGGGTCCTGAAAAAGATGAAGACGTGAAAATTTTAATTGCATTTATAAAAATTTTCGTAATTAGATATTTGAAGTATTTTATAGAAAATGTTTTTTTACTGAGTGGGATTTGTATTGGACGGAGCGACGTGGCGAGCGGCCGACCGTGGAGGAAGTGCACCTGGGGCACCTCATCACCGAAGCTGTGAAACCAGTACATGGGAGAAGAGGAACGGCGACGCCCCGGATCTAGGCACAGATCGACGTCAAAGTCCAGGCCGAACTACGTTCGTGATCGTTTCCGGTAGCCTGAAAAGGACTGCTCTGCCGAATGGATTGGTCAAGGTCGCCGTCACCTGAAGGACCTGGTAGGGGCTGGATCACATTTTGGAGGGTGGTAGCCCCAAAAATTTGTTTTCCGAGGGGAAAACTGTTATGCAGATCGGGGCCTCAGTATGAGACTCAGGCTGCAGAAAGGTTTTCACCTCCCGTTGGTCGGTTTTGAGGGCTGAGGGATGTTGAGGTGGGTCTCAGGTGCACGTGTTCAGCTTCCGGCGTCGGTGCGCAGGCGGTTGGACAAGGCGAAAAGTGGCCCGAAAAAGAATGATAATTTGCATAGGGTTATGCTGCCACTGTTCGCGATGTTTGTGTCTTTTTACCATTATTGAAAAAGATTTATGTTGGAGGAGCCTCGCCACCATCGCTCCATTTATAATAATTTTTGTTTATTATTATTTTGTGGCGTCGTCAGTCGTCACCCAATACAAGTTGGGCCTGTAAGTTGTTTTGTTTTGTGAGCGCAGGGGAGGCTCTTATAAGATTAGGATTGGAGACTTGGGTAGGATCTCCTGAGGTACGTGCCCAAGGTGTTCTGCCTGAGGTTTGGTGAAAGTTCTGGCGAGTATCTGGTGAATACGTCCTGGGAGAGTTTTGGTGGTTGTTGTTGTTGTTAGCCCTGTGGTCAGAACTGTTTGCATAGTGTTGACCCCACAGCTGCCTAACAAATTGATCTAAAATTCTGAAATCTGATCAAGTTTCGAATCAAAAAATGTCAATATCAGAAATTTCAAAAGTGTGGACCCAGGTTCAGGACGAGAGATGGTTGTGAACTATTTATTTGATGCAAAGACTATCTTTTTAGAAGGAACCAAAGATGGAAAGTAATTGATCTAAAAACTGAAATCTGTTTCAAATTTTTGAATCTTACAACATCTTCATCATAGTTGCCAAAGAAATTGTTTCATGTTGAGGATCTAAAATTGTGGTTGTGAACTTTGATTTGGTAGCTAAACCGATCGATTTCGAAGGAATCAGAGGAAAGAAAAGATGGTTGATCAAATATTCTGAAATCTGATCAAGTTTTGAATCAAAGAATTTCGATTTCAGAACTGCCAAGAGTGTGGACTCAGGTTCAGGACGAAAGATGGTTGTGAAAAATTTGATTGACGGAGAGATCTGATTTGAAGCAACTAAAGGTTGTAGGTAATTGATCTAAAATTCTGAAATCTGATCAAGTTTCGAATCAAAGAATATCAATATCAGAAATTCCAAAAGTGTGGACCCAGGTTCAGGACGAGAGATAGTTGTGAGAAATTTGATTGACGGAGAGATCTGATTTGAAGCAACTAAAGATTGTAGGTAATTGATCTAAAATTCTGAAATCTGATCATGTTTCGAATCAAAGAATGTCAATATCAGAAGTTCCAAAAGTGTGGACCCAGGTTCAGGACGAGAGATGGTTGTGAACTACTTGATTGATGCAAAGATCTATTTTGAAGGAAACAAAGATGGAAAGTAATTGATCAAAAATTCTGAAATCTGATCAAGTTTTGAATCAAAGAATGTCAATATCAGAAATTCCAAAAGTGTGGACCCAGAATCAGGACGAGAGATTGTTGTGAAAAATTTGATTGACGGAGAGATCTGATTTGAAGCAACTAAAGGTTGTAGGTAATTGATCTAAAATTCTGAAATCTGATCAAGTTTTGAATCAAAGAATGTCAATATCAGAAATTCCAAAAGTGTGGACCCAGGTTCAGGACGAGAGATAGTTGTGAAAAATTTGATTGACGGAGAGATCTGATTGAAAGCAACTAAAGATTGTGGGTAATTGATCTAAAATTCTGAAATCTGATCAAGTTTTGAATCAAAGAATGTCAATATCAGGAATTCCAAAAGTGTGGACCCAGGTTCAGGACGAGAGATAGTTGTGAAAAATTTGATTGACGGAGAGATCTGATTGGAAGCAACTAAAGATTGTGGGTAATTGATCTAAAATTCTGAAATCTGATCAAGTTTTGAATCAAAGAATTTCAATATCAGAAATTCCAAAAGTGTGGACTCAGGTTCAGGACGAGAGAAGGTTGTGAAAAGTTTTATTGACAGAGAGATCTGATTTGAAGCAACTAAAGATTGTAGGTAATTGATCTAAAATTCTGAAATCTGATTAAGTTTCGAATCAAAGAATGTCAATATCAGAAATTCCAAAAGTGTGGACCCAGGTTCAGGACGAGAGATGGTTGTGAACTATTTGATTGATGCAAAGATCTATTTTGAAGGAAACAAAGATGGAAAGTAATTGATCAAAAATTCTGAAATCTGATCAAGTTTTGAATCAAAGAATGTCAATATCAGAAATTTCAAAAGTGTGGACCCAGGTTCAGGACGAGAGATGGTTGTGAACTATTTAATTGATGCAAAGATCTATTTTGAAGGAACCAAAGATGGAAAGTAATTGATCTAAAAACCTGAAATCTGTTCAAATTTTGAATCTTACAACATCTTCATCATAGTTGCCACAGAAATTGTTTCATGTTGAGGATCTAAAATTGTGGTTGTGAACTTTGATTTGGTAGCTAAACCGATCGATTTCGAAGGAATCAGAGGAAAGAAAAGATGTTGATCAAATATTCTGAAATCTGATCAAGTTTTGAATCAAAGAATTTCGATTTCAGAACTGCCAAGAGTGTGGACTCAGGTTCAGGACGAAAGATGGTTGTGAAAAATTTGATTGACGGAGAGATCTGATTTGAAGCAACTAAAGGTTGTAGGTAATTGATCTAAAATTCTGAAATCTGATCAAGTTTCGAATCAAAGAATATCAATATCAGAAATTCCAAAAGTGTGGACCCAGGTTCAGGACGAGAGATAGTTGTGAGAAATTTGATTGACGGAGAGATCTGATTTGAAGCAACTAAAGGTTGTAGGTAATTGATCTAAAATTCTGAAATCTGATCAAGTTTCGAATCAGAGAATTTCAATATCAGAAATTACAAAAGTGTGGACTCAGGTTCAGGACGAGAGATGGTTGTGAAAAATTTTATTGACGGAGAGATCTGATTTAAGCAACTAAAGATTGTAGGTAATTGATCTAAAATTCTGAAATCTGATTAAGTTTGGAATCAAAGAATGTCAATATCAGAAATTCCAAAAGTGTGGACCCAGGTTCAGGACGAGAGATGGTTGTGAACTATTTGATTGATGCAAAGATCTATTTTGAAGGAAACAAAGATGGAAAGTAATTGATCAAAAATTCTGAAATCTGATCAAGTTTTGAATCAAAGAATGTCAATATCAGAAATTCCAAAAGTGTGGACCCAGGTTCAGGACGAGAGATAGTTGTGAAAAATTTGATTGACGGAGAGATCTGATTTGAAGCAACTAAAGGTTGTAGGTAATTGATCTAAAATTCTGAAATCTGATCAAGTTTTGAATCAAAGAATGTCAATATCAGAAATTCCAAAAGTGTGGACCCAGGTTCAGGACGAGAGATAGTTGTGAAAAATTTGATTGACGGAGAGATCTGATTGAAAGCAACTAAAGATTGTGGGTAATTGATCTAAAATTCTGAAATCTGATCAAGTTTTGAATCAAAGAATGTCAATATCAGGAATTCCAAAAGTGTGGACCCAGGTTCAGGACGAGAGATAGTTGTGAAAAATTTGATTGACGGAGAGATCTGATTGGAAGCAACTAAAGATTGTGGGTAATTGATCTAAAATTCTGAAATCTGATCAAGTTTTGAATCAAAGAATTTCAATATCAGAAATTCCAAAAGTGTGGACTCAGGTTCACTACGAGAGATGGTTGTGAAAAGTTTTATTGACGGAGAGATCTGATTTGAAGCAACTAAAGATTGTAGGTAATTGATCAAAAATTCTGAAATCTGATCAAGTTTTGAATCAAAGAATGTCAATATCAGAAGTTCCAAAAGTGTGGAACCAGGTTCAGGACGAGAGATGGTTGTGAATTTATTGATTGATGCAAAGTTCTATTTTGAAGGAACCAAAGAGTGAAAGTAATTGATCGAAAATTCTGAAATCTGTTCAACTTTTGAATCTTGCAACATCTTCATCATAGTTGCCAAAGAAACTGTTTCATGTTGAGGATCAAAAATTGTGGTTGTGAACTTTGATTTGGTAGCTAAACCGATCGATTTCGAAGGAATCAGAGGAAAAAAAAAGATGTTGATCAAATATTCTGAAATCTGATCAAGTTTTGAATCAAAGAATTTCGATTTCAGAACTGCCAAGAGTGTGGACTCAGGTTCAGGACGAAAGATAGTTGTGAAAAATTTGATTGACGGAGAGATCTGATTTGAAGCAACTAAAGGTTGTAGGTAATTGATCTAAAATTCTGAAATCTGATCAAGTTTCGAATCAGAGAATTTCAATATCAGAAATTACAAAAGTGTGGACTCAGGTTCAGGACGAGAGATGGTTGTGAAAAATTTTATTGACGGAGAGATCTGATTTGAAGCAACTAAAGATTGTAGGTAATTGATCTAAAATTCTGAAATCTGATTAAGTTTGGAATCAAAGAATGTCAATATCAGAAATTCCAAAAGTGTGGACCCAGGTTCAGGACGAGAGATAGTTGTGAAAAATTTGATTGACGGAGAGATCTGATTTGAAGCAACTAAAGATTGTAGGTAATTGATCTAAAATTCTGAAATCTGATCAAGTTTTGAATCAAAGAATTTCAATATCAGAAATTCCAAAAGTGTGGACTCAGGTTCAGGACGAGAGATGGTTGTGAAAAGTTTTATTGACGGAGAGATCTGATTTGAAGCAACTAAAGATTGTAGGTAATTGATCAAAAATTCTGAAATCTGATCAAGTTTCGAATCAAAGAATGTCAATAACAGAAATTCTAAAAGTGTGGACCCAGGATTAGGACGAGAGATGGTTGTGAACTATTTGATTGATGCAAAGATCTATTTTGAAGGAAACAAAGATGGAAAGTAATTGATCAAAAATTCTGAAATCTGATCAAGTTTTGAATCAAAGAATGTCAATATCAGGAATTCCAAAAGTGTGGACCCATGTTCAGGACGAGAGATAGTTGTGAAAAATTTGATTGACGGAGAGATCTGATTGGAAGCAACTAAAGATTGTGGGTAATTGATCTAAAATTCTGAAATCTGATCAAGTTTTGAATCAAAGAATTTCAATATCAGAAATTCCAAAAGTGTGGACTCAGGTTCAGGACGAGAGATGGTTGTGAAAAGTTTTATTGACGGAGAGATCTGATTTGAAGCAACTAAAGATTGTGGGTAATTGATCTAAAATTCTGAAATCTGATCAAGTTTTGAATCAAAGAATGTCAATATAGGGAATTCCAAAAGTGTGGACCCAGGTTCAGGACGAGAGATAGTTGTGAAAAATTTGATTGACGGAGAGATCTGATTGGAAGCAACTAAAGATTGTGGGTAATTGATCTAAAATTCTGAAATCTGATCAAGTTTTGAATCAAAGAATTTCAATATCAGAAATTCCAAAAGTGTGGACTCAGGTTCAGGACGAGAGATGGTTGTGAAAAGTTTTATTGACGGAGAGATCTGATTTGAAGCAACTAAAGATTGTAGGTAATTGATCAAAAATTCTGAAATCTGATCAAGTTTTGAATCAAAGAATGTCAATATCAGAAGTTCCAAAAGTGTGGAACCAGGTTCAGGACGAGAGATGGTTGTGAATTTATTGATTGATGCAAAGTTCTATTTTGAAGGAACCAAAGAGTGAAAGTAATTGATCGAAAATTCTGAAATCTGTTCAACTTTTGAATCTTGCAACATCTTCATCATAGTTGCCAAAGAAACTGTTTCATGTTGAGGATCAAAAATTGTGGTTGTGAACTTTGATTTGGTAGCTAAACCGATCGATTTCGAAGGAATCAGAGGAAAAAAAAAGATGTTGATCAAATATTCTGAAATCTGATCAAGTTTTGAATCAAAGAATTTCGATTTCAGAACTGCCAAGAGTGTGGACTCAGGTTCAGGACGAAAGATAGTTGTGAAAAATTTGATTGACGGAGAGATCTGATTTGAAGCAACTAAAGGTTGTAGGTAATTGATCTAAAATTCTGAAATCTGATCAAGTTTCGAATCAAAGAATGTCAATATCCGAAATTCCAAAAGTGTGGACCCAGGTTCACGACGAGAGATGGTTGTGAATTTATTGATTGATGCAAAGATCTATTTTGAAGGAACCAAAGATGGAAAGTAATTGATCTGAAATTCTTAAATCTGATCAAGTTTTGAATCAAAGAATGTCAATATCAGAAATTCCAAAAGTGTGGACCCAGGTTCAGGACGAGAGATAGTTGTGAAAAATTTGATTGACGGAGAGATCTGATTTGAAGCAACTAAAGATTGTAGGTAATTGATCTAAAATTCTGAAATCTGATCAAGTTTTGAATCAAAGAATTTCAATATCAGAAATTCCAAAAGTGTGGACTCAGGTTCAGGACGAGAGATGGTTGTGAAAAGTTTTATTGACGGAGAGATCTGATTTGAAGCAACTAAAGATTGTAGGTAATTGATCAAAAATTCTGAAATCTGATCAAGTTTCGAATCAAAGAATGTCAATAACAGAAATTCTAAAAGTGTGGACCCAGGATTAGGACGAGAGATGGTTGTGAACTATTTGATTGATGCAAAGATCTATTTTGAAGGAAACAAAGATGGAAAGTAATTGATCAAAAATTCTGAAATCTGATCAAGTTTTGAATCAAAGAATGTCAATATCAGGAATTCCAAAAGTGTGGACCCATGTTCAGGACGAGAGATAGTTGTGAAAAATTTGATTGACGGAGAGATCTGATTGGAAGCAACTAAAGATTGTGGGTAATTGATCTAAAATTCTGAAATCTGATCAAGTTTTGAATCAAAGAATTTCAATATCAGAAATTCCAAAAGTGTGGACTCAGGTTCAGGACGAGAGATGGTTGTGAAAAGTTTTATTGACGGAGAGATCTGATTTGAAGCAACTAAAGATTGTGGGTAATTGATCTAAAATTCTGAAATCTGATCAAGTTTTGAATCAAAGAATGTCAATATAGGGAATTCCAAAAGTGTGGACCCAGGTTCAGGACGAGAGATAGTTGTGAAAAATTTGATTGACGGAGAGATCTGATTGAAAGCAACTAAAGATTGTGGGTAATTGATCAAAAATTCTGAAATCTGATCAAGTTTCGAATCAAAGAATGTCAATAACAGAAATTCTAAAAGTGTGGACCCAGGATTAGGACGAGAGATGGTTGTGAACTATTTGATTGATGCAAAGATCTATTTTGAAGGAAACAAAGATGGAAAGTAATTGATCAAAAATTCTGAAATCTGATCAAGTTTTGAATCAAAGAATTTCAATATCAGAAATTCCAAAAGTGTGGACTCAGGTTCAGGACGAGAGATGGTTGTGAAAAGTTTTATTGACGGAGAGATCTGATTTGAAGCAACTAAAGATTGTGGGTAATTGATCTAAAATTCTGAAATCTGATCAAGTTTTGAATCAAAGAATTTCAATATCAGAAATTCCAAAAGTGTGGACTCAGGTTCAGGACGAGAGATAGTTGTGAAAAATTTGATTGACGGAGAGATCTGATTGAAAGCAACTAAAGATTGTGGGTAATTGATCTAAAATTCTGAAATCTGATCAAGTTTTGAATCAAAGAATGTCAATATCGGGAATTCCAAAAGTGTGGACCCAGGTTCAGGACGAGAGATAGTTGTGAAAAATTTGATTGACGGAGAGATCTGATTGGAAGCAACTAAAGATTGTGGGTAATTGATCTAAAATTCTGAAATCTGATCAAGTTTTGAATCAAAGAATTTCAATATCAGAAATTCCAAAAGTGTGGACTCAGGTTCAGGACGAGAGATGGTTGTGAAAAGTTTTATTGACGGAGAGATCTGATTTGAAGCAACTAAAGATTGTAGGTAATTGATCAAAAATTCTGAAATCTGATCAAGTTTTGAATCAAAGAATGTCAATATCAGAAGTTCCAAAAGTGTGGAACCAGGTTCAGGACGAGAGATGGTTGTGAATTTATTGATTGATGCAAAGTTCTATTTTGAAGGAACCAAAGAGTGAAAGTAATTGATCGAAAATTCTGAAATCTGTTCAACTTTTGAATCTTGCAACATCTTCATCATAGTTGCCAAAGAAACTGTTTCATGTTGAGGATCAAAAATTGTGGTTGTGAACTTTGATTTGGTAGCTAAACCGATCGATTTCGAAGGAATCAGAGGAAAAAAAAGATGTTGATCAAATATTCTGAAATCTGATCAAGTTTTGAATCAAAGAATTTCGATTTCAGAACTGCCAAGAGTGTGGACTCAGGTTCAGGACGAAAGATAGTTGTGAAAAATTTGATTGACGGAGAGATCTGATTTGAAGCAACTAAAGATTGTAGGTAATTGATCTAAAATTCTGAAATCTGATCAAGTTTTGAATCAAAGAATTTCAATATCAGAAATTCCAAAAGTGTGGACTCAGGTTCAGGACGAGAGATGGTTGTGAAAAGTTTTTTTGACGGAGAGATCTGATTTGAAGCAACTAAAGATTGTAGGTAATTGATCTAAAATTCTGAAATCTGATCAAGTTTCGAATCAAAGAATGTCAATATCAGAAATTCCAAAAGTGTGGACCCAGGTTCAGGACGAGAGATAGTTGTGAAAAATTTGATTGACGGAGAGATCTGATTTGAAGCAACTAAAGGTTGTAGGTAATTGATCTAAAATTCTGAAATCTGATCAAGTTTCGAATCAAAGAATGTCAATATCTGAAATTCCAAAAGTGTGGACCCAGGTTCACGACGAGAGATGGTTGTGAATTTATTGATTGATGCAAAGATCTATTTTGAAGGAACCAAAGATGGAAAGTAATTGATCTGAAATTCTTAAATCTGATCAAGTTTTGAATCAAAGAATGTCAATATCAGAAATTCCAAAAGTGTGGACCCAGGTTCAGGACGAGAGATAGTTGTGAAAAATTTGATTGACGGAGAGATCTGATTTGAAGCAACTAAAGGTTGTAGGTAATTGATCTAAAATTCTGAAATCTGATCAAGTTTCGAATCAAAGAATGTCAATATCTGAAATTCCAAAAGTGTGGACCCAGGTTCACGACGAGAGATGGTTGTGAATTTATTGATTGATGCAAAGATCTATTTTGAAGGAACCAAAGATGGAAAGTAATTGATCTGAAATTCTTAAATCTGATCAAGTTTTGAATCAAAGAATGTCAATATCAGAAATTCCAAAAGTGTGGACCCAGGTTCAGGACGAGAGATAGTTGTGAAAAATTTGATTGACGGAGAGATCTGATTTGAAGCAACTAAAGATTGTAGGTAATTGATCTAAAATTCTGAAATCTGATCAAGTTTTGAATCAAAGAATTTCAATATCAGAAATTCCAAAAGTGTGGACTCAGGTTCAGGACGAGAGATGGTTGTGAAAAGTTTTATTGACGGAGAGATCTGATTTGAAGCAACTAAAGATTGTAGGTAATTGATCAAAAATTCTGAAATCTGATCAAGTTTCGAATCAAAGAATGTCAATAACAGAAATTCCAAAAGTGTGGACCCAGGTTTAGGACGAGAGATGGTTGTGAACTATTTGATTGATGCAAAGATCTATTTTGAAGGAAACAAAGATGGAAAGTAATTGATCAAAAATTCTGAAATCTGATCAAGTTTTGAATCAAAGAATGTCAATATCAGGAATTCCAAAAGTGTGGACCCATGTTCAGGACGAGAGATAGTTGTGAAAAATTTGATTGACGGAGAGATCTGATTTGAAGCAACTAAAGATTGTGGGTAATTGATCTAAAATTCTGAAATCTGATCAAGTTTTGAATCAAAGAATTTCAATATCAGAAATTCCAAAAGTGTGGACTCAGGTTCAGGACGAGAGATGGTTGTGAAAAGTTTTATTGACGGAGAGATCTGATTTGAAGCAACTAAAGATTGTAGGTAATTGATCAAAAATTCTGAAATCTGATCAAGTTTTGAATCAAAGAATGTCAATATCAGAAGTTCCAAAAGTGTGGAACCAGGTTCAGGACGAGAGATGGTTGTGAATTTATTGATTGATGCAAAGTTCTATTTTGAAGGAACCAAAGAGTGAAAGTAATTGATCGAAAATTCTGAAATCTGTTCAACTTTTGAATCTTGCAACATCTTCATCATAGTTGCCAAAGAAACTGTTTCATGTTGAGGATCAAAAATTGTGGTTGTGAACTTTGATTTGGTAGCTAAACCGATCGATTTCGAAGGAATCAGAGGAAAAAAAAAGATTTTGATCAAATATTCTGAAATCTGATCAAGTTTTGAATCAAAGAATTTCGATTTCAGAACTGCCAAGAGTGCGGACTCAGGTTCAGGACGAAAGATAGTTGTGAAAAATTTGATTGACGGAGAGATCTGATTTGAAGCAACTAAAGATTGTAGGTAATTGATCTAAAATTCTGAAATCTGATCAAGTTTTGAATCAAAGAATTTCAATATCAGAAATTCCAAAAGTGTGGACTCAGGTTCAGGACGAGAGATGGTTGTGAAAAGTTTTATTGACGGAGAGATCTGATTTGAAGCAACTAAAGATTGTAGGTAATTGATCAAAAATTCTGAAATCTGATCAAGTTTCGAATCAAAGAATGTCAATAACAGAAATTCCAAAAGTGTGGACCCAGGTTTAGGACGAGAGATGGTTGTGAACTATTTGATTGATGTAAAGATCTATTTTGAAGGAAACAAAGATGGAAAGTAATTGATCTGAAATTCTTAAATCTGATCAAGTTTTGAATCAAAGAATGTCAATATCAGAAATTCCAAAAGTGTGGACTCAGGTTCAGGACGAAAGATAGTTGTGAAAAATTTGATTGACGGAGAGATCTGATTTGAAGCAACTAAAGATTGTAGGTAATTGATCTAAAATTCTGAAATCTGATCAAGTTTTGAATCAAAGAATTTCAATATCAGAAATTCCAAAAGTGTGGACTCAGGTTCAGGACGAGAGATGGTTGTGAAAAGTTTTATTGACGGAGAGATCTGATTTGAAGCAACTAAAGATTGTAGGTAATTGATCAAAAATTCTGAAATCTGATCAAGTTTCGAATCAAAGAATGTCAATAACAGAAATTCCAAAAGTGTGGACCCAGGTTTAGGACGAGAGATGGTTGTGAACTATTTGATTGATGTAAAGATCTATTTTGAAGGAAACAAAGATGGAAAGTAATTGATCAAAAATTCTGAAATCTGATCAAGTTTTGAATCAAAGAATGTCAATATCAGAAATTCCAAAAGTGTGGACCCAGGTTCAGGACGAGAGATGGTTGTGAACTATTTGATTGATGCAAAGATCTATTTTGAAGGAAACAAAGATGGAAAGTAATTGATCAAAAATTCTAAAATCTGATCAAGTTTCGAATCAAAGAATGTCAATAACAGAAATTCCAAAAGTGTGGACCCAGGTTCAGGACGAGAGGTGGTTGTGAACTATTTGATTGATGCAAAGATCTAATTTGAAGGAAACAAAGATGGAAAGTAATTGATCAAAAATTCTAAAATCCGATCAAGTTTCGAATCAAAGAATGTCAATAACCGAAATTCCAAAAGTTTGGACCCAGGTTCAGGACGAGAGATGGTTGTAAACTATTTGATTGATGCAAAGATCTATTTTGAAGGAAACAAAGATGGAAAGTAATTGATCAAAAATTCTGAAATCTGATCAAGTTTTGAATCAAAGAATGTCAATAACAGAAATTCCAAAAGTGTGGACCCAGGTTCAGGACGAGAGATGGTTGTGAACTATTTGATTGATGCAAAGATCTAATTTGAAGGAAACAAAGATGGAAAGTAATTGATCAAAAATTCTAAAATCTGATCAAGTTTCGAATCAAAGAATGTCAATATCAGAAATTCGAAAAGTGTGGACCCAGGTTCAGGACGAGAGATGGTTGTGAACTATTTGATTGATGCAAACATCTATTTTGAAGGAACCAAAGATGGAAAGTAATTGATCAAAAATTCTGAAATCTGATCAAGTTTTGAATCAAAGAATGTCAATATCAGAAATTCCAAAAGTGTGGACCCAGGTTCAGGACGAGAGATGGTTGTGAACTATTTGATTGATGCAAACATCTATTTTGAAGGAAACAAAGATGGAAAGTAATATATCAAAAATTCTAAAATCTGATCAAGTTTTGAATCAAAGAATGTCAATATCAGAAATTCCAAAAGTGTGGACCCAGGTTCAGGACGAGAGATGGTTGTAAACTATTTGATTGATGCAAAGATCTATTTTGAAGGAAACAAAGGTGGAAAAATTGATCAAAAATTCTAAAATCTGATCAAGTTTTGAATCAAAGAATGTCAATATCAGAAATTCCAAAAGTGTGGACCCAGGTTCAGGACGAGAGATGGTTGTAAACTATTTGATTGATGCAAAGATCTATTTTGAAGGAAACAAAGGTGGAAAAATTGATCAAAACTCTAAAATCTGATCAAGTTTTGAATCAAAGAATGTCAATATCAGAAATTCCAAAAGTGTGGACCCAGGTTCAGGACGAAAGATGGTTGTGAAAAATTTGATTGACGGAGAGATCTGATTTGAAGCAACTAAAGATTGTAGGTAGTTGATCTAAAATTCTGAAATCTGATCATGTTTCGAATCAAAGAATGTCAATATCAGAAATTCCAAAAGTGTGGACCCAGGTTCAGGACGAGATATGGTTGTGAACTATTTAATTGATGCAAAGATCTATTTTGAAGGAACCAAAGATGGAAAGTAATTGATCTAAAAACCTGAAATCTGTTCAACTTTTGAATCTTGCAACATCTTCATCATAATTGCCAAAGAAATTATTCCATGTTGAGGATCAAAAATTGTGGTTGTGAATTTTGATTTGGTAGCTAAACCGATCGATTTCGAAGGAATCGAAGGAAAAAAAAGATGATGATCAAATATTCTGAAATCTGATCAAGTTTTGAATCAAAGAATTTCGATTTCAGAACTGCCAAGAGCGTGGACTCAGGTTCAGGACGAAAGATGGTTGTGAAAAATTTGATTGACGGAGAGATCTGATTTGAAGCAACTAAAGATTGTAGGTAATTGACCTGAAATTCTGAAATCTGATCAAGTCTCGAATCGAAGAATGTCAATATCAGAAATTCAAAAAGTGTGGACCCAGGTTCAGGACGAGAGATGGTTGTGAACTATTTGATTGATGATAAGATCTATTTTGAAGGAAACAAAGATGGAAAGTAATTGATCAAAAATTCTGAAATTTGATCAAGTTTCGAATCAAAGAATGTCAATAACCGAAATTCCAAAAGTGTGGGCCCAGGTTCAGGATGGGAGATGGTTGTGAACTATTTGATTGATGCAAAGATATAATTTGAAGGAAACAAAGATGGAAAGTAATTGATCAAAAATTCTAAAATCTGATCAAGTTTCGAATCAAAGAATGTCAATATCAGAAATTCCAAAAGTGTGGACCCAGGTTCAGGACGAGAGATTGTTAGGCTTCTGTGGGGTCACAATAAAGCAACAGTTCTAACCACAGGCTAACAACAACAACAAACACTAAACTCTCCCAGACGTTTCACCAGATATACACCAGAACTTTCACTAAACCTCAGGCAGAACACCTTGGCACGTACCTCAGGAGCTCCTACCCAAGTCTCCAATCCTAAACTTATAGACTCCCTCCACTACGCTCACAAAACAATACACTTACAGGTCCAAAGTGTATTGGGTGACGATGGGCGACACCAATAAAAAATAATAAACAAAAATATTATAATTAGGACGATGGCGGCGACGCTCCATAAACTAAGTCTTTTTTTAATAATAATAAAAAGACACCAAAAACGCGAAACAGTGGCAGCATCAACCTATGCAAATTTATCATTCTTTTCGGCCACTTTTCGCCGCGTCCAACCGCCTGCGCACCGACGCCGGAAGCTGAACACGTGCACCTGAGACCACCTCAACATCCCTCGGCCCTCAAAACCGACCAATGGGAGGTGAAAACCTTTCTGCAGCCTGAGTCTCATACTGAGGCCCCGACTGCATAACAGTTTTCCCCTCGGAAAACAAATTTTTGGGGCTACCCCCTCCAAGATGTGATCCAGCCCCTACCAGGTCCTCCAGGTGACGGCGACCTTGACCAATCCATTCGGCAGGGCACTCCTTTTCAGGCTACCGGAAACCATCACGAACATAGTTCGGCCTGGACTTTGACGTTGATCTGTGCCTAGATCCGGGGCGTCGCCGTTCCTCTTCTCCCATTTCCTGGTTTTTACAACCTCAGTGATGAGGTGCCCCAGGTGCGCTTCCTCCCCGGTCGGCCGCTCGCCACATCGCTCCGTCCAATACAAATCTACTCAGTAAAAAATATTTTCTATAAAATATTTCAAATATATACTTACCAAATAATTTTATAAACGCGAATAAAATTTTCACGTCTCCATCTTTTTCAGGCCCTGAAAGTAAACAAGAAAAATACAAGGGCTATACACGCCCGAAATAAGATGGACGGAAATAACAAATTTTGCTGGGCAATGTTTGAGCACCGGAAACGAGAAAATTTTTAAAATTTTAAAGCAACAATAAAACGAGATAATATATTTTTTTGTATTTTGTATTTTATTTGTGTTTTTGTATTTTTGTATTTTTGAAATAAAATTTGTACGAAATAACGAATTTTGGTCCAAAAAGTATGCGGCTATATGAAATTATTGTTGCCCCCCGCCACCATAACCGCCGTATTGGAAGCTACCACGGCGAGGGTAGGGACCACCTCGAGCTCCACGACCCCTGAGGAATCCCCCAAAAACTCCTCGAGGTTGGGCCACACGAGGGGGTCCGCCCATCGCCTGTCCTCTATACGGTTGCGGATTAACCATTTTGAAGGGTCTACATTGACCCTGTCCCTGACCCCAGCCTGGGCCATATCCCCCTCCAGTTCCCTTCTGGTACGAGCCCTGAGTGGAACTTACGGAAGATACTCCAGAAGCTGAGGTAGTGGACCTACCTTGACTTTGTTGATTCGCATACGGTAATTTGAATACTCCAGGCTGGTGCCGACCCTGCGAATGAGACGATTGTGGCGAGTGCTGGCTCCTAGTCCTGGATGCATCCCTAGGTTGTCTTTCCGTTAACATTGGAATCTTGAAGGGTTGCCCCTCCTCATCCTCGGCCTTCTGGAACTTACCAGAAAATTTCTGAACCATATCTGACAACCTTCTTTTCGCTGCCATATCCACTGCAGTTTGTTGGTGTTCCTGCATTCGGTTGGCATACGCTTCCCTGAATGCAGTACTACCTTCTCCCCGCAGATAGATAGAATAATACCTTTCCGTGACAAATGACTTGGCCTGCATCCACTGCACCAATATGTCTTGGGCCCAACTGCTGCTGTTCTAACTTTAGCAACACCATGGTACATAAGTATCTCACGGCTGCCATTACTATTTCTGCATCAAAATGATTAAACCAATTTGGCATGAACTTGAGCCAAATATACTCCCAAATGGGCTCAGGAACGTTTATGTGATCATACAGGAAACCACCTTGAAGCTCAAAGTGATCCCCATAGTTCTCGTAAAGCTCCTCTACTCCATTATTCACCAATGCCCAGATGATTTGATTCCTATCATCATCTGGCATATCCTGAGCAAAGAATTTGATCACCTCCGGTGTCGAAAAATCTATCCTTCCCTTCACCAAGGAAACTTCTTATGGACATCCCAGTAGTCTCTCAAAACAGAACTCAGGTACTCCAAAGTTACTTCCTTATCTCTACTTCTCTTGACTGATTTTGTCGGTTCCGACGTAGAGGGTTTAGAAACATTTTTTTTCCCTGCGGAACTGCTCTGGTTCTGCTGAGAAGTCTTGTCCACTTTAGACACGGGCTTAGCCAAAGTACTTTTTGTCGTTGCACTTACCTGAGATGCAGACGATTTACTAGGTACTTTAGCCGAAGCAACCGTCGACTGCACTTGACTCGTAGAACTTTTGGTTCCAGGCATCAGGCTCGTCGGCGTAGTTCCAGTCTTGGACTTGGTTGAATCCGTCAATAAAGTTGTAGATCCTGCAAACTTCAAGTCCACAGACGTAGAACTCCCTGTCTGTTCTCCTTCACCATCACTAATTTCAATAACATCCTCTTCATCTCTCCTCTTAGCCCTATTGGCCCTTTGGGCTAACTTTCTCCTTCCTAATCTTTTAATCTGATCGTCCATACGACCTTCCGCTCTGAACTTTCTAACTTCCTCGGCAGTATACATACCTGGTATACCACCGTCCATACTTGGATCTCTGGGCGCTACTTGAACTGTCGGCGTAACCTTGCTGACCGCAGGTTGGATGGCCTGCGTACTAGCAGGTTGCACCAGCAATTTCGGGATATGATAAGCAGTAGGCGCTGCCAGAGGCGTCGGCTGCGCCGTAAAACCAGCCAATACCTGCTCCAGCTGCTTCTGCTGCTGATCTAATCTCGCTTTTTGCTCCGCAAGCTGTTTAGTGAAAATCTCTTTCTGCCTTTCAATTTCCTTTTCAGCTCGCTCCCTGAGCCTTGCTTCAATCTCCTCTATTGTTGGACTTGCAGCAATCGTTATCAGATTGCTTTCATCCAGCATTTGCTCTGCCCTGACATCCATTCCAGAAAGTAGACTCTCTGTCTGATCTGGTAAAGAAGTTACCTGTGTTTCTTGATCAGGCTGTATCAACGATTCAACAGTGACCTCCTTGTCCACTTCTAAATCGTCTCCTACCTGATTCAAGTCTATGGGGGTGTTGAGGTCTGCAGGTATCGCTTGTTGCTGTGCTTTCGCCGCAACAGGCTCAGCCTGCATCCCCTGCACCTGATCCATACTACTCCAGATTGTTGACTCACCGTTGTGCTTACCTCAGTGCCTGTAACCGGCACTGCCGGCTGCTTACCTGTCAGCGTCACTACAACCTTATCGCCAATATGTGTAATTGTAAAACCTGGAGCATGGGACGGCAATATCGGCTCGAAAAATGGGGGCTCATAACCTGGAACGTATTCCGGTTGATACGCTAACACGCTCTTCTTCTGATTCTCCTTCGTTGCGTCCTCACTCATATCTATTGGGTATCGCAAACCTGGAACTCGGACAGCTATCTGGCGGAAGTAAAACCTCTGATAGCAGTACGGATTATCTTTGTACTGCGGACACTCCTCCAAATGCTTCCTCTTATCTTCCGGTCTTTGCTCCCATGACTTTGTCTTGGGCAAAAATCGGATCGGCAAAAATCCGAAACGATTTCCCCAACATGTAATCGCATCGCCCTTTGTTGGCATATGCACCTCCGTTACTGGAAGACTATTCAAAAATGATAAGTACTGACCATACCTATCTCCCCTCCACAACATCTTCAAGAGTTGTTCCTTTCCCTCAGGGCTAAAGGATCTCAAATAGTTATGGTCAAGGAGAGAGGTAAGGTACTCTTCCGCTTCCTCTCTACAAGCTGGCCAAAATAAATGAAACATGAGCGGAACCTTATTACACACTGACTCCAAATTCTTAAAATTGTCCTCAATCAATATTTCAGAATAAGGAGCGATATCCATACTCCAGTGTTGTCTTACATACGAGTCTTTACCATTCGAAACTCTGACTGGTTCATACTCGTGGTAATCAACTTCCAGAGATGTTATCTCCAACAACTGTTTCGTTTCTTTCCTATACCTTAGGAAATTCTCGTACAAAACCATAGATACTGGTTCATCAAGTCTACTGAAACTCTTCCCTTGATTCACCATATCTACCACCTTCTTCGTAATTCGAGTTCTAATCTGCTTTTCGGACAAAGCTTCTTCAAACTCTTCATCCTCACTTACCGTATCATACCCGTCCGCATTCTTACTTTTTTCTTTGACGGTATAATCAGGATGAATACCCTTAGGTATACTTACTTCTCTCCCTCTCTTCAGATTCGACTCGTAATGAGGGAAGCTGTACTCCGTATAGCCTCCAAATGAGGTATCCATTTGAGCAGCCATATGGGCATACACCTCCTGTCTCATTACATGATAAATAGCCGATGACTGCGGCTCTTCTACCTCAGGACTTCCGCAAAAAGCCTGCGGAAAGTTCTCACCATGTATCATATTAAAAAACCTATACAACCTGAAAGCCATTATCTGAATTTCATCCGCTTTCATCAAATCATGCGGAAAATACTGGAATCCGACCTTGACTTCCATAGCTAACTCATAGTGGAAAAACACTAGGAAAACCAACAATGAGTAGTAGGCGTCCAGTGCTGAATACCGTATTTCAAACTGCATTAACGTATGCCTACAGAATCGTTCACGTTGCGCTCTCTGACGGAAATCGATTTGGAAATAACCGATATCCACCAGATACAGCTCCGTGAACAACCCTTTCAGCTTAAAGGTCTCCGGGCAAAGTCCCAACTTCCTGGACATTGCCAAAAATCTTCCGTTCAACTGGTCTCCTACCTTGGCTACGTCATAATAACGGCCATACGAAGACGTTACTCTATGCTTGATCTCCGGTGTTAGATCAACATCCTGGTGCTTTCTACTTGCACCATTAACATTCCAGATGGCGACCAGATCTGTAACCAAGTTGTATCCAACGAGAAGCATGTCCGAATCTAAGAGCTCATGAATGAGCATCCATTCCTTCGGCATGATTGTCCTAGTATCTACAACAAAGGTGTCTCCAGTTACCGTCGAGAAGCTAATGACTCTCGCAAACTCCTTCCCTTTTGGGTTGTCAATCCCAGAAGTCGCGAAAACCTTACTCACATACTCTTGAGTAACTTTCTCTGTATCAAACCCAATAATTGGCTGTCCTCGAAACCTGCTCACCTTCAGGGTTTGGATCATTTCAGCCACCTTACCTATTTCGACCAATTTCGGTTCCGTCAATTCCAACAGAAATCTCCCGAAATTTGTGGCGAACCACCGTTCCAATTCGCCGACTCTAACAATGCGCTTGACATTGTAGTCTAAAAAATTCAGGCAAAATGTTTATAACTTTTTAATGAAAATCTTTCCCAAAGCGGACAAACATCGGTTAAATTCTACCTTCACCACAGATAGTAAGCACAAATAGGAAAAAGAAAAAAGAAATTGCAAGCAGGGGACAATAAGGTACCAAACATATATTGGGTTAGTGTTGGCAGATAGTTAAACACAAGTGCAGCCCCGACTTCTACCTTATACGGGAGTACACCCACAGACCGCCTGCGTCTTCCATCATTCGACTGCATGACGTCTCAATCCAACGCCCAAAACGGCCTATCCAACTAATAAATTAAGAATTTCCAAGAAGAAATCTAATTTACCCAAAATGTGGAAATTCATAGAAAATTAAGTAAAGATGGAATTTAGAAATTTAAATAAATTTTGAAATTATCTACCCCTAGTCGACTAGTTGCTATGCTCCACTTCTTCCCCATCACATAGACGAATTTATTCAACTCGCTATGTGTGTGGAGGAATGATGTAGTTTCGCAAAAAGTCCAAATTTTGCACTACGGGCAGCTTTGCCACACTTTTTCAAGTTGACAGAACAAATTTGTTCCCACTAAACTTTTACAATTGTCTAGGCCTTCATCTAGACACCTGTGGGCTATAACATCCTGCTTTGCCCAAATAATTTTTAGATTAACTAAGTTTAATAACTTAGGTCGCTTACCATCGACTAAAAAATACCGATTATTTTGCCGCACCTGCGGCTGACTGTAGGTCACGTGGGGGTCCGTGACCAGGTATTGTTTTGTGCGGCGTCCATTGGGGGGCCGCGACATTTCGACCGCTTCTTTCTCAAATTCTTCGAATTCCGCACTATCAATTTTCGAAAATTTTTGATAATTTTTATAAGAGCTGAAAAATCGACAAATTTTCCGCTTTCGCTACTTTTTGTCTATTTTCACTCTAAAACTCAGTGGTTTTCCCAATTCTTCCAATATTCACAGAATTGGGGGGCAACAACTAACTATTTCCTCCGAAAAAATTAATCGGACTCGGGGAAATTTAAAATTTAGGCCATGAAAAAAGTTTTAAAATTTTAGGTTTTTGCGAAGAGTGGTTTTTTTACTAAAATTTTTGAGAAATTTTAGATTTACGCGAGAAAAATTTAAAAATACAGGATAAATACGCGATAAATACATAAATAAATACAATTAAATACAATTTGTACCTAAATACGCAATTCGGGACGAAAAAATATGGGGGGGGGGTATTCATACGCACACACACACGCGAAAAACAGCGCTACGCGCTACGGCAGTTTGTAATTACTAATTTTTGAATCTACAGTAAACTGCGTGTCCTTAGATGACACGTCGTTAGACTGCAGCCATCTGCCGGTCTCGTAGCGAAAGTGCTTTAACCTGCTCACGGATACCACCTGCTTTTTCAGCGGCTCTTTCCAGTGAGCGATTTCAAGCACATTCTCTGATAATCTCCTATTATCAGTAACAACATACGGTCCTTGCCACGGCAGACCCAGTTTTTTCTGTTTATCGACTTTCAGCAAAACCCAATCATTGACGGAATAATCATGAGCTTTCGCTTTACGGTCAAAAAACTTTTTACTGCTCTCGGCAGCTTTCCTGATATTCTCTGAAATGACTTCATAAGTTTCTACTAAACTTTCGGTTAGTATATGCTTATAAGCCTCATAGTTCATTGGCAGAACTATGTTTCTAGCAACACCAATACTAATGCCAAAATTAGCCTCATGACCTCTCATTAAGGCAAATGGAGAACATCTCGTTGAGGTATGAGGTGTGGCATTATACGCAAAAACGACAGATTGCAAATGTCTGTCCCACTTATCTGAATCCTCTGTAGCAACCTTTTGCAACTGCTTGATCAAGGTTTGGTTAAACCTTTCAACCATTCCATTTCCTTGTGGATGGTAGGCAGTTGTGAAAATCTTCTGACACTCCAATAATTTACAGACTGACGTCATCAAATCAGCTGTAAAGCATGAACCGTTATCACTCAACAATTTCACCGGGGTTCCATGCCTGAACACAATATTTCGAAGAAAACTGTCCACAATGGTTACAGCAGATTGATCCGGAATCATTTCTGCTTCCACCCATTTTGTAAAGTAATCTTGAAATACTATCACATACGGTCTTTTCTCGCTCATGGGAGATATTCCCACAATATCTACAGAAACTATGTCAAATGGTCCTCTAGGAATAATTGGATTTAATGGCGGTATAGTAGCCTTTCCTGGAGTCGCAATTTGACATATCGGACAAAAGCTGATCCAGCTCCGAACATCCTTTTTGATGCTTGGCCACCAGAACCGCTTTTTAATAATAGCAAGGGTTCTCTTAAACCCTTGATGCGTCATCATCACTGCTCCATGATACTGATGTAGGACAACTTTTTTGAGAACAGAGGGGACAACAACTTGATCCTCTGTCTCGCCAAAAGTCTCTCTATATAGTATCCCTTGATCGATATAAAAGTTACTTTGAGACTTGGTGCCACTATTAGCACCTAGTTTCTCGAAGATCACTTTTAAATCTTTATCCTTTCCTTGCAACTTTGACATCAAGGCGTTTGAGATAAGCCCTTTCGGTCTACCATCTTCAAATTCCGGGGCTTCTTCAAACTCCTTCTCCTTCGGTTCAAAAATTCTCTTCACTTCCTCTTTAGATTTTGCTTGCCCAGGAGGATGTCCTTTTTCCTCCTGCTGCAAGTTTTTTGCCATTTGTCTAGTGACTACCGCCTCAATTTCATATTTCTCAGGCGTTCGATAATTATCAAATTCTGGAGAAATTTTAAGTCGAGTCTCATCACTAACACCATACTTTGAAGCCACTGAAGCTGTGGCCATCTTCACCGGAGTGAAGACTCCTACAGCCTCATCCACTTCATCTCCTCTGAGTTCCCGAAGTTGTTTCACTAAAACTTTGTGGTTTTGGTTAAGGACTTCGTCTTCAGCAAGAGACTTCACATCTTCTTTCTGAAAGATAAGCTCCCATTTTGGTGGCAACTTCTCTTTCTGTTCATCCGGTTCCTCCTTCCTGGAGAGAAAATCAGCCATGGCATTCTGTCTGCCAGGCACGTACTCCAACTTGTGATTAAACTGGCAAATGAATGCCTACCACCTCTTGAGTTTGTCATTAGTCTGTGTGTTGACCCTCATTGATAATAATGGTTTGTGGTCAGTTTGAATCCTGATCTTTTGGCCCAAAAGATAATGTTTATAAATTTTAAGGCCGTAAACCACAGCTAAGCATTCCCTTTCGGTGGCGCACCATTTCCTTTCTTCCGCCCGCAATATCCGACTATAGTAGGCTATCACCCAACGTTCTGAGTCAGTCTCTTGACATAACACTGCTCCCAATGCAATTCCACTGGCATCCGTTTGAAGAATGAATCGCGCAGATCCATCTAGAATTGGATGTCTTAAGAAAGGTACTGAGGTCAATGCTACTTTGAGCTTCTCAAAAGTTGTGTAATGTAACTCCGTCACATTCCATGTTCCCTTCTTGCCTGTTAATTTGTACAAGGGTTCAGCTAGTGCTGCTAGGTCTGGTATAAATTTCTTACACCATTGTAGCATACCTAGGAATCTTTGCATTTTCTTAACAGAATCCGGGAATGGAAACTCCGTTATCGCCTTGACCTTCTTAGGATCCGGAGAAATTCCGTTCGCATCCAAGATGTGCCCTAAAAAGTGCACCTTCTCGGGAAGAAATTCACATTTCTCCGGCTTAAGAGTCAACTTCGCCTTCCTCAACGCTTCTAGCACCAATTTCAAATTCTCTAAGTGTTTCTCGAACGTATTCGAGAAGATGATAATATCATCTATGTACACTAGGCAAATTTTCCATACCAAATCCCCAAGGATTCTCTCCATCATCCTTTGGAATTCAGCAGGTGCATTCTTCAACCCAAACGGCATCACTTTAAACTGAAACAAGCCCTCTTGGCATATAAAAGCCGTTTTCTCCTTGCTCTCCTCCTCCATCGGGACCTGCCAATATCCCGACTTCAAATCTAGAGTCATATAGAACTTTGCTCTTCCAAGGCAATCTAAATAGTCATCCATTCTCGGGATGGGATATTTATCATCCTTGGTCACTTCGTTTATACCTCTAAAATCAACTACGGGTCTCGTAGTTCCATCTTTCTTTCCAACTAAGAACAAGGGTGCAGCCCACGGTGACTTCGAGGGCTCGATCACTCCCTGATCCAACATCTCCTTTACGTGTCTCCTCACTCCAGGCCGACTATTAATTGAAGCTCTGTAATATCTCTTTGCTACAGGTCTTGCATCTCCTGTATCTATCTTACACGTCAGAGCTGGGGTTGTAGTAGCCGGATCACCAGGCAAGCTAAAGACATCTCTGTACTTCAACAAAGACTCTATAGCTTCCGTTTTCTTCTCTTCCGAAATTTTCGCCTTCGATATCATCTTGCATAGTGAAGTATAGAACTCTACAAAATCAGCTTTTGATAATGCAGGCATTCCTTGCTTTACCATGCAGGTCTGATATTCCTTTTCCTCCTTTATCTTTTTCATTTCCTTCACTTTCTTGTACGTATCATCATCTTCAATAAGCATAGATTCTGTATAGCCAATGATTTGATCTCTCTCAAACCGACAACCAGAACCCGTGGTATTGGAGATTAGTACTACAAACTCCTCTTGTGATCCGTCTACAACCGCTTTCTCCATTCTGAACTTCCTTTCAGAATCTTTCGATTCGACAATAATTCCGTTCAACGTGGCATCTCCATGTTGATCCCAAAGTTTTGCCTTCATCAAAACATCTGTTCCATATGGAATGTAGGTTTTAGTACATGCAACAATTGCAACAGTTGTCTTTAGCAGACAAACTTTTGGATAAACAATTTGATTTATGCAATCAGTCGACGCCACACTGACTTTAGTTACTTCTTCCATTACCGTTTGCACAGTAGTTACAGAAGGAACTTGAACTACGTCAATCTTTCTTTCAATGCCTTGTATCGTCATGGCATTCCTTTTGAAATCAATCACCACACCTAAATCTGGGTGCGCTAAAAAATCTGTGCCCAAGATCAGGTCCTCACCTGCATCTGGCAACACTATAGCATTGACTGGAAAACTTCCGAATTCCGTCTTCATACAAACTGGTACATACCCATAGGCATGCACAACTTTTCCATCAGCTACAGTCACTTTAAGAATACGAGGGTACACTGTATAATCAACGTCTAATGCCCTTTTCAGGAGCTTAGAAGACATGACTGTACACTGAGCTCCTGTATCGATTAAAGCTCTGGTAGCCGTTTCTTTAATAACCACATTTATGTAGAAAGGAACCATTTTCGGATAATTTTCCAACAACCTTCTCTCTATGTCCGTTGCTTTCCTTCCATACTTCACATGAGCCAAATCTCTTTCTTTTACCTTCTCTAGAGGTGTCACCTTATCCAGGTGAATAATACTTCTGAGAACCAAACTAGAAGATTTGTTTCTACTCTGATCACTTTCATCATCCACATCCGTACGGCTTGTCACCATTACGTTATGCGAACTAGGTTGCGACTGGTTCGAAACAAATGATCCAGACTGATCCTGGACGGTACTAGCCTGAATAGCCGGTTGACTAGTTGGTGCAGGTAACATCAACTGAGGCTGCCTCTGCAACTGGATGCCTTGTTCCCTAAGTCTGCAGAATTCCCTGTATCTCTCAAATTCTGGGTCATACCCGTACATTTGATCTTCTTCGGGGAATCCTACATAATAGGCACCTCTTCCTCTTCCTCTAAATCCAAATTGAGGTCCACCTCTACCTCTAAAACTTCCTCTATATGAAGCATTCCTATCACCACCATAATACTGATTAGGCATGCCACGGTTAAATCCACCGCGTTGCTGTTGCTGACGCCGGTATGCTAATGTCTTACACTCCTCCGTAGCATGAGTATTATTCTTATGATATATGCAGTAGGGTCTCTGCTGCTTCAACTGCTTCTGCTTTTCAGCAGACGCAGTCTTCACAGTAGTCAACTCTTTTAAAGCTTCATTCTGAGTAACTTGTAATTTATCCACCTTTTGAACCAATTGTAGCCACTCCTTTGAGAGAATAGCTAAAAAAGACTCCTTGGCCTGTTCCTCGTTAGACTTTTTGACATCACGAGGCGACAGACCATGTTGCATCTCTTCAGCATTCTCCTCACTTCTCTCCTCTTCTACTGCCTTTTGCAACTGATTTTGTGGTCTTGACTTCGTCTGGTTATACTTTTTAGTACTTCCATACCGAGCATTCACTACAAAAGAAATTTCCGGGCACTTCTCCGCTACAACTTGATTCACTACAATCGGTTTATCCTTGGCTCCAAAAGCAGTAAACACATTCCTATACTTTCTATCAATCTGAGTTACGGCGTATGCGAGGTCTTGCCATGTTTTCATTGATGGCAATACGTCTTGCAACTCCGTCTGATACAACGGACTACTCTTATAAATCAAGGCATTAATAATGTTCTCTTGCCTTACTTGATCACTCTGATCTGCATAGACCAGATCCACATGATTACTCAACCTCTTTAAAAACTCTAAGGCTGACTCGGCTTCTTCCTGTTTCATATTAAATAACTCTCTTTTGAGCATCGTCAAATCATAAGTCGGCGCGAGATACTTTAAAATATTTCTCCGCGCTTCTGTATAACTTGAGGATGTTCTCGCTATCCTCCTCGCCGTGTTCTGAGACAACCTTCTCAAACACTCCTTTTTCACTTTATCAGCCGTATTCTCCAGAAATTCACTTTCCAGATCAGTAAAAAATTTCAAAGCCTCCGTTGGCTTTATACTATCATGTAAAGGTCTATGTTTCAAGGCCTTTACCACATCTCTCACATCAACTTCAACACTTGAGCTAGAGTTCGACGTAGATGAACTGCTATTCTCACTATCTGAGTAATGTCTACTCCTAGCTCTTGATCTGTGAGATCTCTTTCTACTCTTTGACCTCCTCTTTCTCCTCCTCTCAGGGCTAAGGTCAGCTCTATTTGCAGTATCTCTCCAAGGAGTAGGACGAGAAAACCTATCCTCTCCCTGGGACGATTCATCGCAAATAGTCACCTTCCTTTCCCTAGACCTCCTATTCTCTGAGTAACCATAGACAATCGATTGTGCTTGTTCAGCATTCCTCGAACTCTGCGGCTCCTCAGTCCAACCTCTATCTCTAGCCGAATATTTGTCTCTATCCTCTTGAGACCTTATATAAACCTCTGAATGAACCTCTCTCTTAGGTTCACTAATTCTCTCAACTCTATTCTCAAGGTAAGAAGACTCACCTATCTTCCTCCGTTGATCATCCTCCGTTTCCTTTTCCTTGATCTGCGCGCTTTCGATTACCTTGATCAATAACTCGACCTTCTTCTCCAGCGCGTTAATTCGTACGTCCTTGGGATCGACTCGATCCCTCTGCTCCTCTCGCCGAATAAAATTCGCCATTTCGGGGTCGTATCGCCTCGAATATTTGTCGTCGTATAAATCGGCTGGTGCGTCCTTGTAATACTCGTCGTAATTCATGTCCACCATGTTTGACCTCCACGCCGGTTTCGATTTCCGTCTAATCTCCTCCAGCGTTTCGGCCATCAGATGGACCAACTTCGAGGGCGACGTCGGTCTCTCCCTCTCAAAGGTCTGCTGACCTCTGATACTACCACTTACCGTAGTTTCAATCTCGGCTAACCTAGCCATCTCAAAACTACTCTTCCTCAACTCCTCTTCCATTTTTGCCACTTCGGCATTTCTACTCTCTCTCCTTCCTTCAGTCTCAGGCGCCTGTGCTTGAACCTTTTCTACCGCTGCGTGTTCTTCAGCAGAGTCGATATTCGAAACACTAGGTTCATGTGACCTAGGAGGAGTCCTCAAAGTTCTTCCTACCGGAATACTCATCTTTTTAATTTTTCCCGTATGTGCCTGTAAATAAAACCCAGGAGGTTTAGTTATTTTTCTGGTGGTTCTCCGGTTATCCGTCGTGAGGGGCGTTAAGAGTCCACCACTTGTTAGGCAGCTGTGGGGTCAACACTATGCAACAGTTCTGACCACAGGCTAATAACAACAACAACCACAAAACTCTCCCAGACGTTTCACCAGATACTCGCCAGAACTTTCACCAAACCTCAGGCAGAACACCTTGGCACGTACCTCAGGAGATCCTACCCAAGTCTCCAATCCTAATCTTATAAGAGCCTCCCCTGCGCTCACAAAACAAAACAACTTACAGGCCCAACTTGTATTGGGTGACGACTGACGACGCCACAAAATAATAATAAACAAATATTATTATAAATGGAGCGATGGCGGTGACGCTCCTCCAACATAATCTTTTTCAATAATGATAAAAAGACACAAACATCGCGAAACAGTGGCAGCATAACCCTATGCAAATTATCATTCTTTTTCGGCCACTTTTCGCCGCGTCCAACCGCCTGCGCACCGACGCCGGAAGCTTAACACATGCACCTGAGACCACCTCAACAAATTACCTACAATCTTTAGTTGCTTCAAATCAGATCTCTCCGTCAATCAAATTTTTCACAACTATCTCTCGTCCTGAACCTGGGTCCACACTTTTGGAATTTCTGATATTGACATTCTTTGATTCGAAACTTGATCAGATTTCAGAATTTTAGATCAATTACCTACAACCTTTAGTTGCTTCAAATCAGATCTTTCCGTCAATCAAATTTTTCACAACCATCTTTCGTCCTGAACCTGAGTCCACACTGTTGGCAGTTCTGAAATCGAAATTCTTTGATTCAAAACTTGATCAGATTTCAGAATATTTGATCAACATCTTTTTTTCCTCTGATTCCTTCGAAATCGATCGGTTTAGCTACCAAATCAAAGTTCACAACCACAGTTTTTGATCCTCAACATGAAACAATTTCTTTGGCAACTATGATGAAGATGTTGTAAGATTCAAAATTTGAACAGATTTCAGAATTTTAGATCAATTACTTTCCATCTTTGGTTCCTTCAAAATAGATCTTTGCATCAATCAAATAGTTCACAACCATCTCTCGTCCTGAACCTGGGTCCACACTTTTGGAATTTCTGATATTGACACTCTTTGATTCAAAACTTGATCAGATTTCAGAATTTTGATCAATTACTTTCCATCTTCGTTTCCTTCAAAATAGATCTTTGCATCAATCAAATAGTTCACAACCATCTCTCGTCCTGAACCTGGTCGAAACTTGATCAGATTTCAGAATTTTAGATCAATTACCTACAATCTTTAGTTGCTTCAAATCAGATCTCTCCGTCAATCAAATTTTTCACAACCATCTTTCGTCCTGAACCTGAGTCCACACTCTTGGCAGTTCTGAAATCGAAATTCTTTGATTCAAAACTTGATCAGATTTCAGAATATTTGATCAACATCTTTTTTATCCTCTGATTCCTTCGAAATCGATCGGTTTAGCTACCAAATCAAAGTTCACAACCACAATTTTTGATCTTCTACATGGAACAGTTTCTTTGGCAACTATGATGAAGATGTTGCAAGATTCAAAAGTTGAACAGATTTCTGGTTTTTAGATCCATTACTTTCCATCTTTGGTTCCTTCAAAATAGATCTTTGCATCAATTAAATAGTTCACAACCATCTCTCGTCCTGAACCTGGGTCCACACTTTTGGAATTTCTGATATTGACACTCTTTGATTCAAAACTTGATCAGATTTCAGAATTTTGATCAATTACTTCCCATCTTTGTTTCCTTCAAAATAGATCTTTGCATCAATCAAATAGTTCACAACCATCTCTCGTCCTGAACCTGGGACCACACTTTTGTAATTTCTGTTATTGACATTCTTTGATTCGAAACTTGATCAGATTTCAGAATTTTTGATCAATTACTTTCCATCTTCGTTTCCTTCAAAATAGATCTTTGCATCAATCAAATAGTTCACAACCATCTCTCGTCCTGAACCTGGGTCCACACTTTTGGAATTTCTGATATTGACACTCTTTGATTCAAAACTTGATCAGATTTCAGAATTTTGATCAATTACTTTCCATCTTCGTTTCCTTCAAAATAGATCTTTGCATCAATCAAATAGTTCACAACCATCTCTCGTCCTGAACCTGGGTCAACACTTTTGGAATTTCTGTTATTGACATTCTTTGATTCAAAACTTGATCAGATTTCAGAATTTTAGATCAATTACCTACAATCTTTAGTTGCTTCAAATCAGATCTCTCCGTCAAATTTTTCACAACCATCTTTCGTCCTGAACCTGGGTCCACACTTTTGGAACTTCTGATATTGACATTCTTTGATTCAAAACTTGATGAGATTTCAGAATTTTGATCAATTACTTTCCATCTTCGTTTCCTTCAAAATAGATCTTTGCATCAATCAAATAGTTCACAACCATCTCTCGTCCTGAACCTGGGTCCACACTTTTGGAATTTCTGATATTGACACTCTTTGATTCAAAACTTGATCAGATTTCAGAATTTTGATCAATTACTTTCCATCTTCGTTTCCTTCAAAATAGATCTTTGCATCAATCAAATAGTTCACAACCATCTCTCGTCCTGAACCTGGGTCCACACTTTTGGAATTTCTGATATTGACACTCTTTGATTCGAAACTTGATCAGATTTCAGAATTTTTGATCAATTACTTTCCGTCTTTGTTTCCTTCAAAATAGATCTTTGCATCAATCAAATAGTTCACAACCATCTCTCGTCCTGAACCTGGGTCCACACTTTTGGAATTTCTGTTATTGACATTCTTTGATTCGAAACTTGATCAGATTCAGAATTTTTGATCAATTACTTTCCATCTTTGTTTCCTTCAAAATTGATCTTTGCATCAATCAAATAGTTCACAACCATCTCTCGTCCTGAACCTGGGTCCACACTTTTGGAACTTCTGATATTGACATTCTTTGATTCAAAACTTGATGAGATTTCAGAATTTTAGATCAATTACCTACAATCTTCAGTTCCTTCAAATCAGATCTCTCCGTCTATCAAATTTTTCACAACCGTCTTTCGTCCTGCACCTGGGTCCACACTTTTGGAATTTCTGATATAGACATTCTTTGATTCGGAACTTGATCAGATTTCAGAATTTTTGATCAATTACTTTCCGTCTTTGTTTCCTTCAAAATAGATCTTTGCATCAATCAAATAGTTCACAACCATCTCTCGTCCTGAACCTGGGTCCACACTTTTGGAATTTCTGTTATTGACAATCTTTGATTCGAAACTTGATCAGATTTCAGAATTTTAGATCAATTACCTACAATCTTCAGTTCCTTCAAATCAGATCTCTCCGTCTATCAAATTTTTCACAACCGTCTTTCGTCCTGAACCTGGGTCCACACTTTTGGAATTTCTGATATAGACATTCTTTGATTCGGAACTTGATCAGATTTCAGAATTTTTGATCAATTACTTTCCGTCTTTGTTTCCTTCAAAATAGATCTTTGCATCAATCAAATAGTTCACAACCATCTCTCGTCCTGAACCTGGGTCCACACTTTTGAAATTTCTGATATTGACATTCTTTGATTCGAAACTTGATCAGATTTCAGAATTTTAGATCAATTACCCACAATCTTTAGTTGCTTCAAATTTGACCTCTCCGTCAATCAAATTTTTTTTAACCATCTCTCGTCGTGAACCTGAGTCCACACTCTTGGCAGTTCTGAAATCGAAGATCTTTGATTCAAAACTTGATCAGATTTCAGAATATTTGATCAACATCTTTTTTTTCCTCTGATTCCTTCGAAATCGATCGGTTTAGCTACCAAATCAAAGTTCACAACCACAATTTTTGATCCTCAACATGAAACAATTTCTTTGGCAACTATGATGAAGATGTTGCAAGATTCAAAAGTTGAACAGATTTCAGAATTTTCGATCAATTACTTTCACTCTTTGGTTCCTTCAAAATAGAACTTTGCATCAATCGATAAATTCACAACCATCTCTCGTCCTGAACCTGGGTCCACACTTTTGGAATTTCTGATATTGACATTCTTTGATTCAAAACTTGATCAGATTCCAGAATTTTGATCAATTACTTTCCATCTTCGTTTCCTTCAAAATAGATCTTTGCATCAATCAAATAGTTCACAACCATCTCTCGTCCTGAACCTGGGTCCACACTTTTGGAATTTCTGATATTGACACTCTTTGATTCGAAACTTGATCAGATTTCAGAATTTTTGATCAATTACTTTCCGTCTTTGTTTCCTTCAAAATAGATCTTTGCATCAATCAAATAGTTCACAACCATCTCTCGTCCTGAACCTGGGTCCACACTTTTGGAATTTCTGTTATTGACATTCTTTGATTCGAAACTTGATCAGATTCAGAATTTTTGATCAATTACTTTCCATCTTTGTTTCCTTCAAAATTGATCTTTGCATCAATCAAATAGTTCACAACCATCTCTCGTCCTGAACCTGGGTCCACACTTTTGGAACTTCTGATATTGACATTCTTTGATTCAAAACTTGATGAGATTTCAGAATTTTAGATCAATTACCTACAATCTTCAGTTTTTTCAAATCAGATCTCTCCGTCTATCAAATTTTTCACAACCGTCTTTCGTCCTGAACCTGGGTCCACACTTTTGGAATTTCTGATATTGACATTCTTTGATTCAAAACTTGATCAGATTTCAGAATTTTTGATCAATTACTTTCCGTCTTTGTTTCCTTCAAAATAGATCTTTGCATCAATCAAATAGTTCACAACCATCTCTCGTCCTGAACCTGGGTCCACACTTTTGGAATTTCTGATATTGACATTTTTTGATTCGAAACTTGATCAGATTTCAGAATTTTAGATCAATTACCTACAATCTTTAGTTGCTTCAAATCAGATCTCTCCGTCAATCAAATTTTTCACAACCATCTTTCGTCCTGAACCTGAGTCCACACTCTTGGCAGTTCTGAAATCGAAGATCTTTGATTCAAAACTTGATCAGATTTCGTAATATTTGATCAACATCTTTTTTTTCCTCTGATTCCTTCGAAATCGATCGGTTTAGCTACCAAATCAAAGTTCACAACCACAATTTTTGATCCTCAACATGAAACAATTTCTTTGGCAACTATGATGAAGATTTTGCAAGATTCAAAAGTTGAACAGATTTCAGAATTTTCGATCAATTACTTTCACTCTTTGGTTCCTTCAAAATAGAACTTTGCATCAATCGATAAATTCACAACCATCTCTCGTCCTGAACCTGGGTCCACACTTTTGGAATTTCTGATATTGACATTCTTCGATTCAGAACTTGATCAGATTTCAGAATTTTAGATCAATTACCTACAATCTTTAGTTCCTTCAAATCAGATCTCACCGTCAATCAAATTTTTCACAACCATCTTTCGTCCTGAACCTGGGTCCACACTTTTGGAATTTCTGATATTGACATTCTTTGATTCAAAACTTGATCAGATTTCAGAATTTTTGATCAATTACTTTATATCTTTGTTTCCTTCAAAATAGATCTTTGCATCAATCAAATAGTTCACAACCATCTCTCGTCCTGAACCTGGTTGAAACTTGATCAGATTTCAGAATTTTAGATCAATTACCTACAATCTTTAGTTGCTTCAAATCAAATCTCTCCGTCAATCAAATTTTTCACAACCATCTTTCGTCCTGAACCTGGGTCCACACTTTTGGAATTTCTGATATAGACATTCTTTGATTCGAAACTTGATCAGATTTCAGAATTTTTGATCAATTACTTTCCGTCTTTGTTTCCTTCAAAATAGATCTTTGCATCAATCAAATAGTTCACAACCATCTCTCGTCCTGAACCTGGGTCCACACTTTTGGAATTTCTGTTATTGACATTCTTTGATTCGAAACTTGATCAGATTTCAGAATTTTAGATCAATTACCCACAATCTTTAGTTGCTTCAAATCAGATCTCTCCGTCAATCAAATTTTTCACAACTATCTTTCGTCCTGAACCTGAGTCCACACTCTTGGCTGTTCTGAAATCGAAGATCTTTGATTCAATACTTGATCAGATTTCGTAATATTTGATCAACATCTTTTTTTTCCTCTGATTCCTTCGAAATCGATCGGTTTAGCTACCAAATCAAAGTTCGCAACCACAATTTTAGATCGTCAACATGGAACAATTTCTTTGGCAACTATGATGAAGATGTTGCAAGATTCAAAAGTTGAACAGATTTCAGGTTTTTAGGTCAATTACTTTCCATCTTTGGTTCCTTCAAAATAGATCTTTGCATCAATTAAATAGTTGACAACCATATCTCGTCCTGAACCTGGGTCCACACTTTTGGAATTTCTGATATTGACATTCTTTGATTCGAAACTTGATCAGATTTCAGAATATTAGATCAATTACCTACAATCTTTAGTTGCTTCAAATCAGATCTCTCCGTCAATCAAATTTTTCACAACCATCTTTCGTCCTGAACCTGAGTACACACTCTTGGCGGTTCTGAAATCGAAATTCTTTGATTCAAAACTTGATCAGATTTCAGAATATTTGATCAACATCTTTTTTTTCCTCTCATTCCTTCGAAATCGATCGGTTTAGCTACCAAATCAAAGTTCACAACCACAATTTTAGATCCTCAACATGGAACAATTTCTTTGGCAACTATGATGAAGATGTTGCAAGATTCATAAGTTGAACAGATTTCAGGTTTTTAGATCAATTACTTTCCATCTTTGGTTCCTTCAAAAAGGATCTTTGCATCAATTAAATAGTTCACAACTATCTCTCGTCCTGAACCTGGGTCCACACTTTTGGAATTTCTGTTATTGACATTCTTTGATTCGAAACTTGATCCGATTTCAGAATTTTTGATCAATTACTTTCCATATTTGTATTCTTCAAAATAGATCTTTGCATCAATCAAATAGTTCACAACCATCTCTCGTCCTGAGCCTGAGTCCACACTTTTGGAATTTCTGATATTGACATTCTTTGATTCGAAACTTGATCAGATTTCAGAATTTTTGATCAATTACTTTCTATCTTTGTTTCCTTCAAAATAGATCTTTGAATCAATCAAATAGTTCACAACCATCTCTCGTCCTGAACCTGGGTCCACACTTTTGGAATTTCTGATATTGACTTTCTTTGATTCAAAACTTGATCAGATTTCAGAATTTTTGATCAATTACTTTCTATCTTTGTTTCCTTCAAAATAGATCTTTGAATCAATCAAATAGTTCACAACCATCTCTCGTCCTGAGCCTGAGTCCACACTTTTGGAATTTCTGTTATTGACATTCTTTGATTCGAAACTTGATCAGATTTCAGAATTTTGGATCAATTACCTACAATCTTTAGTTGCTTCAAATTTGATCTCTCCGTCAATCAATTTTTTTTTAACCATCTCTCGTTGTGAACCTGAGTCCACACTCTTGGCAGTTCAGAAATCGAAATTCTTTGATTCAAAACTTGATCAGATTTCAGAATTTTAGATCAATTACCTACAATCTTTAGTTGCTTCAAATCAGATCTCTCCGTCAATCAAATTTTTCACAACCATCTTTCGTCCTGAACCTGAGTCCACACTCTTGGCAGTTCTGAAATCGAAATTCTTTGATTCAAAACTTGATCAGATTTCAGAATTTTAGATCAATTACCTACAATCTTTAGTTGCTTCAAATCAGATCTCTCCGTCAATCAAATTTTTCGCAACCATCTTTCGTCCTGAACCTGAGTACACACTCTTGGCAGTTCTGAAATCGAAATTCTTTGATTCAAAACTTGATCAGATTTCAGAATATTTGATCAACATCTTTTTTTTCCTCTGATTCCTTCGAAATCGATCGGTTTAGCTACCAAATCAAAGTCCACAACCACAATTTTAGATCCTCAACATGGAACAATTTCTTTGGCAACTATGATGAAGATGTTGCAAGATTCATAAGTTGAACAGATTTCAGGTTTTTAGATCAATTACTTTCCATCTTTGGTTCCTTCAAAATAGATCTTTGCATCAATTAAATAGTTCACAACCATCTCTCGTCCTGAACCTGGGTCCACACTTTGGGAATTTCTGTTATTGACATTCTTTGATTCGAAACCTTGATCAGATTTCAGAATTTTTGATCAATTACTTTCCATCTTCGTTTCCTTCAAAAAAGATCTTTGCATCAATCAAATAGTTCACAACCATCTCTCGTCCTGAACCTGGGTCCACACTTTTGGAATTTCTGATATTGACATTCTTTGATTCAAAACTTGATAAGATTTCAGAATTTTCGATCAATTACTTTCCATCTTTGTTTCCTTCAAAATAGATCTTTGCATCAATCAAATAGTTCACAACCATCTCTCGTCCTGAACCTGGGACCACACTTTTGGAATTTCTGATATTGACTTTCTTTGATTCAAAACTTGATCTGATTTCAGAATTTTCGATCAATTACTTTCCATCTTTGTTTCCTTCAAAATAGATCTTTGCATCAATTAAATAGTTCACAACCATCTCTCGTCCTGAACCTGGGTCCACACTTTTGGAATTTCTGTTATTGACATTCTTTGATTCGAAACTTGATCAGATTTCAGAATTTTTGATTAATTACTTTCTATCTTTGTTTCCTTCAAAATAGATCTTTGCATCAATCAAATAGTTCACAACCATCTCTCGTCCTGAACCTGGGTCCACACTTTTGGAATTTCTGATATTGACATTCTTTGATTCAAAACTTGATAAGATTTCAGAATTTTCGATCAATTACTTTCCATCTTTGTTTCCTTCAAAATAGATCTTTGCATCAATCAAATAGTTCACAACCATCTCTCGTCCTGAACCTGGGACCACACTTTTGGAATTTCTGATATTGACTTTCTTTGATTCAAAACTTGATCTGATTTCAGAATTTTCGATCAATTACTTTCCATCTTTGTTTCCTTCAAAATAGATCTTTGCATCAATTAAATAGTTCACAACCATCTCTCGTCCTGAACCTGGGTCCACACTTTTGGAATTTCTGTTATTGACATTCTTTGATTCGAAACTTGATCAGATTTCAGAATTTTTGATTAATTACTTTCCATCTTCGTTTCCTTCAAAATAGATCTTTGCATCAATCAAATAGTTCACAACCATCTCTCGTCCTGAACCTGGGTCCACACTTTTAGAATTTCTGATATTGATATTCTTTGATTCAAAACTTGATCAGATTTCAGAATTTTGATCAATTACTTTCCATCTTTGTTTCCTTCAAAATAGATCTTTGCATCAATCAAATAGTTCACAACCATCTCTCGTCCTGAACCTGGGTCCACACTTTTGGAATTTCTGATATTGACATTCTTTGATTCAAAACTTGATCAGATTTCAGAATTTTCGATCAATTACTTTCCATCTTTGTTTCCTTCAAAATAGATCTTTGCATCAATCAAATAGTTCACAACCATCTCTCGTCCTGAACCTGGGTCCACACTTTTGGAATTTCTGATATTGACTTTCTTTGATTCAAAACTTGATCTGATTTCAGAATTTTTGATCAATTACTTTCCATCTTTGTTTCCATCAAAATAAATCTTTGCATCAATCAAATAGTTCACAACCATCTCTCGTCCTGAACCTGGGTCCACACTTTTGGAATTTCTGATATTGACATTCTTTGATTCAAAACTTGATCAGATTTCAGAATTTTTCATCAATTACTTTCCATCTTTGTTTCCTTCAAAATAGATCTTTGCATCAATCAAATAGTTCACAACCATCTCTCGTCCTGAACCTGGTCGAAACTTGATCAGATTTCAGAATTTTAGATCAATTACCTACAATCTTTAGTTGCTTCAAATCAGATCTCTCCGTCAATCAAATTTTTCACAACCATCTTTTGTCCTGAACCTGAGTCCACACTCTTGGCAGTTCTGAAATCGAAACTCTTTGATTCAAAACTCGATCAAATTTCAGAATATTTGATCAACATCTTTTTTTCCCTCTGATTCCTTCAAAATCGATCGGTTTAGCTACCAAATCAAAGTTCACAACCACAATTTTTGATCCTCAACATGGAACAATTTCTTTGGCAACTATGATGAAGATGTTGCAAGATTCATAAGTTGAACAGATTTCAGGTTTTTAGATCAATTACTTTCCATCTTTGGTTCCTTCAAAATAGATCTTTGCATCAATTAAATAGTTCACAACCATCTCTCGTCCTGTACCTGGGTCCACACTTTTGGAATTTCTGATATTGACTTTCTTTGATTCAAAACTTGATCAGATTTCAGAATTTTTGATCAATTACTTTCTATCTTTGTTTCCTTCAAAAAACATCTTTGCATCAATCAAATAGTTCACAACCATCTCTCGTCCTGAACCTGGGTCCACACTTTTGGAATTTCTGTTATTGACATTCTTTGATTCGAAACTTGATCAGATTTCAGAATTTTTGATCAATTACTTTCCATCTTTGTTTCTTTCGAAATAGATCTTTGCATCAATAAATAGTTCACAACCATCTTTCGTCCTGAACCTGAGTCCACACTTTTGGAATTTCTAATATTGACATTCTTTGATTCAAAACTTGATCAGATTTCAGAATATTTGATCAACATGTTTTTTTTCCTCTGATTCCTTCGAAATCGATCGGTTTAGCTACCAAATCAAAGTTCACAACCACAATTTTTGATCCTCAACATGAAACAGTTTCTTTGGCAACTATGATGAAGATGTTGCAAGATTCAAAAGTTGAACAGATTTCAGAATTTTCGATCAATTACTTTCACTCTTTGGTTCCTTCAAAATAGAACTTTGCATCAATCAATAAATTCACAACCATCTCTCGTCCTGAACCTGGTTCCACACTTTTGGAACTTCTGATATTGACATTCTTTGATTCAAAACTTGATCAGATTTCAGAATTTTTGATCAATTACCTACAATCTTTAGTTGCTTCAAATCAGATCTCTCCGTCAATAAAACTTTTCACAACCATCTCTCGTCCTGAACCTGGGTCCACACTTTTGGAATTTCTGTTATTGACATTCTTTGATTCGAAACTTGATCAGATTTCAGAATTTTTGATCAATTACTTTCCATCTTTGGTTCCTTCAAAATAGATCTTTGCATCAATCAAATAGTTCACAACCATCTCTCGTCCTGAACCTGAGTCCACACTTTTGGAATTTCTAATATTGACATTCTTTGATTCAAAACTTGATCAGATTTCAGAATATTTGATCAACATGTTTTTTTTCCTCTGATTCCTTCGAAATCGATCGGTTTAGCTACCAAATCAAAGTTCACAACCACAATTTTAGATCCTCAACATGAAACAATTTCTTTGGCAACTATGATGAAGATGTTGCAAGATTCAAAAGTTGAACAGATTTCAGGTTTTTAGATCAATTACTTTCCATCTTTGGTACCTTCAAAATAGATCTTTGCATCAATTAAATAGTTCACAACCATCTCTCGTCCTGAACCTGGGTCCACACTTTTGGAATTTCTGTTATTGACATTCTTTGATTCGAAACTTGATCAGATTTCAGAATTTTTGATCAATTACTTTCCATCTTTGTTTCCTTCAAAATAGATCTTTGCATCAATCAAATAGTTCACAACCATCTCTCGTCCTGAACCTGGGTCCACACTTTTGGAATTTCTGTTATTGACATTCTTTGATTCGAAACCTTGATCAGATTTCAGAATTTTTGATCGATTACTTTCCATCTTCGTTTCCTTCAAAATAGATCTTTGCATCAATCAAATAGTTCACAACCATCTCTCGTCCTGAACCTGGGTCCACACTTTTGGAATTTCTGTTATTGATATTCTTTGATTCGAAACTTGATCAGATTTCAGAATTTTTGATCAATTACTTTCCATCTTTGTTTCCTTCGAAATAGATCTTTGCATCAATAAATAGTTCACAACCATTTTTCGTCCTGAACCTGAGTCCACACTCTTGGCAGTTCTGAAATCGAAATTCTTTGATTCAAAACTTGATCAGATTTCAGAATTTTTGATCAATTACCTACAATCTTTAGTTGCTTCAAATCAGATCTCTCCGTCAATAAAACTTTTCACAACCATCTCTCGTCCTGAACCTGGGTCCACACTTTTGGAATTTCTGTTATTGACATTCTTTGATTCGAAACTTGATCAGATTTCAGAATTTTTGATCAATTACTTTCCATCTTTGGTTCCTTCAAAATAGATCTTTGCATCAATCAAATAGTTCACAACCATCTCTCGTCCTGAACCTGAGTCCACACTTTTGGAATTTCTAATATTGACATTCTTTGATTCAAAACTTGATCAGATTTCAGAATATTTGATCAACATCTTTTTTTTCCTCTGATTCCTTCGAAATCGATCGGTTTAGCTACCAAATCAAAGTTCACAACCACAATTTTAGATCCTCAACATGAAACAATTTCTTTGGCAACTATGATGAAGATGTTGCAAGATTCAAAAGTTGAACAGATTTCAGGTTTTTAGATCAATTACTTTCCATCTTTGGTACCTTCAAAATAGATCTTTGCATCAATTAAATAGTTCACAACCATATCTCGTCCTGAATCTGGGTCCACACTTTTGGAATTTCTGATATTGACATTCTCTGATTCGAAATTTGATCAGATTTCAGAATTTTGAATCAATTACTTTCCATCTTCGTTTCCTTCAAAATAGATCTTTGCATCAATCAAATAGTTCACAACCATCTCTCGTCCTGAACCTGGGTCCACACTTTTGGAATTTCTGATATTGACATTCTTTGATTCAAAACTTGATCAGATTTCAGAGTTTTGATCAATTACTTTCCATCTTTGTTTCCTTCAAAATAGATCTTTGCATCAATCAAATAGTTCACAACCATCTCTCGTCCTGAACCTGGGCCCACACTTTTGGAATTTCTGATATTGACTTTCTTTGATTCAAAACTTGATCAGATTTCAGAATTTTTTATCAATTACTTTCCATCTTTGTTTCCTTCAAAATAGATCTTTGCATCAATCAAATCTCGTCCTGAACCTGGGTCCACACTTTTGGAATTTCTGATATTGACTTTCTTTGATTCGAAACTTGATCAGATTTCAGAGTTTTTGATCAATTACTTTCCATCTTTGTTTCCTTCAAAATAGATCTTTGCATCAATCAAATAGTTCACAATCATCTCTCGTCCTGAACCTGGTCGAAACTTGATCAGATTTCAGAATTTTAGATCAATTACCTACAATCTTTAGTTGCTTCAAATCAGATCTCTCCGTCAATCAAATTTTCCACAACCATCTTTCGTCCTGAACCTGAGTCCACACTCTTGGCAGTTCTGAAATCGAAATTCTTTGATTCAAAACTTGATCAGATTTCAGAATATTTGATCAACATCTTTTTTTTCTTCTGATTCCTTCGAAATCGATCGGTTTAGCTACCAAATCAAAGTTCACAACCACAATTTTAGATCCTCAACATGGAACATTTTCTTTGGCAACTATGATGAAGATGTTGCAAGATTCAAAAGTTGAACAGATTTCAGGTTTTTAGATCCATTACTTTCCATCTTTGGTTCCTTCAAAATAGATCTTTGCATCAATCAAATAGTTCACAACCATCTCTCGTCCTGAACCTGGGTCCACACTTTTGGAATTTCTGTTATTGACATTCTTTGATTCGAAACTTGATCAGATTTCAGAATTTTTGATCAATTACTTTCCATCTTCGTTTCCTTCAAAATAGATCTTTGCATCAATCAAATAGTTCACAACCATCTCTCGTCCTGAACCTGAGTCCACACTTTTGGAATTTCTAATATTGACATTCTTTGATTCAAAACTTGATCAGATTTCAGAATATTTGATCAACATCTTTTTTTTCCTCTGATTCCTTCGAAATCGATCGGTTTAGCTACCAAATCAAAGTTCACAACCACAATTTTAGATCCTCAACATGAAACAATTTCTTTGGCAACTATGATGAAGATGTTGCAAGATTCAAAAGTTGAACAGATTTCAGGTTTTTAGATCAATTACTTTCCATCTTTGGTACCTTCAAAATAGATCTTTGCATCAATTAAATAGTTCACAACCATATCTCGTCCTGAATCTGGGTCCACACTTTTGGAATTTCTGATATTGACATTCTCTGATTCGAAATTTGATCAGATTTCAGAATTTTGAATCAATTACTTTCCATCTTCGTTTCCTTCAAAATAGATCTTTGCATCAATCAAATAGTTCACAACCATCTCTCGTCCTGAACCTGGGTCCACACTTTTGGAATTTCTGATATTGACATTCTTTGATTCAAAACTTGATCAGATTTCAGAGTTTTGATCAATTACTTTCCATCTTTGTTTCCTTCAAAATAGATCTTTGCATCAATCAAATAGTTCACAACCATCTCTCGTCCTGAACCTGGGCCCACACTTTTGGAATTTCTGATATTGACTTTCTTTGATTCAAAACTTGATCAGATTTCAGAATTTTTTATCAATTACTTTCCATCTTTGTTTCCTTCAAAATAGATCTTTGCATCAATCAAATCTCGTCCTGAACCTGGGTCCACACTTTTGGAATTTCTGATATTGACTTTCTTTGATTCGAAACTTGATCAGATTTCAGAGTTTTTGATCAATTACTTTCCATCTTTGTTTCCTTCAAAATAGATCTTTGCATCAATCAAATAGTTCACAATCATCTCTCGTCCTGAACCTGGTCGAAACTTGATCAGATTTCAGAATTTTAGATCAATTACCTACAATCTTTAGTTGCTTCAAATCAGATCTCTCCGTCAATCAAATTTTCCACAACCATCTTTCGTCCTGAACCTGAGTCCACACTCTTGGCAGTTCTGAAATCGAAATTCTTTGATTCAAAACTTGATCAGATTTCAGAATATTTGATCAACATCTTTTTT
This sequence comes from Romanomermis culicivorax, assembly GCA_963922205.1. Classification (NCBI taxonomy): domain Eukaryota; kingdom Metazoa; phylum Nematoda; class Enoplea; order Mermithida; family Mermithidae; genus Romanomermis; species Romanomermis culicivorax. The sequence continues at coordinate 119,055 of CAWUHX010000409.1, read as the reverse complement.
TTCTTCTGATTCCTTCGAAATCGATCGGTTTAGCTACCAAATCAAAGTTCACAACCACAATTTTAGATCCTCAACATGGAACATTTTCTTTGGCAACTATGATGAAGATGTTGCAAGATTCAAAAGTTGAACAGATTTCAGGTTTTTAGATCCATTACTTTCCATCTTTGGTTCCTTCAAAATAGATCTTTGCATCAATCAAATAGTTCACAACCATCTCTCGTCCTGAACCTGGGTCCACACTTTTGGAATTTCTCATATTGACTATCTTTGATTCAAAACTTGATCAGATTTCAGAATTTTTGATTAATTACTTTCCATCTTTGTTTCCTTCAAAATAGATCTTTGCATCAATCAAATAGTTCACAACCATCTCTCGTCCTGAACCTGGGTCCACACTTTTGAATTTCTGATATTGACTTTCTTTGATTCAAAACTTGATCAGATTTCAGAATTTTTGATTAATTACTTTCCATCTTTGGTTCCTTCAAAATAGATCTTTGCATCAATTAAATAGTTCACAACCATCTCTCGTCCTGAACCTGGGTCCATACTTTTGGAATTTCTGTTATTGACATTCTTTGATTCGAAACTTGATCAGATTTCAGAATTTTTGATCTATTACTTTCCATCTTTGTTTCCTTCAAAAAAGATTTTTGCATCAATCAAATAGTTCACAACCATCTCTCGTCCTGAACCTGGGTCCACACTTTTGGAATTTCGGATATTGACATTCTTTGATTCAAAACTTGATCAGATTTCAGAATTTTGATCAATTACTTTCCATCTTTGTTTCCTTCAAAATAGATCTTTGCATCAATCAAATAGTTCACAACCATCTCTCGTCCTGAACCTGGGACCACACTTTTGGAATTTCTGTTATTGACATTCTTTGATTCGAAACTTGATCAGATTTCACTATTTTCGATCAATTACTTTCCATCTTTGTTTCCTTCAAAATAGATCTTTGCATCAATCAAATAGTTCACAACTATCTCTCGTCCTGAACCGGGGTCCACACTTTTGGAATTTCTGATATTGACTTTCTTTGATTCAAAACTTGATCAGATTTTAGAATTTTTGATCAATTACTTTCCATCTTTGTTTCCTTCAAAATAGATCTTTGCATCAATCAAATAGTTCTCAACTATCTCTCGTCCTGAACCTGGGCCCACACTTTTGGAATTTCTGATATTGACATTCTTTGATTCAAAACTTGATCCGATTTCAGAATTTCAGATCAATTACTTTCCATCTTTGCTTCCTTCAAAATAGATCTTTGCATCAATCAAATAGTTCACAACCATCTCTCGTCCTGAACCTGGTCGAAACTTGATCAGATTTCAGAATTTTAGATGAATTACCTACAATCTTTAGTTGCTTCAAATCAGATCTCTCCGTCAATAAAATTTTTCACAATCATCTTTTGTCCTGAACCTGAGTCAACACTCTTGGCAGTTCTGAAATCGAAATTCTTTGATTCAAAACTTGATCAGATTTCAGAATATTTGATCAACATCCTTTTTTTCCTCTGATTCCTTCGAAATCGATCGGTTTAGCTACCAAATCAAAGTTCACAACCACAATTTTTGATCCTCAATATGAAACAATTTCTTTGACAACTATGATGAAGATGTTGCAAGATTCAAAAGTTGAACAGATTTCAGAATTTTAGATCAATTACTTTCCATCTTTGGTTCCTTCAAAATAGATCTTTGCATCACTTAAACAGTTCACAAACATCTCTCGTCCTGAACCTGGGTCCACACTTTTGGAATTTCTGTTATTGACATTCTTTGATTCGAAACTTGATCAGATTTCAGAATTTGGGATCAATTACCTACAATCTTTAGTTGCTTCAAATCAGATCTCTCCGTCAATCAAATTTTTCACAACCATCTCTCGTCCTGAACCTGAGTCCACACATTTGGAATTCCTGATATTGACATTGTTTGATTCACAACTTGATCTGATTTCAGAATTTTTGATCAATTACTTTCCATCTTTGTTTCCTTCAAAATAGATCTTTGCATCAATCAAATAGTTCACAACCATCTCTCGTCCTGAACCTGGGTCCACACTTTTGGAATTTCTGTTATTGACATTCTTTGATTCGAAACTTGATCAGATTTCAGAATTTTGGATCAATTACCTACAATCTTTAGTTGCTTCAAATCAGATCTCTCCGTCAATCAAATTTTTCACAACCATCTCTCGTCCTGAACCTGAGTCCACACTTTTGGAATTCCTGATATTGACATTGTTTGATTCAAAACTTGATCTGATTCCAGAATTTTTGATCAATTACTTTCCATCTTTGTTTCCTTCAAAATAGATCTTTGCATCAATCAAATAGTTCACAACCATCTCTCGTCCTGAACCTGGGTATACACTTTTGGAATTTTTGATATTGACATTCTTTGATTCAAAACTTCATCAGATTTCAGAATTAATGATCAATTACTTTCCATCTTTGGTTCCTTCAAAATAGATCTTTGCATCAATTAAATAGTTGACAACCATATCTCGTCCTGAACCTGGGTCCACACTTTTGGAATTTCTGATATTGACATTCTTTGATTCGAAACTTGATCAGATTTCAGAATATTAGATCAATTACCTACAATCTTTAGTTGCTTCAAATCAGATCTCTCCGTCAATCAAATTTTTCACAACCATCTTTCGTCCTGAACCTGAGTACACACTTTTGGCAGTTCTGAAATCGAAATTCTTTGATTCAAAATTTGATCAGATTTCAGAATATTTGATCAACATCATTTTTTTCCTCTGATTCCTTCGAAATCGATCGGTTTAGCTACCAAATCAAAGTTCACAACCACAATTTTTGATCCTCAACATGGAACAATTTCTTTGGCAACTATGATGAAGATGTTGCAAGATTCAAAAGTTGAACAGATTTCAGGTTTTTAGATCAATTACTTTCCATCTTTGGTTCCTTCAAAATAGATGTTTGCATCAATTTAATAGTTCACAACCATCTCTCGTCCTGAACCTGAGTCAACACTTTTGGAATTTCTGATATTGACATTCTTTGATTCAAAACTTGATCAGATTTCAGAATTTTAGATCAATTACCTACAATCTTCAGTTGCTTCAAATCAGATCTCTCCGTCTATCAAATTTTTCACAACCATCTTTCGTCCTGAACCTGGGTCCACACTATTGGAATTTCTGATATAGACATTCTTTGATTCGAAACTTGATCAGATTTCAGAATTTTTGATCAATTACTTTCCGTCTTTGTTTCCTTCAAAATAGATCTTTGCATCAATCAAATAGTTCACAACCATCTCTCGTCCTGAACCTGGGTCCACACTTTTGGAATTTCTGTTATTGACATTCTTTGATTCGAAACTTGATCAGATTCAGAATTTTTGATCAATTACTTTCCATCTTTGTTTCCTTCAAAATTGATCTTTGCATCAATCAAATATTTCACAACCATCTCTCGTCCTGAACCTGGGTCCACACTTTTGGAACTTCTGATATTGACATTCTTTGATTCAAAACTTGATCAGATTTCAGAATTTTAGATCAATTACCTACAATCTTCAGTTCCTTCAAATCAGATCTCTCCGTCTATCAAATTTTCACAACCATCTTTCGTCCTGAACCTGGGTCCACACTTTTGGAATTTCTGATATAGACATTCTTTGATTCGAAACTTGATCAGATTTCAGAATTTTTGATCAATTACTTTCCGTCTTTGTTTCCTTCAAAATAGATCTTTGCATCAATCAAATAGTTCACAACCATCTCTCGTCCTGAACCTGGGTCCACACTTTTGGAATTTCTGTTATTGACATTCTTTGATTCGAAACTTGATCAGATTTCAGAAATTTTGATCAATTACTTTCCGTCTTTGTTTCCTTCAAAATAGATCTTTGCATCAATCAAATAGTTCACAACCATCTCTCGTCCTGAACCTGGGTCCACACTTTTGGAATTTCTGATATTGACATTCTTTGATTCGAAACTTGATCAGATTTCAGAATTTTAGATCAATTACCCACAATCTTTAGTTGCTTCAAATTTGATCTCTCCGTCAATCAAATTTTTTTTAACCATCTCTCGTCGTGAACCTGAGTCCACACTCTTGGCAGTTCTGAAATCGAAGATCTTTGATTCAAAACTTGATCAGATTTCGTAATATTTGATCAACATCTTTTTTTTCCTCTGATTCCTTCGAAATCGATCGGTTTAGCTACCAAATCAAAGTTCACAACCACAATTTTTGATCCTCAACATGAAACAATTTCTTTGGCAACTATGATGAAGATGTTGCAAGATTCAAAAGTTGAACAGATTTCAGAATTTTCGATCAATTACTTTCACTCTTTGGTTCCTTCAAAATAGAACTTTGCATCAATCGATAAATTCACAACCATCTCTCGTCCTGAACCTGGGTCCACACTTTTGGAATTTCTGATATTGACATTCTTTGATTCAAAACTTGATCAGATTTCAGAATTTTAGATCAATTACCTACAATCTTTAGTTGCTTCAAATCAGATCTCTCCGTCAATCAAATTTTTCACAACCATCTTTCGTCCTGAACCTGGGTCCAAACTTTTGGAATTTCTGATATTGACATTCTTTGATTCAAAACTTGATCAGATTTCAGAATTTTTGATCAATTACTTTATATCTTTGTTTCCTTCAAAATAGATCTTTGCATCAATCAAATAGTTCACAACCATCTCTCGTCCTGAACCTGGTTGAAACTTGATCAGATTTCAGAATTTTAGATCAATTACCTACAATCTTCAGTTCCTTCAAATCAGATCTCTCCGTCTATCAAATTTTCACAACCATCTTTCGTCCTGAACCTGGGTCCACACTTTTGGAATTTCTGATATAGACATTCTTTGATTCGAAACTTGATCAGATTTCAGAATTTTTGATCAATTACTTTCCGTCTTTGTTTCCTTCAAAATAGATCTTTGCATCAATCAAATAGTTCACAACCATCTCTCGTCCTGAACCTGGGTCCACACTTTTGGAATTTCTGATATTGACATTCTTTGATTCGAAACTTGATCAGATTTCAGAAATTTTGATCAATTACTTTCCGTCTTTGTTTCCTTCAAAATAGATCTTTGCATCAATCAAATAGTTCACAACCATCTCTCGTCCTGAACCTGGGTCCACACTTTTGGAATTTCTGATATTGACATTCTTTGATTCGAAACTTGATCAGATTTCAGAATTTTAGATCAATTACCCACAATCTTTAGTTGCTTCAAATTTGATCTCTCCGTCAATCAAATTTTTTTTAACCATCTCTCGTCGTGAACCTGAGTCCACACTCTTGGCAGTTCTGAAATCGAAGATCTTTGATTCAAAACTTGATCAGATTTCGTAATATTTGATCAACATCTTTTTTTTCCTCTGATTCCTTCGAAATCGATCGGTTTAGCTACCAAATCAAAGTTCACAACCACAATTTTTGATCCTCAACATGAAACAATTTCTTTGGCAACTATGATGAAGATGTTGCAAGATTCAAAAGTTGAACAGATTTCAGAATTTTCGATCAATTACTTTCACTCTTTGGTTCCTTCAAAATAGAACTTTGCATCAATCGATAAATTCACAACCATCTCTCGTCCTGAACCTGGGTCCACACTTTTGGAATTTCTGATATTGACATTCTTTGATTCAAAACTTGATCAGATTTCAGAATTTTAGATCAATTACCTACAATCTTTAGTTGCTTCAAATCAGATCTCTCCGTCAATCAAATTTTTCACAACCATCTTTCGTCCTGAACCTGGGTCCAAACTTTTGGAATTTCTGATATTGACATTCTTTGATTCAAAACTTGATCAGATTTCAGAATTTTTGATCAATTACTTTATATCTTTGTTTCCTTCAAAATAGATCTTTGCATCAATCAAATAGTTCACAACCATCTCTCGTCCTGAACCTGGTTGAAACTTGATCAGATTTCAGAATTTTAGATCAATTACCTACAATCTTTAGTTGCTTCAAATCAGATCTCTCCGTCAATCAAATTTTTCACAACCATCTTTCGTCCTGAACCTGGGTCCACACTTTTGGAATTTCTGATATAGACATTCTTTGATTCGAAACTTGATCAGATTTCAGAATTTTTGATCAATTACTTTCCGTCTTTGTTTCCTTCAAAATAGATCTTTGCATCAATCAAATAGTTCACAACCATCTCTCGTCCTGAACCTGGGTCCACACTTTTGGAATTTCTGATATTGACATTCTTTGATTCGAAACTTGATCAGATTTCAGAATTTTAGATCAATTACCCACAATCTTTAGTTGCTTCAAATCAGATCTCTCCGTCAATCAAATTTTTCACAACTATCTTTCGTCCTGAACCTGAGTCCACACTCTTGGCTGTTCTGAAATCGAAGATCTTTGATTCAATACTTAATCAGATTTCGTAATATTTGATCAACATCTTTTTTTTCCTCTGATTCCTTCGAAATCGATCGGTTTAGCTACCAAATCAAAGTTCACAACCACAATTTTTGATCCTCAACATGAAACAATTTCTTTGGCAACTATGATGAAGATGTTGCAAGATTCAAAAGTTGAACAGATTTCAGAATTTTCGATCAATTACTTTCACTCTTTGGTTCCTTCAAAATAGATCTTTGCATCAATTAAATAGTTCACAACTATCTCTCGTCCTGAACCGGGGTCCACACTTTTGGAATTTCTGATATTGACTTTCTTTGATTCAAAACTTGATCAGATTTTAGAATTTTTGATCAATTACTTTCCATCTTTGTTTCCTTCAAAATAGATCTTTGCATCAATCAAATAGTTCTCAACTATCTCTCGTCCTGAACCTGGGCCCACACTTTTGGAATTTCTGATATTGACATTCTTTGATTCAAAACTTGATCCGATTTCAGAATTTCAGATCAATTACTTTCCATCTTTGCTTCCTTCAAAATAGATCTTTGCATCAATCAAATAGTTCACAACCATCTCTCGTCCTGAACCTGGTCGAAACTTGATCAGATTTCAGAATTTTAGATGAATTACCTACAATCTTTAGTTGCTTCAAATCAGATCTCTCCGTCAATAAAATTTTTCACAATCATCTTTTGTCCTGAACCTGAGTCAACACTCTTGGCAGTTCTGAAATCGAAATTCTTTGATTCAAAACTTGATCAGATTTCAGAATATTTGATCAACATCCTTTTTTTCCTCTGATTCCTTCGAAATCGATCGGTTTAGCTACCAAATCAAAGTTCACAACCACAATTTTTGATCCTCAATATGAAACAATTTCTTTGACAACTATGATGAAGATGTTGCAAGATTCAAAAGTTGAACAGATTTCAGAATTTTAGATCAATTACTTTCCATCTTTGGTTCCTTCAAAATAGATCTTTGCATCACTTAAACAGTTCACAAACATCTCTCGTCCTGAACCTGGGTCCACACTTTTGGAATTTCTGTTATTGACATTCTTTGATTCGAAACTTGATCAGATTTCAGAATTTGGGATCAATTACCTACAATCTTTAGTTGCTTCAAATCAGATCTCTCCGTCAATCAAATTTTTCACAACCATCTCTCGTCCTGAACCTGAGTCCACACATTTGGAATTCCTGATATTGACATTGATTGATTCACAACTTGATCTGATTTCAGAATTTTTGATCAATTACTTTCCATCTTTGTTTCCTTCAAAATAGATCTTTGCATCAATCAAATAGTTCACAACCATCTCTCGTCCTGAACCTGGGTCCACACTTTTGGAATTTCTGTTATTGACATTCTTTGATTCGAAACTTGATCAGATTTCAGAATTTTGGATCAATTACTTTCCATCTTTGTTTCCTTCAAAATAGATCTTTGCATCAATCAAATAGTTCACAACCATCTCTCGTCCTGAACCTGGGTATACACTTTTGGAATTTTTGATATTGACATTCTTTGATTCAAAACTTCATCAGATTTCAGAATTAATGATCAATTACTTTCCATCTTTGGTTCCTTCAAAATAGATCTTTGCATCAATTAAATAGTTGACAACCATATCTCGTCCTGAACCTGGGTCCACACTTTTGGAATTTCTGATATTGACATTCTTTGATTCGAAACTTGATCAGATTTCAGAATTTTAGATCAATTACCTACAATCTTTAGTTGCTTCAAATCAGATCTCTCCGTCAATCAAATTTTTCACAACCATCTCTCGTCCTGAACCTGAGTCCACACTTTTGGAATTCCTGATATTGACATTGTTTGATTCAAAACTTGATCTGATTCCAGAATTTTTGATCAATTACTTTCCATCTTTGTTTCCTTCAAAATAGATCTTTGCATCAATCAAATAGTTCACAACCATCTCTCGTCCTGAACCTGGGTATACACTTTTGGAATTTTTGATATTGACATTCTTTGATTCAAAACTTCATCAGATTTCAGAATTAATGATCAATTACTTTCCATCTTTGGTTCCTTCAAAATAGATCTTTGCATCAATTAAATAGTTGACAACCATATCTCGTCCTGAACCTGGGTCCACACTTTTGGAATTTCTGATATTGACATTCTTTGATTCGAAACTTGATCAGATTTCAGAATTTTAGATCAATTACCTACAATCTTTAGTTGCTTCACATCAGATCTCTCCGTCAATCAAATTTTTCACAACCATCTTTCGTCCTGAACCTGAGTCCACACTCTTGGCAGTTCTGAAATCGAAATTCTTTGATTCAAAACTTGATCAGATTTCAGAATATTTGATCAACATCTTTTTTTTCCTCTCATTCCTTCGAAATCGATCGGTTTAGCTACCAAATCAAAGTTCACAACCACAATTTTAGATCGTCAACATGGAACAATTTCTTTGGCAACTATGATGAAGATGTTGCAAGATTCAAAAGTTGAACAGATTTCAGGTTTTTAGATCAATTACTTTCCATCTTTGGTTCCTTCAAAATAGATGTTTGCATCAATTTAATAGTTCACAACCATCTCTCGTCCTGAACCTGAGTCAACACTTTTGGAATTTCTGATATTGACATTCTTTGATTCAAAACTTGATCAGATTTCAGAATTTTAGATCAATTACCTACAATCTTCAGTTGCTTCAAATTAGATCTCTCCGTCTATCAAATTTTTCACAACCATCTTTCGTCCTGAACCTGGGTCCACACTATTGGAATTTCTGATATAGACATTCTTTGATTCGAAACTTGATCAGATTTCAGAATTTTTGATCAATTACTTTCCGTCTTTGTTTCCTTCAAAATAGATCTTTGCATCAATCAAATAGTTCACAACCATCTCTCGTCCTGAACCTGGGTCCACACTTTTGGAATTTCTGTTATTGACATTCTTTGATTCGAAACTTGATCAGATTCAGAATTTTTGATCAATTACTTTCCATCTTTGTTTCCTTCAAAATTGATCTTTGCATCAATCAAATATTTCACAACCATCTCTCGTCCTGAACCTGGGTCCACACTTTTGGAACTTCTGATATTGACATTCTTTGATTCAAAACTTGATCAGATTTCAGAATTTTAGATCAATTACCTACAATCTTCAGTTCCTTCAAATCAGATCTCTCCGTCTATCAAATTTTCACAACCATCTTTCGTCCTGAACCTGGGTCCACACTTTTGGAATTTCTGATATAGACATTCTTTGATTCGAAACTTGATCAGATTTCAGAATTTTTGATCAATTACTTTCCGTCTTTGTTTCCTTCAAAATAGATCTTTGCATCAATCAAATAGTTCACAACCATCTCTCGTCCTGAACCTGGGTCCACACTTTTGGAATTTCTGTTATTGACATTCTTTGATTCGAAACTTGATCAGATTTCAGAAATTTTGATCAATTACTTTCCGTCTTTGTTTCCTTCAAAATAGATCTTTGCATCAATCAAATAGTTCACAACCATCTCTCGTCCTGAACCTGGGTCCACACTTTTGGAATTTCTGATATTGACATTCTTTGATTCGAAACTTGATCAGATTTCAGAATTTTAGATCAATTACCCACAATCTTTAGTTGCTTCAAATTTGATCTCTCCGTCAATCAAATTTTTTTTAACCATCTCTCGTCGTGAACCTGAGTCCACACTCTTGGCAGTTCTGAAATCGAAGATCTTTGATTCAAAACTTGATCAGATTTCGTAATATTTGATCAACATCTTTTTTTTCCTCTGATTCCTTCGAAATCGATCGGTTTAGCTACCAAATCAAAGTTCACAACCACAATTTTTGATCCTCAACATGAAACAATTTCTTTGGCAACTATGATGAAGATGTTGCAAGATTCAAAAGTTGAACAGATTTCAGAATTTTCGATCAATTACTTTCACTCTTTGGTTCCTTCAAAATAGATCTTTGCATCAATTAAATAGTTCACAACCATCTCTCGTCCTGAACCTGGGTCCACACTTTTGGAATTTCTGATATTGACATTTTTTGATTCGAAACTTGATCAGATTTCAGAATTTTAGATCAATTACCTACAATCTTTAGTTGCTTCAAATTTGATCTCTCCGTCAATCAAATTTTTTTTAACCATCTCTCGTCGTGAACCTGAGTCCACACTCTTGGCAGTTCTGAAATCGAAGATCTTTGATTCAAAACTTGATCAGATTTCGTAATATTTTATCAACATCTTTTTTTTCCTCTGATTCCTTCGAAATCGATCGGTTTAGCTACCAAATCAAAGTTCACAACCACAATTTTTGATCCTCAACATGAAACAATTTCTTTGGCAACTATGATGAAGATGTTGCAAGATTCAAAAGTTGAACAGATTTCAGAATTTTCGATCAATTACTTTCACTCTTTGGTTCCTTCAAAATAGAACTTTGCATCAATCGATAAATTCACAACCATCTCTCGTCCTGAACCTGGGTCCACACTTTTGGAATTTCTGATATTGACATTCTTTGATTCAAAACTTGATCAGATTTCAGAATTTTAGATCAATTACCTACAATCTTTAGTTGCTTCAAATCAGATCTCTCCGTCAATCAAATTTTTCACAACCATCTTTCGTCCTGAACCTGGGTCCAAACTTTTGGAATTTCTGATATTGACATTCTTTGATTCAAAACTTGATCAGATTTCAGAATTTTTGATCAATTACTTTATATCTTTGTTTCCTTCAAAATAGATCTTTGCATCAATCAAATAGTTCACAACCATCTCTCGTCCTGAACCTGGTTGAAACTTGATCAGATTTCAGAATTTTAGATCAATTACCTACAATCTTTAGTTGCTTCAAATCAGATCTCTCCGTCAATCAAATTTTTCACAACCATCTTTCGTCCTGAACCTGGGTCCACACTTTTGGAATTTCTGATATAGACATTCTTTGATTCGAAACTTGATCAGATTTCAGAATTTTTGATCAATTACTTTCCGTCTTTGTTTCCTTCAAAATAGATCTTTGCATCAATTAAATAGTTCACAACCATCTCTCGTCCTGAACCTGGGTCCACACTTTTGGAATTTCTTATATTGACATTCTTTGATTCGAAACTTGATCAGATTTCAGAATTTTAGATCAATTACCCACAATCTTTAGTTGCTTCAAATCAGATCTCTCCGTCAATCAAATTTTTCACAACTATCTTTCGTCCTGAACCTGAGTCCACACTCTTGGCTGTTCTGAAATCGAAGATCTTTGATTCAATACTTAATCAGATTTCGTAATATTTGATCAACATCTTTTTTTTCCTCTGATTCCTTCGAAATCGATCGGTTTAGCTACCAAATCAAAGTTCACAACCACAATTTTTGATCCTCAATATGAAACAATTTCTTTGGCAACTATGATGAAGATGTTGCAAGATTCAAAAGTTGAACAGATTTCAGAATTTTCGATCAATTACTTTCACTCTTTGGTTCCTTCAAAATAGATCTTTGCATCAATTAAATAGTTCACAACCATCTCTCGTCCTGAACCTGGGTCCACACTTTTGGAATTTCTGATATTGACATTTTTTGATTCGAAACTTGATCAGATTTCAGAATTTTAGATCAATTACCTACAATCTTTAGTTGCTTCAAATTTGATCTCTCCGTCAATCAAATTTTTTTTAACCATCTCTCGTCGTGAACCTGAGTCCACACTCTTGGCAGTTCTGAAATCGAAGATCTTTGATTCAAAACTTGATCAGATTTCGTAATATTTTATCAACATCTTTTTTTTCCTCTGATTCCTTCGAAATCGATCGGTTTAGCTACCAAATCAAAGTTCACAACCACAATTTTTGATCCTCAACATGAAACAATTTCTTTGGCAACTATGATGAAGATGTTGCAAGATTCAAAAGTTGAACAGATTTCAGAATTTTCGATCAATTACTTTCACTCTTTGGTTCCTTCAAAATAGAACTTTGCATCAATCGATAAATTCACAACCATCTCTCGTCCTGAACCTGGGTCCACACTTTTGGAATTTCTGATATTGACATTCTTTGATTCAAAACTTGATCAGATTTCAGAATTTTAGATCAATTACCTACAATCTTTAGTTGCTTCAAATCAGATCTCTCCGTCAATCAAATTTTTCACAACCATCTTTCGTCCTGAACCTGGGTCCAAACTTTTGGAATTTCTGATATTGACATTCTTTGATTCAAAACTTGATCAGATTTCAGAATTTTTGATCAATAACTTTATATCTTTGTTTCCTTCAAAATAGATCTTTGCATCAATCAAATAGTTCACAACCATCTCTCGTCCTGAACCTGGTTGAAACTTGATCAGATTTCAGAATTTTAGATCAATTACCTACAATCTTTAGTTGCTTCAAATCAGATCTCTCCGTCAATCAAATTTTTCACAACCATCTTTCGTCCTGAACCTGGGTCCACACATTTGGAATTTCTGATATAGACATTCTTTGATTCGAAACTTGATCAGATTTCAGAATTTTTGATCAATTACTTTCCGTCTTTGTTTCCTTCAAAATAGATCTTTGCATCAATCAAATAGTTCACAACCATCTCTCGTCCTGAACCTGGGTCCACACTTTTGGAATTTCTGTTATTGACATTCTTTGATTCGAAACTTGATCAGATTTCAGAATTTTAGATCAATTACCTACAATCTTCAGTTCCTTCAAATCAGATCTCTCCGTCTATCAAATTTTTCACAACTATCTTTCGTCCTGAACCTGAGTCCACACTCTTGGCTGTTCTGAAATCGAAGATCTTTGATTCAATACTTAATCAGATTTCGTAATATTTGATCAACATCTTTTTTTTCCTCTGATTCCTTCGAAATCGATCGGTTTAGCTACCAAATCAAAGTTCACAACCACAATTTTTGATCCTCAATATGAAACAATTTCTTTGGCAACTATGATGAAGATGTTGCAAGATTCAAAAGTTGAACAGATTTCAGAATTTTCGATCAATTACTTTCACTCTTTGGTTCCTTCAAAATAGATCTTTGCATCAATTAAATAGTTCACAACCATCTCTCGTCCTGAACCTGGGTCCACACTTTTGGAATTTCTGATATTGACATTTTTTGATTCGAAACTTGATCAGATTTCAGAATTTTAGATCAATTACCTACAATCTTTAGTTGCTTCAAATTTGATCTCTCCGTCAATCAAATTTTTTTTAACCATCTCTCGTCGTGAACCTGAGTCCACACTCTTGGCAGTTCTGAAATCGAAGATCTTTGATTCAAAACTTGATCAGATTTCGTAATATTTTATCAACATCTTTTTTTTCCTCTGATTCCTTCGAAATCGATCGGTTTAGCTACCAAATCAAAGTTCACAACCACAATTTTTGATCCTCAACATGAAACAATTTCTTTGGCAACTATGATGAAGATGTTGCAAGATTCAAAAGTTGAACAGATTTCAGAATTTTCGATCAATTACTTTCACTCTTTGGTTCCTTCAAAATAGAACTTTGCATCAATCGATAAATTCACAACCATCTCTCGTCCTGAACCTGGGTCCACACTTTTGGAATTTCTGATATTGACATTCTTTGATTCAAAACTTGATCAGATTTCAGAATTTTAGATCAATTACCTACAATCTTTAGTTGCTTCAAATCAGATCTCTCCGTCAATCAAATTTTTCACAACCATCTTTCGTCCTGAACCTGGGTCCAAACTTTTGGAATTTCTGATATTGACATTCTTTGATTCAAAACTTGATCAGATTTCAGAATTTTTGATCAATAACTTTATATCTTTGTTTCCTTCAAAATAGATCTTTGCATCAATCAAATAGTTCACAACCATCTCTCGTCCTGAACCTGGTTGAAACTTGATCAGATTTCAGAATTTTAGATCAATTACCTACAATCTTTAGTTGCTTCAAATCAGATCTCTCCGTCAATCAAATTTTTCACAACCATCTTTCGTCCTGAACCTGGGTCCACACATTTGGAATTTCTGATATAGACATTCTTTGATTCGAAACTTGATCAGATTTCAGAATTTTTGATCAATTACTTTCCGTCTTTGTTTCCTTCAAAATAGATCTTTGCATCAATCAAATAGTTCACAACCATCTCTCGTCCTGAACCTGGGTCCACACTTTTGGAATTTCTGTTATTGACATTCTTTGATTCGAAACTTGATCAGATTTCAGAATTTTTGATCAATTACTTTCCGTCTTTGTTTCCTTCAAAATAGATCTTTGCATCAATCAAATAGTTCACAACCATCTCTCGTCCTGAACCTGGGTCCACACTTTTGGAATTTCTGTTATTGACATTCTTTGATTCGAAACTTGATCAGATTTCAGAATTTTTGATCAATTACTTTCCGTCTTTGTTTCCTTCAAAATAGATCTTTGCATCAATCAAATAGTTCACAACCATCTCTCGTCCTGAACCTGGGTCCACACTTTTGGAATTTCTGATATTGACATTCTTTGATTCGAAACTTGATCAGATTTCAGAATTTTAGATCAATTACCCACAATCTTTAGTTGCTTCAAATCAGATCTCTCCGTCAATCAAATTTTTCACAACTATCTTTCGTCCTGAACCTGAGTCCACACTCTTGGCTGTTCTGAAATCGAAGATCTTTGATTCAATACTTAATCAGATTTCGTAATATTTGATCAACATTTTTTTTTTCCTCTGATTCCTTCGAAATCGATCGGTTTAGCTACCAAATCAAAGTTCGCAACCATAATTTTAGATCGTCAACTGGAACAATTTCTTTGGCAACTATGATGAAGATGTTGCAAGATTCAAAAGTTGAACAGATTTCAGGTTTTTAGGTCAATTACTTTCCATCTTTGGTTCCTTCAAAATAGATCTTTGCATCAATTAAATAGTTGACAACCATATCTCGTCCTGAACCTGGGTCCACACTTTTGGAATTTCTGATATTGACATTCTTTGATTCGAAACTTGATCAGATTTCAGAATATTAGATCAATTACCTACAATCTTTAGTTGCTTCAAATCAGATCTCTCCGTCAATCAAATTTTTCACAACCATCTTTCGTCCTGAACCTGAGTACACACTCTTGGCAGTTCTGAAATCGAAATTCTTTGATTCAAAACTTGATCAGATTTCAGAATATTTGATTAACATCTTTTTTTTCCTCTGATTCCTTCGAAATCGATCGGTTTAGCTACCAAATCAAAGTTCGCAACCACAATTTTAGATCGTCAACATGGAACAATTTCTTTGGCAACTATGATGAAGATGTTGCAAGATTCATAAGTTGAACAGATTTCAGGTTTTTAGATCAATTACTTTCCATCTTTGGTTCCTTCAAAATAGATCTTTGCATCAATTAAATAGTTCACAACCATCTCTCGTCCTGTACCTGGGTCCACACTTTTGGAATTTCTGATATTGACTTTCTTTGATTCAAAACTTGATCAGATTTCAGAATTTTTGATCAATTACTTTCTATCTTTGTTTCCTTCAAAATAGATCTTTGAATCAATCAAATAGTTCACAACAATCTCTCGTCCTGAACCTGGGTCCACACTTTTGGAATTTCTGATATTGACATTCTTTGATTCGAAACTTGATCAGATTTCAGAAATTTAGATCAATTACCTACAATCTTCAGTTGCTTCAAATCAGATCTCTCCGTCAATCAAACTTTTCACAACCATCTTTCGTCCTGAACCTGAGTCCACACTCTTGGCAGTTCTGAAATCGAAATTCTTTGATTCAAAACTTGATCAGATTACAGAATATTTGATCAACATCTTTTTTTTCCTCTCATTCCTTCGAAATCGATCGGTTTAGCTACCAAATCAAAGTTCACAACCACAATTTTAGATCCTCAACATGGAACAATTTCTTTGGCAACTATGATGAAGATGTTGCAAGATTCATAAGTTGAACAGATTTCAGGTTTTTAGATCAATTACTTTCCATCTTTGGTTCCTTCAAAATAGATCTTTGCATCAATTAAATAGTTCACAACCATCTCTCGTCCTGTACCTGGGTCCACACTTTTGGAATTTCTGATATTGACATTCTTTGATTCGAAACTTGATCAGATTTCAGAATTTTTGATCAATTACTTTCTATCTTTGTTTCCTTCAAAATAGATCTTTGAATCAATCAAATAGTTCACAACCATCTCTCGTCCTGAACCTGGGTCCACACTTTTGGAATTTCTGATATTGACATTCTTTGATTCGAAACTTGATCAGATTTCAGAATTTTAGATCAATTACCTACAATCTTTAGTTGCTTCAAATCAGATCTCTCCGTCAATCAAATTTTTCGCAACCATCTTTCGTCCTGAACCTGAGTCCACACTCTTGGCAGTTCTGAAATCGAAATTCTTTGATTCAAAACTTGATCAGATTACAGAATATTTGATCAACATCTTTTTTTCCCTCTGATTCCTTCAAAATCGATCGGTTTAGCTACCAAATCAAAGTTCACAACCACAATTTTTGATCCTCAACATGAAACAATTTCTTTGGCAACTATGATGAAGATGTTGTAAGATTCAAAATTTGAACAGATTTCAGAATTTTAGATCAATTACTTTCCATCTTTGGTTCCTTTAAAATAGATCTTTGCATTAATCAAATAGTTCACAACCATCTATCGTCCTGAACCTGGGTCCACACTTTTGGAGTTTCTGTTATTGACATTCTTTGATTCGAAACTTGATCAGATTTCAGAATTTTGGATCAATTACCTACAATCTTTAGTTGCTTCAAATTTGATCTCTCCGTCAATCAAATTTTTTTTAACCATCTCTCGTTGTGAACCTGAGTCCACACTCTTGGCAGTTCAGAAATCGAATATCTTTGATTCAAAACTTGATCAGATTTCAGAATATTTGATCAACATCAACACGATTTCGGAATTTTAGATCAATTACCTACAATCTTTAGTTGCTTCAAATCAGATCTCTCCGTCAATCAAATTTTTCACAACCATCTTTCGTCCTGAACCTGAGTCCACACTCTTGGCAGTTCTGAAATCGAAATTCTTTGATTCAAAACTTGATCAGATTTCAGAATATTTGATCAACATCTTTTTTTTCCTCTGATTCCTTCGAAATCGATCGGTTCAGCTACCAAATCAAAGTTCACAACCACAATTTTAGATCCTCAACATGGAACAATTTCTTTGGCAACTATGATGAAGATGTTGCAAGATTCATAAGTTGAACAGATTTCAGGTTTTTAGATCAATTACTTTCCATCTATGGTTCCTTCAAAATAGATCTTTGCATCAATTAAATAGTTCACAACCATCTCTCGTCCTGAACCTGAGTCCACACTCTTGGCAGTTCTGAAATCGAAATTCTTTGATTCAAAACTTGATCAGATTTCAGAATATTTGATCAACATCAACACGATTTCGGAATTTTAGATCAATTACCTACAATCTTTAGTTGCTTCAAATCAGATCTCTCCGTCAATCAAATTTTTCACAACCATCTTTCGTCCTGAACCTGAGTCCACACTCTTGGCAGTTCTGAAATCGAAATTCTTTGATTCAAAACTTGATCAGATTTCAGAATATTTGATCAACATCTTTTTTTCCTCTGATTCCTTCGAAATCGATCGGTTCAGCTACCAAATCAAAGTTCACAACCACAATTTTAGATCCTCAACATGGAACAATTTCTTTGGCAACTATGATGAAGATGTTGCAAGATTCATAAGTTGAACAGATTTCAGGTTTTTAGATCAATTACTTTCCATCTTTGGTTCCTTCAAAATAGATCTTTGCATCAATTAAATAGTTCACAACCATCTCTCGTCCTGAACCTGGGTCCACACTTTTGGAATTTCTGATATTGACATTCTTTGATTCAAAACTTGATCAGATTTCAGAATTTTTGATCAATTACTTTCTATCTTTGTTTCCTTCAAAATAGATCTTTGAATCAATCAAATAGTTCACAACCATCTCTCGTCCTGAGCCTGAGTTCACACTTTTGGAATTTCTGATATTGACATTCTTTGATTCGAAACTTGATCAGATTTCAGAATTTTTGATCAATTACTTTCTATCTTTGTTTCCTTCAAAATAGATCTTTGAATCAATCAAATAGTTCACAACCATCTCTCGTCCTGAGCCTGAGTCCACACTTTTGGAATTTCTGTTATTGACATTTGTTGTAGTGTGTTTTCCGCCGATTTTTCATTGTTTGTCAAATTACGTCACAGGCCCGCAGGTGGCAAGTGGAGAGAGCAACGCGGACCACCAGTGGCCATCTTACTGTAGCGCACGTCGGTACGCGTGCGCTGGTCTCTCTCTTCACTCATTCGTTAACGTATATTTTACGTGTGTTTTATTTTTCTTTACTAGTTGTGTGCCCCGCCGGCCACCACTAGTACGTATTAGCCACCTCCCACCACGCCTTTTCGTCTTTGCTCGCCCGTGCGTGGGAGTAGATTTATTATTGTTGCTTTTATTTTTCGCCTCGCCCGTCGCGTTTGTCACGTAAGTTTTCGTACGTTATTGTATAGTAATAAATAGGTAGGAAAGCCCTTTTAGTCAGTTATTGAGAAAGAAGGGAGACAATTAAAGAGACTAGGTTTTCTTTAATTGTTGGGATAATTATTGTCGGGGTTTAAGTACTAGTAATTAGATAATCGGGTAAACGTGGGCGTGGGACGCACGTACATTAAGGACGCAACCTCGGAATCCCAATCCTGCTCACGCCGCATCATCACCGCCCCGACCCAAGACCAAGATATAACACTGGTGACCGTTTGGATTGTACGTTGCCGCTCCCCGCTGTTGCGTTGCATCCGAAAAAATCCAAAGAATTCAAAATTCGACCCCGCCGTAGCTGCGCCAAAGGGTACAAACGAGGTTATTATACCTTGCGAAAAAAGATGCCAACGGTAAGCCACACACCGCCGGACTTCACTCGATTTCCGTCGCGCTCCAGTTCTCCGAACGCCGCCACAGCCGCACGCCGCGCTTTAAGTTTTGACCAGATGATGTTGCCGCGACCGTCAAATATTACGCAATCGACAGCGGTACCCACGGTAAGCCTCCCGCCCCAGAACCCGCCCTTGTCTAATTTCAGCACTCCCGGGCTGGACGGGACGGCACAGCCGCAAGCACCGCTCATTCCCGCAACTGCGGCGACGAATATTTCCCAAACTCCGCGGCTTGTAAACCAAAACCTTCATGCCGCCGCAGAAAATCGCCTCAACGCGCCGCCCGCATCGCAAATGCCGCCGCCGCCCGCGCCGGCTCGAAGTAATGATGACCAAATTGTCGCCAGAACCGACTCTTCCGAATCCTTTGTCAATATTGAACCGCCGCAAGCCCCAGCCGCCACCCGTGCTTCAGTAAACGATCACCGCAGCAGTCTCGCTATCGCAAACGCCAACGAAGTCCAGAATTTTCGAATTGAAGCACGCGACGCGCTGGAACAACTCAACACCGCCGCCGCACGTATAACCAACAATGTCCCCACGGTACAAACCATCGATCAAATTATCGGTGCCGTCTCTGACCAATTCCAAGCCCAGCAATTACGCGTTCAACGCGAAATTCAAGAACAAACAAAAGCAACTAACGCGCGTTTCGCCGCGCTCGCCGAGCAAATGCAACACTTGATTTCCACAACCGCCGCCGCGACGCACGCGCGTAATCCGCCTACACCAAGACCCCCGCCGGTGTCCTCACGGTTTCACGGCGAGGAAACAAGAGATGTTTATATCCCCAACGAAACTCTCCGTGAAACTGAACCGGCTCCAGTCTTTGGCAGGCTACCAAACCAAGTAAAACCCAAAGCACCGTCGACGGATACCTTATATAATAACGAATTCGCCCGCAATACGCGCGCCGATGAAGATTTACACCGCTCCGCGCTTCAACAACGCCCACCGCCCGCGGCAAACCAATTTGGCTTTTCAGATTATCCACCCGAGGATTATTATGAACACCCGCATCCTCGGTACGACATGCCGCGCAGGTCTCATCGTGAGGAAGATAGCCGCATCAAAACAATCGTCGACAATATGCACCCGCTGGTAATCGACGGCGCCGCAACAAATAAACGCCTGTTACGCTTCTTCATACGACTGGAAAATGAGTTCGGCTACGACGCCTCCAACCACGTAAAGATGAGTGCCCTCCGCCGATTTACCCGCGATACGCCGAGCGATATGATCCAAGATATGACGCGGTACGAAGACGCCAAACATTTGCTCATGTTCCAGTTGGCGCCCGATTGCAATCCGATGACTCTTAAACGCTAACTCGCGTCAATCACGCCAGAAGCCGGAGAGGAACCCGCCGCATTCCTGAGTAAGGTAATGACTTATGTACAACTATTGTATCAGCATGAAGATCAAACTTTCCGGCATAAACAAGTAATTGATACCTTTTTGACCAAAATGCCTGTTTTCTATCAACTCACAATTGGCGAACAAGCGAAGGGTTTTACAAATGTTCAACAACTGGCCGACGCCGTAGCCAAAGCCCGTAGTGTCCTCAACGCAACTAAGGCCGAAATCGGAACCGCGGAACGACCCATTCTGGTAAATCAAGCCGATCAAGATGCACCACCTCCGAAGTCGCCGCAACCGTTTGACCGCCGTTTTGAACGCCGCCGCAGCATGGACCGTCCTCAAAATCGCTACCGCGAGCGCTCTCCCTCAATGGACCGCAGGACGCAAAACCCGGCGATGCAGCCCACTAAATTCGTCTCTTTCCAACCACAAGCAATTGAACCACCGCCGCCGCAACCGCCGCGCACGGAGATGCTTCTGGAACAATTAATTCAACGATACGACCGCGACTATGAAGAAAGAAAATCGCGACAACGCCCTGAAGAAACGATATCCAACAATAGGCAACAAAGCCCGCGCCATCCATCTCAGAATAGAGAGCCGTACGCAAACCGCTTCGACCGATCCGCCAGCAGAGACCGCGCACGCACGACGCAACCTACAGGTCTGTGGTGCGACGCTCACAAATCCCGCACACACAACACAGAGGATTGCATCTGGCTCAAGCGGCAAAACGCTCAACAATCAGCCCGACTTGAAGCAAATCGCCCAAATTACGCCGCCCAACCACGGCAAGTCGATTTCCGAAACAATTCAAACGACGTCCGCGGACAACGCGATTGGCGACCCCGCCGCGGTGGACCGCCCCAACGTGGAGCGAACTACGCCCGCGGCGCACGAAACCATTTCTACGAAGGTAATCCTATACAACGCCCAAATGATTTTGTTCAGAATACCTACGCCGTCTACCCGAACCATCACTTTCCGGCGCCGTGGGAACAACATATTCATTACAACGCGGTACCGGCCCCATATGTCACAACGCCGACGGATTCATCGCGCGCTAGTTCTCAATCTTCAGAATTGCAAATTGCCCTACCCGCCCTTCCGGCACCAAACACCGCGCCAGTACCTGCGCTCGAAACACGCGTTAACAATCACTCAACGTCCGCGGCCAATATGGTTGTTCCATCCAAAGAAATCGCTTCCGCCGCGCCGATTGTCAGCCCCGGCATCGTCCGTTGGAACGCAACGGGCCGCGCTTTTCAAGATCCCTGTCATATTCGTTCGTCCGTTTGTCAAATCGATAATCTCATGCCATCTTCCAAATCGTTTGTTCGCAAGTACGCTTCTACGAGAGCCTTTCAAATCCCCATCAAAATTGGAGCCGTCAAAGCACATGCGCTCATCGATACCGGTGCCCAATGCTCCGTCCTCTCATCAGGATTGGTCAAACGCGCTTTCGACAAGCAATCGCTTCAACTCCCGATTTGTGGAAAAATTAAAGTAGCCGACGGCGCCGTAGTCAACGCTCACGGCCCGGTAGTTGTCACCATGGAATCCGCGTTCGGAGAGCACATGATCAAATGCGTAATCCTTGACGACGACGGGAACGATCAATTCATCATTGGAACCGACTTCCTCGCGCATCCCGATATCCACGCCATTTTAAATTTCAAAGACAATTACATCGAAATTCAAGACGTTAAACTGCCGCTCAAGGTAATCGCCTCGATCCGCCCGCAAACGGAACTGTTTCTCAATGCCGCTAACGATAACGTCTTGGAAGAAATACCAGAGGACGAACGAGTAAGTTGTTATGATGATAAATCTGATATTTTTAGTCAACCCGAAGAAATCGAAGTCGAACAACCGATACGGCAGGCTCAACCCAGTCCACACCAACCGCCCCCTCGGCGGCTGGAGGTTACTGAGCTCGCCGAACCGATTTTTCTCGTCGCCCAAGTTTCCGTTCCGATCTCGCCGCACTGCCAACAATGGGTCAAAAGTAGCGTTTTTCCCACAACATCGGCGACAGTGCCCGACGTAATTGTACAACCACTCGCCACGGATAACGTTGCCGCAGAACTTCCGGTCGAAACCGCAGTGGTCAACATCACCAACGGCCATTGTCTGCTCCTTTTCATCAACAATACGCCGAACAGTATCAAACTCCGACCAAATCAACTCATTGCGATGGCAAAGCACACGCTGGAGTATTCCGAAACCCACGCCGATTGTCAGATAGCAACCGCCGCCGCCGACCGCGACTTAACCGACCACGAGCCGGCCGCATTGGACAAGTCATTCCCCGGCAACACCGCACAACAAAAGCTGGAATACGCCTTGAACAAAATGACGGAAAAGACGTACGTTTCTACCGCGCAAAAAGAGAGAGCCCTCAGGATGCTCCGACAGCACCGCGATGTTTTCAGTCTCCCCGGCGATAAACCAACTATTACCAGCGAATTGACCGTCAGCATCGATACCGGCACCGCAAAACCAGTTTCCCGCCATTATTACCGCGCCGCGATGGAGCAAAGACCGATTGTACGCCGCCACATTCAAGAAATGCTCGACAACGATTTTATCGAACCATCCCGCTCACCCTGGGCCGCACCGCTATTTTTGGTTAAGAAAAAAGATGGCTCATGGAGACCCGTTGTTGACTACCGCGGCATCAACGATGTTACACCCAGCGACAAGTTCCCAATACCGCGCATTGACGACTATTTAGATGCAATGGGCCATGCAAAATTCTTCACCACGCTCGACCTCAAAGCCGGGTATTGGCAAGTACCCCTCGACGTCGATTCCTGCGACAAAACAACCTTCATCTGCCAAGAAGGTTTGTTTCGATTCAAAGTTTTGCCCTTCGGCTTGAAGAACGCGCCCGCCGAGTTTCAACGCTTAATGGAGCGAATCCTCCGCCCGTATATCTGGAAAATCTGCCTCATCTACATCGACGATATCATCATTTTCTCGAACTCGTTTGAAGAGCATTTGGAACACCTTCAAATCGTTTTCGACGCCCTCCGCGCGGCCAACCTTACGCTTCGGCCCGACAAATGCGAGTTCTTGCCGCCGCAAGTCAAATTCTTGGGACATTTACTTAGCGCCCGCGGAATCGCCGCCGATCCCGAGAAAGTCAAAGCGATCGCCGAATACGAATTCCCGAAAACCAAAAAAGGTATGCAGAGTTTTTTAGGTCTAGTTCAATGGTGCAAGCGATTCATCCCGAATTTGGCGACCTTGTCCAGTCCTTTGTACGGACTCTTACGCAAAGACGCCCAATACTTCGCCACGGATGAACACCACGCCGCATTCAAAGGCATCAAAACAGCCCTTACGTCGTCGCCCTTTCTCCGCTATCCCGTCTACGATGGCAAAGCTCAATTCGTTATTCAAACCGACGCCAGTACGACCGCCATCGGAGCAATTTTGTATCAAGAAAACGAAAACGATCAATGGGTCATCGCCTACAATAGTCGCGTACTCACCGATACCGAAACCCGCTACAGTACAACTGAGCGTGAATGCCTCGCCATTGTCTACGGCTTCCGGATGTACCGCCACTATGTGTACGGCCAGAAAGTTATTGTCCGAACCGATCACAAGCCGCTCGAATGGCTCAAAGACGAGAAACACCGCAATTCACGACTCCAGCGCTTTGCGATCAGCCTACAAGATTACGATTACAAAGTGGAATATGTTAAAGGTAAGGATAACGCTTGCGCCGATTTTCTGTCTAGGAAAGATGATCGCGACAAATGCCCGATCCAGAACGCTGAAAATTTGACCGCCAAGATCTTCCGTGAAAATTTTCACCCTGCTGGTGCAACTACGGAAGCCGACTTAAGGGTACCGGAAATACGCCCAGCAGTGGATTCACTACCCAGGGAGGTCGACGCCGAAATCAACGCCATCACCCGTGCAATGACGAGAAAGACCATCAGTTCACCCACACTCTCTAATTCAATGCCTAAAGATGCCGACCACGAACCGCCTCCGGCCGAAGTCATTACGATCGCCGCTCACGAAGAAGTTTTAGAAGCTCAAGCCGCAGATCCAGCCATAACGAAAATTGTCGCCACCCTCAAAGCAGATAACGCTGCCAAACACCCACCGATTTTCTTCCTCGAAGATCAACTTCTATACCGGCAAATTAAAGAAGTCAGGCAATTAGTCGTACCCGCCTCCATGGTCGACCAAACTCTTCACCAATTCCACGGCGCCAAAATTTTGAATCATCAAGGGACAAATCGGACGCTAGCCGCCATTAAAGCTCACTTTTGGTGGCCCCGCATGGAAGAGGACGTTCGGGATTGGATCAAAACCTGTAAAATTTGTCAGTTAACAACGCCGCGCACGTCACCGCCTCCGCCCTTGTTGCCAATTCAACCCAAACACCCATTCGAAATCGTGGCAACCGACATCGTCAACATTTCGCCAGTAGGTGAGAAGCGCCCCTACGTTATTGTTTTTCAGGATTACTTTACGAAATTCGTGTCCGCGCACCCGATACCGGATCAGAAAGCCTCAACAATAGTGGAATGTTTTATCAACAAGGTCGTCCTCACGCACGGCAGCCCACTTGTACTCCTTTCGGACCAAGGTGGATGCTTTACGTCAAAACTCATGCAAGATATCTGTGAACTTCTCAAAATTAGAAAAGTCAAAACAACGGCCTACCACCCCCAGTGCAACGGAATGGTCGAACGTTTCAATCAAACATTGATCGCCCAACTCAAAAAGTATACCGCCGACGATCCAGACAACTGGGAGCGTTACCTGCCCTACGCCGTGTTCGCTTACAACGCCACGCCGCATACAGCCACACGACATTCGCCGTTCAGTTTATTACGAGGATATGAACCACGCATCACTTTCGACTACGACTGCGCACGCCGCCTCACCTTGCCGTTGAATTACGACGCTTATCAACATATTCTAACGCAAGCCCAACTCAAAATGCATGAAAAGATCAAAGCTAACCTCGATGCCGCAGCCACTGCCAGCAAAGAATATTTTCACCGCAAAGCTCGAAGACGCGACTTCGCCGTCAATGACTTAGTTCTTTTGACCAACACGCGAAAAGCCAACAAGATTCAACCCGACTTCATCGGGCCTTTCCTCATTACGGACGCCTCCCGCGCAGCCGAAAACGTTGTTACCATTGACGCACTCGACGCGCCCGGCCGCCCGCAGACCGTTTCCATAACACGTTTAAAACCGTTTGTCCCGCGACCGGCAAAGAATGCATTTGACAACGAGGAAGGTGGACCCCCCACGTCCCACACTTCTCGCCGGCAATAGTTGGCTTTGAAATTTTCCCTTTGTGATACGGCGCTCATCACGCCGCGTTGTAAATAATCTTTACGTTTGTTTACTTTAGATCATGGCGACCCCGATAACGAGCAAGGATGCACGGCAGTTTCAACACACTTCCACTCAATCCGTCGTTTTTGCTTTCGGCCGACTTTACAATGTCACTTTACAACCTGCCCCGGTCCCCACACTTTCGCAATAGGAGGGGGTTTCTTCTTTAATGTTAGGATCTGTTTGGCGCGAGGCCACTCGGTTTATTTCCGCCCGACCCTGGCCGCTATCACTCTCATAAGACTAATTGGGAAAGGTTGATTTTACTCTCCATTAACATAGTGGTGTTTGTGTTGCTTTTCGTAATGATAGTGTTTGCATTTTCCTACTTTACACTTTCTTCACCTTTCAGCGGCTGATCCTTTTACTATTTCATTTCCATCTTTCGCTTCCATCAGCAATAGTCGCATTTTCAAGCCGCTCCCAAAAATTTTATTTTTTCAAAATGACGACGCCGTCGACCGCATCATCCTCAACGGCCGACGACCCTCCGCCGTATCGCGAATCGATAAACGTAAACGAACGTTACGTCCGTTGGGCCGAACAGCAGCCCCACCAGAACGACTTAAGTTTCGCCTGCGACGGTATTTTCTCATTTTATGCTTTTGCTGCTTATACTTGCATGCTTTTGCTTGGGACCCCATGAGTTTCTCCCCCTCTGTAGTCTTGGGTCAGAATTCCATGGTCAGCCGCCGCGATCCCGTCATCGTCAAGTTGTGGCCTTCTCAGCCCACAACCGGCCGCTGCCTTGATTTCCGCATACCACAACTCTCGTTATCTCGCTATCGTAGCCCGATCCAGTTGTCCAAGTGCGCCCATCAAGGTGACATCGCCGCCCAAGCCAACGCCGCCTCAAAGCATGTGTACTTCTAACGAATTGACAACACCACACCGCCTCCCTCTTCGTTCATGTTTACATCATCCTTCAAACCCCATGTCGTTCATTCGACGTGGCGTCCCATGTGTCACTGATGAGTATCGCATTCGCTCTTGTTTAGAAAACAACGTCAAACGCCTACCTCGCGTCGCCGATTTGGAGTCGTGGTACATTTCCATGTACGCGCGACCCCCGAACGTCTTGCCGCCGCCGATTTTCCTTTCACCCGGAAGTTTGGGGCAGGCCTTGGCCGCCCAACCCACACCAAACTTCCGTGGATACACGCTGGTCGGCTTCGACACCGAATCCATCTCGGCCGCCGACTTCAAACAATTTCAATGCACCGTTCAAATGCCAGCCGACCCCACGGCGTCTAGTTACCCCCGCTACGTTCAACTCGCGTTTCCGAATGGCACGATGTTCGTCTTCGAAACGTTCACCGCCACCCCAGAAGACTGGACCGCGCTTTTCACCCTAGTCGACGGCGACCACACCATCGTAGTCTCTTTCGATGGAGCCGACGACTGGGCGGGAATCTACGCGCTTCTGGGCACTCAATTTCGAACCGACCGGCAAAAGAAAAACAAAGATCCCGTCGTGAAAGCAATCCACTTCGACGCGTACCGCGTCATTCGCAATATCAACATATCTCCGTCACTGTACGAGTTGGCACGCCGAATCGGTTTCTTTCCGGAAAAACGCACGCTCAAAGCCACAGTTTCTGCAATGTGGGCGCTAGACGTGTCAAAGCTCACTTTACGCTTTCCCCATGCTCTCCGCTTTTTCAACAATCCAACAACGTCGTTCCTACAATCCGACGTCCTGGCATACGCGGCCCTCGACGCCTATTATCCGCTGCTATTGTTCTTGGCATTTGGTCGTTACGGCTTCATCCCCGAGGTCTACAACGCGCCCGCGTTGTTTCCCCACGACTCGTTGGACGCCGCCGAAATCGACCATCTTGCCGAGTACGTCATAGCCACTTTTCACAACGTCGCGCTGTCGGATGTCCTACCTCCCGACTACGCCAACCGGATCTACCCGACTACATCGCAAGTGGCCTTGCCCGCAATCATGCGAGATGAAGTTCTTTCGGCTTATAAATTTTTTATGTATGATTGCACATCGTCCGACCACGGTCGGTCTTTCTGTTTAGGTACGGTCCCCAACGGCTTCCGGGACGTCAAACCCTTGACGCGTACAACTCACCCGAAGCTTCTCCCCGTTCCGAAAGTGCCGAAGAAGAAGAAAAAGAAACAGAAGGACGAATGGAACAAGTCACCAGAGGTCTCCGACGACGAAGACCCGGCTCTAAAACCACAATCGGTGTTCGATGATCCTAAACGCCTTCAAGCAGCCGTCACGTCGGCCATGAAAAGCAATATCATCCATCGAATCATCGAGCTGCTCAACTTTCCGCTTTCACCGATATACAAGTTGGCCGTCCGCGATCGTATGTCTTACAACGATCCCAACTTGCCGCCGCTTCCCCACGAAGTTGAAGATCTTTGGACCGAACGCGTAGCCGCCGACCAACCCCTACGCGAGCGCACTTATAGCGGTACCCATTATCGTTATCACCCTTCAACCATCCTTAACTTTTTACAGATTGATGGAGAATGGTTCCGGAAGCTAACGTCTTTTATGCCGTTAGCCGCGCTCCTAGCTTCACCATGTTCCGCCGCGGAGTACGCCTGGGTCAACGACGTCCTCCTCCGCCACGCGCAATCGATGACGCCAGACACCCGTGCCGCCTTTTACGAATGCATGTGGTACCGCAGCGACGGCAACCCCAATTCGCTTCTCACGAATTGGATGAACCGCATCCCGGAACGCGAACCCAGTTTTTCGGCCAACCCAAGCACGTACATTTGCAATCGCTTTGCATTACGCCCGATTGTGTTCAACGAAAACTTCCATATGGAAACGTCGGTCGAAGAAGTTGAAATCGATGAAAACGATTATACGGCCAATCCACATAGCCGTTTACATTTTTATTCAACGTTCATCGCGCTCATCGACTATCAAAACCGCCTTTCGTTCCCCGCGCCGGTGTATGCGTACCCCATGCCGACTACGGCTTCGGCGCAAACGCTCACCGCCGAGGAACTCCTCGACCGCCCTATCGACGTCGAAGTTGAACCCGCCGACGATGAACTACTTGAAACGCCAATCTTCGATCTCAACATAGCGAAGCTGCCGCCGTCAACGGACGTGTCGGCCCTTCCTATGGTACCCGCGCCTTCCGATATTACCGCAACCACCACGCAAATCAACGATTTCCTGAAATTGACGCTCGATGAAATTTCCAACATCGCCCCGGCTCCGATGGACGAGTCCACACCCGTCCAACCCACCGCGATTGACTCCGAGACTATGACGTCAGAACAAATGTTGACTGACATACCCGAAGAAAGCACGGTGGATCAATCCACGTCTATGGACGTCGCCTCTATGGAACCAGCCGCTACGACAATCACCACGGCACCCGCCGTGGATCCACGAATATACTTGGCGACGCCGGCCGTTTTGCCGGGACCTCCGCTTATTGCTACTGTTGCCGCAGCCAGGTATAGTGCTCCTGTACGTTTTTCTCAACAAATTATTTCAGCTCCGCAATGGGACGCTTTGGCCGCAGCACTGGCCACGCATCATTTCCCGCCACCGCCGCCCGGTATGTTATTTCCTGAACATCAGTGGAAAGATTTTCCCGAAGCGTTGAAAGAACGAATACAAGAAATTATGTTGCCGCAACCGACGTTGATCGCTCCAGCCCCGCAAGTAGCTCAAATGGCTCCTGCGATGGCCCAACCCGTCACGCAACCACCGGCCCCGTTACCGCCGCCGGTCATATCGCAACCGCAAACGATCCCGCAACCGCCGCAACCAGCGATTCTACCGCCGCCGACGGCGCCTGTGGATGTCCAAACCCCACAGGCATCCAGCACGTCCGTGCCGGCTTTAGATCGCTATGGTAATCCCATCCGAAGACCCGGTCGGTATGAACATTCAATCAAACGAAAACAACAGCTCCAGGACGAATCGGCGTACCGCAAATCTCACAAGACAAAAACATCGGACGAACCGAGTACACGGCGTACGCCGCCACCCAGCACCTCGCGTGCTGAGCGCGGCCGAACGCCCAGCGAGCGCACCACTCGACGCCGTGAACAACGCGATAAACAAAGAACCCGCGAAGAAGCCGAACGCTCTTCGCACGCCACATCAACGCCGAAACAAAAGCGCGATTCTTCCAAAACAGCAGCGTCGGCAACGTTACCGCCGCCTGCTCACAAACCAGACAGACACCGTTCACACCACGAGTCTCATTCTCGTGATGACCGCCACCGTAGAGAAACGAAACAAACCCCACCAACCGGCAGGGAAAGCCGCCAACACGAACGCCGCGATGACGCACCGCCGCATCGTACGCAGAGCGAACAAACCCGTAAGGAGCACATGACGGGTTTTTACGAGGAACACTACCGCCACGGTTTCCGCCGTTCACCTACAAAATTAACCGACTATATTAGCCCATTGCACCGAGACGCCGAAATCCAGCGCCGCCTGGAAGCTCTAAAGAATCCGCCGAAAGATGAATTTAAAGCTCCGCTCCCGCCGCCTCCTATGGACGTGGAGCCCGCAACACCATCGACTACGCCTACGGTATCGTCGCAGCCGCCTACGGCTCCGACAACCGCCATAACGACCACGGTAACCCACACCACGTCGCTGCCGCCTACGGCCCCGACGTCGGCTCCGGTTACTGCGGTCAAACAACCGCAAATGATCATCGCCACCAAACCGGTCCTTGGAGTTCCATTGCCACCAAGTTCCGCACCAGCAATCAAGCCCCGGTTGCCTAGCGAGGCTACGCACTTGCCGAACTATACGCGATTTCGTACTACCGATCAACCGCACGCCGTTACGATTGTCACACCGGGCTATCCGCCACATATTGACCCGGCCGTTGAATTCTTCTCACCACGCACGATGCACGAGATGGTGCTGATCAATTTTTTCGGGCGCCTTCGCATTCACATCACCATGCCCGTGCACATACGCGCCACGAACGCTTCGCTGGCGTTGTACCAATATTTCCGCGACCACTACCGCCCCTCATACGTAGAACAGCAACCACCGATTTCGCATGCCGTTGCCACAGTGATATTAAAATGGGTCGCCAGTCTTTGGGCTGAGGAGCTCGGCGTCGTTGACGCCGTTCACACCGCCCACTTGACTCTTTTCCTATACGAAGCCCGCGGCCTGGATAATCCTTCGTGCCTGCTCCAAGCCTATAACACGGCTGTCGGACTTATCGACAGCTGGATGGCTTATCCGAGCTACGCACCGTTTCCACAGCCGCCCGAAATCGCCGACATTCGAAGAATTTATTTGCAATACCACAGCGAGACGGACCGCCCCGCGCCCCTGCTGCGTCGGCACGACTTTTCTGCCCGGTGGAATCTTTTGCCACTGCGACCGTTGCCGCCAACAGGGACGCCGTCCGACAAACCGTCGTTAATCGCCACTCAATTGCCAGCACCCGGTGTGAACCCGCTATCGCCGCTTCCACCTCAAACGTCAACCTCATCGTCGCGCCGCCGGGATACCTCTGACTACGGTCGATCCCGTTATTCCCGTAACGTCCGTTTTGATGGTCACGACGACCCGTATGATCCCCACGGCTACGATAGCTACCGACGAAACGAACGCGACCGCCGCGATCCGCAACGAAACCACCGCTCCGCATCCGACACCCGTTATCGCCGCCGCCATTGAACACGAGCTTTTTGTACAGTAACATTGTTTTTCTTCGTTTTTGTGTTTCTTAACCTCATTTTGATCCGGTTGTTTCATTTCTAATCTCGTTTTTGCTTTATACTTTTGTACTAGTTTCCAGCGCACGTGCAGCCGACGCTGCAAGCACACAGTAAGTTGACCGCCGGTGGCCCGCTACACGCCCCCACTTGCCCCGTTTTGTCCGTACACTCCGCCGCTGGGCTTATGGTCGCTGCCCCAAAAATCGGCTCAAACTACCCCAACAACTCCGCCGGCCCCGCTGTGTGACGCCGAAGAATCTTCGGCAACCCCGGCGACGGCCTCTAGTGGCGGAGCCCTTCCCCTTGCATGTTCTTTTCGGTATTTCCTGACGATTGCTTAGGGCGATCTACTGCAAGGGGGGAGGGGTGTTGTAGTGTGTTTTCCGCCGATTTTTCATTGTTTGTCAAATTACGTCACAGGCCCGCAGGTGGCAAGTGGAGAGAGCAACGCGGACCACCAGTGGCCATCTTACTGTAGCGCACGTCGGTACGCGTGCGCTGGTCTCTCTCTTCACTCATTCATTAACGTATATTTTACGTGTGTTTTATTTTTCTTTACTAGTTGTGTGCCCCGCCGGCCACCACTAGTACGTATTAGCCACCTCCCACCACGCCTTTTCGTCTTTGCTCGCCCGTGCGTGGGAGTAGATTTATTATTGTTGCTTTTATTTTTCGCCTCGCCCGTCGCGTTTGTCACGTAAGTTTTCGTACGTTATTGTATAGTAATAAATAGGTAGGAAAGCCCTTTTAGTCAGTTATTGAGAAAGAAGGGAGACAATTAAAGAGACTAGGTTTTCTTTAATTGTTGGGATAATTATTGTCGGGGTTTAAGTACTAGTAATTAGATAATCGGGTAAACGTGGGCGTGGGACGCACGTACATTAAGGACGCAACCTCGGAATCCCAATCCTGCTCACGCCGCATCATCACCGCCCCGACCCAAGACCAAGATATAACACATTCTTTGATTCGAAACTTGATCAGATTTCAGAATTTTGGATCAATTACCTACAATCTTTAGTTGCTTCAAATTTGATCTCTCCGTCAATCAATTTTTTTTTAACCATCTCTCGTTGTGAACCTGAGTCCACACTCTTGGCAGTTCAGAAATCGAAATTCTTTGATTCAAAACTTGATCAGATTTCAGAATTTTAGATCAATTACCTACAATCTTTAGTTGCTTCAAATCAGATCTCTCCGTCAATCAAATTTTTCACAACCATCTTTCGTCCTGAACCTGAGTCCACACTCTTGGCAGTTCTGAAATCGAAATTCTTTGATTCAAAACTTGATCAGATTTCAGAATTTTAGATCAATTACCTACAATCTTTAGTTGCTTCAAATCAGATCTCTCCGTCAATCAAATTTTTCGCAACCATCTTTCGTCCTGAACCTGAGTACACACTCTTGGCAGTTCTGAAATCGAAATTCTTTGATTCAAAACTTGATCAGATTTCAGAATATTTGATCAACATCTTTTTTTTCCTGTGATTCCTTCGAAATCGATCGGTTTAGCTACCAAATCAAAGTTCACAACCACAATTTTAGATCCTCAACATGGAACAATTTCTTTGGCAACTATGATGAAGATGTTGCAAGATTCATAAGTTGAACAGATTTCAGGTTTTTAGATCAATTACTTTCCATCTTTGGTTCCTTCAAAATAGATCTTTGCATCAATTAAATAGTTCACAACCATCTCTCGTCCTGTACCTGGGTCCACACTTTTGGAATTTCTGATATTGACATTCTTTGATTCGAAACTTGATCAGATTTCAGAATTTTTGATCAATTACTTTCTATCTTTGTTTCCTTCAAAATAGATCTTTGAATCAATCAAATAGTTCACAACCATCTCTCGTCCTGAACCTGGGTCCACACTTTTGGAATTTCTGATATTGACATTCTTTGATTCGAAACTTGATCAGATTTCAGAATTTTAGATCAATTACCTACAATCTTTAGTTGCTTCAAATCAGATCTCTCCGTCAATCAAATTTTTCGCAACCATCTTTCGTCCTGAACCTGAGTCCACACTCTTGGCAGTTCTGAAATCGAAATTCTTTGATTCAAAACTTGATCAGATTACAGAATATTTGATCAACATCTTTTTTTCCTCTGATTCCTTCGAAATCGATCGGTTTAGCTACCAAATCAAAGTTCACAACCACAATTTTAGATCCTCAACATGGAACAATTTCTTTGGCAACTATGATGAAGATGTTGCAAGATTCATAAGTTGAACAGATTTCAGGTTTTTAGATCAATTACTTTCCATCTTTGTTTCCTTCAAAATAGATCTTTGCATCAATCAAATAGTTCACAACCATCTCTCGTCCTGAACCTGGTCGAAACTTGATCAGATTTCAGAATTTTAGATCAATTACCTACAATCTTTAGTTGCTTCAAATCAGATCTCTCCGCCAATCAAATTTTTCACAACCATCTTTTGTCCTGAACCTGAGTCCACACTCTTGGCAGTTCTGAAATCGAAATTCTTTGATTCAAAACTCGATCAAATTTCAGAATATTTGATCAACATCTTTTTTTCCCTCTGATTCCTTCAAAATCGATCGGTTTAGCTACCAAATCAAAGTTCACAACCACAATTTTTGATCCTCAACATGAAACAATTTCTTTGGCAACTATGATGAAGATGTTGTAAGATTCAAAATTTGAACAGATTTCAGAATTTTAGATCAATTACTTTCCATCTTTGGTTCCTTTAAAATAGATCTTTGCATTAATCAAATAGTTCACAACCATCTATCGTCCTGAACCTGGGTCCACACTTTTGGAATTTCTGTTATTGACATTCTTTGATTCGAAACTTGATCAGATTTCAGAATTTTGGATCAATTACCTACAATCTTTAGTTGCTTCAAATTTGATCTCTCCGTCAATCAAATTTTTTTTAACCATCTCTCGTTGTGAACCTGAGTCCACACTCTTGGCAGTTCAGAAATCGAAATTCTTTGATTCAAAACTTGATCAGATTTCAGAATTTTAGATCAATTACCTACAATCTTTAGTTGCTTCAAATCAGATCTCTCCGTCAATCAAATTTTTCACAACCATCTTTCGTCCTGAACCTGAGTCCACACTCTTGGCAGTTCTGAAATCGAAATTCTTTGATTCAAAACTTGATCAGATTTCAGAATTTTAGATCAATTACCTACAATCTTTAGTTGCTTCAAATCAGATCTCTCCGTCAATCAAATTTTTCGCAACCATCTTTCGTCCTGAACCTGAGTACACACTCTTGGCAGTTCTGAAATCGAAATTCTTTGATTCAAAACTTGATCAGATTTCAGAATATTTGATCAACATCTTTTTTTTCCTGTGATTCCTTCGAAATCGATCGGTTTAGCTACCAAATCAAAGTTCACAACCACAATTTTAGATCCTCAACATGGAACAATTTCTTTGGCAACTATGATGAAGATGTTGCAAGATTCATAAGTTGAACAGATTTCAGGTTTTTAGATCAATTACTTTCCATCTTTGGTTCCTTCAAAATAGATCTTTGCATCAATTAAATAGTTCACAACCATCTCTCGTCCTGTACCTGGGTCCACACTTTTGGAATTTCTGATATTGACATTCTTTGATTCGAAACTTGATCAGATTTCAGAATTTTTGATCAATTACTTTCTATCTTTGTTTCCTTCAAAATAGATCTTTGAATCAATCAAATAGTTCACAACCATCTCTCGTCCTGAACCTGGGTCCACACTTTTGGAATTTCTGATATTGACATTCTTTGATTCGAAACTTGATCAGATTTCAGAATTTTAGATCAATTACCTACAATCTTTAGTTGCTTCAAATCAGATCTCTCCGTCAATCAAATTTTTCGCAACCATCTTTCGTCCTGAACCTGAGTCCACACTCTTGGCTGTTCTGAAATCGAAATTCTTTGATTCAAAACTTGATCAGATTACAGAATATTTGATCAACATCTTTTTTTCCTCTGATTCCTTCGAAATCGATCGGTTTAGCTACCAAATCAAAGTTCACAACCACAATTTTAGATCCTCAACATGGAACAATTTCTTTGGCAACTATGATGAAGATGTTGCAAGATTCATAAGTTGAACAGATTTCAGGTTTTTAGATCAATTACTTTCCATCTTTGTTTCCTTCAAAATAGATCTTTGCATCAATCAAATAGTTCACAACCATCTCTCGTCCTGAACCTGGTCGAAACTTGATCAGATTTCAGAATTTTAGATCAATTACCTACAATCTTTAGTTGCTTCAAATCAGATCTCTCCGCCAATCAAATTTTTCACAACCATCTTTTGTCCTGAACCTGAGTCCACACTCTTGGCAGTTCTGAAATCGAAATTCTTTGATTCAAAACTCGATCAAATTTCAGAATATTTGATCAACATCTTTTTTTCCCTCTGATTCCTTCAAAATCGATCGGTTTAGCTACCAAATCAAAGTTCACAACCACAATTTTTGATCCTCAACATGAAACAATTTCTTTGGCAACTATGATGAAGATGTTGTAAGATTCAAAATTTGAACAGATTTCAGAATTTTAGATCAATTACTTTCCATCTTTGGTTCCTTTAAAATAGATCTTTGCATTAATCAAATAGTTCACAACCATCTATCGTCCTGAACCTGGGTCCACACTTTTGGAATTTCTGTTATTGACATTCTTTGATTCGAAACTTGATCAGATTTCAGAATTTTGGATCAATTACCTACAATCTTTAGTTGCTTCAAATTTGATCTCTCCGTCAATCAAATTTTTTTTAACCATCTCTCGTTGTGAACCTGAGTCCACACTCTTGGCAGTTCAGAAATCGAATATCTTTGATTCAAAACTTGATCAGATTTCAGAATATTTGATCAACATCAACACGATTTCGGAATTTTAGATCAATTACCTACAATCTTTAGTTGCTTCAAATCAGATCTCTCCGTCAATCAAATTTTTCACAACCATCTTTCGTCCTGAACCTGAGTCCACACTCTTGGCAGTTCTGAAATCGAAATTCTTTGATTCAAAACTTGATCAGATTTCAGAATATTTGATCAACATCTTTTTTTTCCTCTGATTCCTTCGAAATCGATCGGTTTAGCTACCAAATCAAAGTTCACAACCACAATTTTAGATCCTCAACATGGAACAATTTCTTTGGCAACTATGATGAAGATGTTGCAAGATTCAAAAGTTGAACAGATTTCAGAATTTTCGATCAATTACTTTCACTCTTTGGTTCCTTCAAAATAGAACTTTGCATCAATCAATAAATTCACAACCATCTCTCGTCCTGAACCTGGGTCCACACTTTTGGAATTTCTGTTATTGACATTTTTTGATTCAAAACTTGATCAGATTCCAGAATCTTGGATCAATTACCTACAATCTTTAGTTGCTTCAAAATAGATCTCTCCGTCAATCAAATTTTTTACAACCATCTCTCGTCCCGAACCTGAGTCCACGCTCTTGGCTGTTCTGAAATCGAAATTCTTTGATTCAAAACTTGATCAGATTTCAGAATATTTGATCAACATCTTTTTTTTCCTCTGATTCCTTCGAAATCGATCGGTTCAGCTACCAAATCAAAGTTCACAACCACAATTTTTGATCCTCAACATGGAACAATTTCTTTGGCAACTATGATGAAGATGTTGCAAGATTCAAAAGTTGAACAGATTTCAGGTTTTTAGATCAATTACTTTCCATCTTTGGTTCCTTCAAAATAGATCTTTGAATCAATCAAATAGTTCACAACCATCTCTCGTCCTGAACCTGGCTCCACACTTTTGGAATTTCTGATATTGACATTCTTTGATTCGAAACTTGATCAGATTTCAGAATTTTAGATCAATTACCTACAATCTTTAGTTGCTTCAAATAAGATCTCTCCGTCAATCAAATTTTTCACAACCATCTTTCGTCCTGAACCTGAGTCCACACTCTTGGCAGTTTTGAAATCGAAATTCTTTGATTCAAAACTTGATCAGATTTCAGAATTTTAGATCAATTACCTACAATCTTTAGTTGCTTCAAATCAGGTCTATCCGTCAATCAAATTTTTCACAACCATCTTTCGTCCTGAACCTGAGTCCACACTCTTGACAGTTCTGAAATCGAAATTCTTTGATTCAAAACTTGATCAGATTTCAGAATTTTAGATCAATTACCTACAATCTTTAGTTGCTTCAAATCAGATCTCTCCGTCAATCAAACTTTTCCCAACCATCTTTCGTCCTGAACCTGAGTCCACACTCTTGGCAGTTCTGAAATCGAAATTCTTTGACTCAAAACTTGATCAGATTTCAGAATATTTGATCAACATCTTTTTTTTCCTCTGATTCCTTCGAAATCGATCGGTTCAGCTACCAAATCAAAGTTCACAACCACAATTTTAGATCCTCAACATGGAACAATTTCTTTGGCAACTATGATGAAGATGTTGCAAGATTCATAAGTTGAACAGATTTCAGGTTTTTAGATCAATTACTTTCCATCTATGGTTCCTTCAAAATAGATCTTTGCATCAATTAAATAGTTCACAACCATCTCTCGTCCTGAACCTGAGTCCACACTCTTGGCAGTTCTGAAATCGAAATTCTTTGATTCAAAACTTGATCAGATTTCAGAATATTTGATCAACATCTTTTTTTCCTCTGATTCCTTCGAAATCGATCGGTTCAGCTACCAAATCAAAGTTCACAACCACAATTTTAGATCCTCAACATGGAACAATTTCTTTGGCAACTATGATGAAGATGTTGCAAGATTCATAAGTTGAACAGATTTCAGGTTTTTAGATCAATTACTTTCCATCTTTGGTTCCTTCAAAATAGATCTTTGCATCAATCAAATAGTTCACAACCATCTCTCGTCCTGAATCTGGGTCCGCACTTTTGGAATTTCTGATATTGACTTTCTTTGATTCAAAACTTGATCAGATTTCAGAATTTTTGATCAATTACTTTCCATCTTTGTTTCCTTCAAAATAGATCTTTGCATCAATTAAATAGTTCACAACCTTCTCTCGTCCTGAACCTGGGTCCACACTTTTGGAATTTCTGATATTGACATTCTTTGATTCAAAACTTGATCAGATTTCAGAATTTTTCATCAATTACTTTCCATCTTTGTTTCCTTCAAAATAGATCTTTGCATCAATCAAAAGTTCACAACCATCTCTCGTCCTGAACCTGGGACCACACTTTTGGAATTTCTGTTATTGACATTCTTTGATTCGAAACTTGATCAGATTTCAGAATTTTTGATCAATTACTTTCCATCTTTGTTTCCTTCAAAATAGATCTTTGCATCAATCAAATAGTTCACAACCATCTCTCGTCCTGAACCTGGGTTCACACTTTTGGAATTTCTGATATTGACATTCTTTGATTCAAAACTTGATCAGATTTCAGAATTTTTCATCAATTACTTTCCATCTTTGTTTCCTTCAAAATAGATCTTTGCATCAATCAATTAGTTCACAACCATCTCTCGTCCTGAACCTGGGTCCACACTTTTGGAATTTCTGATATTGACTTTCTTTGATTCAAAACTTGATCAGATTTCAGAATTTTTGATCAATTACTTTCCATCTTTGTTTCCTTCAAAATAGGTCCTTGCATCAATTAAATAGTTCACAACCTTCTCTCGTCCTGAACCTGGGTCCACACTTTTGGAATTTCTGATATTGACATTCTTTGATTCAAAACTTGATCAGATTTCAGAATTTTTCATCAATTACTTTCCATCTTTGTTTCCTTCAAAATAGATCTTTGCATCAATCAAAAGTTCACAACCATCTCTCGTCCTGAACCTGGGTCCACACTTTTGGAATTTCTGATATTGACTTTCTTTGATTCAAAACTTGATCAGATTTCAGAATTTTTGATCAATTACTTTCCATCTTTGTTTCCTTCAAAATAGGTCTTTGCATCAATTAAATAGTTCACAACCTTCTCTCGTCCTGAACCTGGGTCCACACTTTTGGAATTTCTGATATTGACATTCTTTGATTCAAAACTTGATCAGATTTCAGAATTTTTCATCAATTACTTTCCATCTTTGTTTCCTTCAAAATAGATCTTTGCATCAATCAAAATTTCACAACCATCTCTCGTCCTGAACCTGGGTCCACACTTTTGGAATTTCTGATATTGACATTCTTTGATTCGAAACTTGATCAGATTTCAGAATTTTTGATCAATTACTTTCCATCTTTGTTTCCTTCAAAATAGATCTTTGCATCAATCAAATAGTTCACAACCATCTCTCGTCCTGAACCTGGGTCCACACTTTTGGAATTTCTGATATTGACATTCTTTGATTCAAAACTTGATCAGATTTCAGAATTTTTCATCAATTACTTTCCATCTTTGTTTCCTTCAAAATAGATCTTTGCATCAATCAATTAGTTCACAACCATCTCTCGTCCTGAACCTGGGTCCACACTTTTGGAATTTCTGATATTGACTTTCTTTGATTCAAAACTTGATCAGATTTCAGAATTTTTGATCAATTACTTTCCATCTTTGTTTCCTTCAAAATAGGTCTTTGCATCAATTAAATAGTTCACAACCTTCTCTCGTCCTGAACCTGGGTCCACACTTTTGGAATTTCTGATATTGACATTCTTTGATTCAAAACTTGATCAGATTTCAGAATTTTTCATCAATTACTTTCCATCTTTGTTTCCTTCAAAATAGATCTTTGCATCAATCAAAAGTTCACAACCATCTCTCGTCCTGAACCTGGGTCCACACTTTTGGAATTTCTGATATTGACATTCTTTGATTCAAAACTTGATCAGATTTCAGAATTTTTGATCAATTACTTTCCATCTTTGTTTCCTTCAAAATAGATCTTTGCATCAATCAAATAGTTCACAACCTTCTCTCGTCCTGAACCTGGGTCCACACTTTTGGAATTTCTGATATTGACATTCTTTGATTCGAAACTTGATCAGATTTCAGAATTTTAGATCAATTACCTACAATCTTTAGTTGCTTCAAATAAGATCTCTCCGTCAATCAAATTTTTCACAACCATCTTTCGTCCTGAACCTGAGTCCACACTCTTGGCAGTTTTGAAATCGAAATTCTTTGATTCAAAACTTGATCAGATTTCAGAATTTTAGATCAATTACCTACAATCTTTAGTTGCTTCAAATCAGGTCTATCCGTCAATCAAATTTTTCACAACCATCTTTCGTCCTGAACCTGAGTCCACACTCTTGACAGTTCTGAAATCGAAATTCTTTGATTCAAAACTTGAGCAGATTTCAGAATTTTAGATCAATTACCTACAATCTTTAGTTGCTTCAAATCAGATCTCTCCGTCAATCAAACTTTTCACAACCATCTTTCGTCCTGAACCTGAGTCCACACTCTTGGCAGTTCTGAAATCGAAATTCTTTCATTCAAAACTTGATCAGATTTCAGAATATTTGATCAACATCTTTTTTATCCTCTGATACCTTCGAAATCGATCGGTTTAGCTACCAAATCAAAGTTCACAACCACAATTTTTGATCCTCAACATGGAACAATTTCTTTGGCAACTATGATGAAGATGTTGCAAGATTCAAAAGTTGAACAGATTTCAGGTTTTTAGATCAATTACTTTCCATCTTTGGTTCCTTCAAAATAGATCTTTGCATCAATTAAATAGTTCACAACCATCTCTCGTCCTGAACCTGGGTCCACACTTTTGGAATTTCTGTTATTGACATTCTTTGATTCGAAACTTGATCAGATTTCAGAATTTTTGATCAATCACTTTCCATCTTTGGTTTCTTCAAAATAGATTTTTGCATCAATCAAATAGTTCACAACCATCTCTCGTCCTGAACCTGAGTCCACACTTTTGGAATTTCTAATATTGACAGTCTTTGATTCAAAACTTGATCAGATTTCAGAATATTTGATCAACATCTTTTTTTCCCCTGATTCCTTCGAAATCGATCGGTTTAGCTACCAAATCAAAGTTCACAACCACAATTTTTGATCCTCAACATGGAACAATTTCTTTGGCAACTATGATGAAGATGTTGCAAGATTCAAAAGTTGAACAGATTTCAGGTTTTTAGATCAATTACTTTCCATCTTTGGTTCCTTCAAAATAGATCTTTGCATCAATTAAATAGTTCACAACCATCTCTCGTCCTGAACCTGGGTCCACACTTTTGGAATTTCTGTTATTGACATTCTTTGATTCGAAACTTGATCAGATTTCAGAATTTTTGATCAATTACTTTCCATCTTTGTTTCCTTCGAAATAGATCTTTGCATCAATAAATAGTTCACAACCATCTTTCGTCCTGAACCTGAGTCCACACTCTTGGCAGTTCTGAAATCGAAATTCTTTGATTCAAAACTTGATCAGATTTCAGAATTTTAGATCAATTACCTACAATCTTTAGTTGCTTCAAATCAGATCTCTCCGTCAATCAAATTTTTCACAACCATCTTTCGTCCTGAACCTGAGTCCACACTCTTGGCAGTTCTGAAATCGAAATTCTTTGATTCAAAACTTGATCAGATTTCAGAATATTTGATCAACATGTTTTTTTTCCTCTGATTCCTTCGAAATCGATCGGTTTAGCTACCAAATCAAAGTTCACAACCACAATTTTTGATCCTCAACATGGAACAATTTCTTTGGCAATTATGATGAAGATGTTGCAAGACTCAAAAGTTGAACAGATTTCAGGTTTTTAGATCAATTACTTTCCATCTTTGGTTCCTTCGAAATAGATCTTTGCATCAATTAAATAGTTCACAACCATATCTCGTCCTGAATCTGGGTCCACACTTTTGGAATTTCTGATATTGACATTCTTTGATTCGAAACTTGA
Source organism: Romanomermis culicivorax (assembly GCA_963922205.1). NCBI lineage: Eukaryota > Metazoa > Nematoda > Enoplea > Mermithida > Mermithidae > Romanomermis > Romanomermis culicivorax. Next base: position 76,383 of record CAWUHX010000409.1, on the reverse strand, counting down.
TCAGATTTCAGAATTTTAAATCAATTACCTACAATCTTTAGTTGCTTCAAATCAGATCTCTCCGTCAATCAAATTTTTCACAACCATCTTTCGTCCTGAACCTGAGTCCACACTCTTGGCAGTTCTGAAATCGAAATTCTTTGATTCAAAACTTGATCAGATTTCAGAATATTTGATCAACATCTTTTTTTTCTTCTGATTCCTTCGAAATCGATCGGTTTAGCTACCAAATCAAAGTTCACAACCACAATTTTAGATCCTCAACATGGAACATTTTCTTTGGCAACTATGATGAAGATGTTGCAAGATTCAAAAGTTGAACAGATTTCAGGTTTTTAGATCAATTACTTTCCATCTTTGGTACCTTCAAAATAGGTCTTTGCATCAATTAAATAGTTCACAACCTTCTCTCGTCCTGAACCTGGGTCCACACTTTTGGAATTTCTGATATTGACATTCTTTGATTCAAAACTTGATCAGATTTCAGAATTTTTCATCAATTACTTTCCATCTTTGTTTCCTTCAAAATAGATCTTTGCATCAATCAAAAGTTCACAACCATCTCTCGTCCTGAACCTGGGTCCACACTTTTGGAATTTCTGATATTGACTTTCTTTGATTCAAAACTTGATCAGATTTCAGAATTTTTGATCAATTACTTTCCATCTTTGTTTCCTTCAAAATAGATCTTTGCATCAATCAAATAGTTCACAACCTTCTCTCGTCCTGAACCTGGGTCCACACTTTTGGAATTTCTGATATTGACATTCTTTGATTCGAAACTTGATCAGATTTCAGAATTTTAGATCAATTATATACCTACAATCTTTAGTTGCTTCAAATAAGATCTCTCCGTCAATCAAATTTTTCACAACCATCTTTCGTCCTGAACCTGAGTCCACACTCTTGGCAGTTTTGAAATCGAAATTCTTTGATTCAAAACTTGATCAGATTTCAGAATTTTAGATCAATTACCTACAATCTTTAGTTGCTTCAAATCAGGTCTATCCGTCAATCAAATTTTTCACAACCATCTTTCGTCCTGAACCTGAGTCCACACTCTTGACAGTTCTGAAATCGAAATTCTTTGATTCAAAACTTGAGCAGATTTCAGAATTTTAGATCAATTACCTACAATCTTTAGTTGCTTCAAATCAGATCTCTCCGTCAATCAAACTTTTCACAACCATCTTTCGTCCTGAACCTGAGTCCACACTCTTGGCAGTTCTGAAATCGAAATTCTTTCATTCAAAACTTGATCAGATTTCAGAATATTTGATCAACATCTTTTTTATCCTCTGATTCCTTCGAAATCGATCGGTTTAGCTACCAAATCAAAGTTCACAACCACAATTTTTGATCCTCAACATGGAACAATTTCTTTGGCAACTATGATGAAGATGTTGCAAGATTCAAAAGTTGAACAGATTTCAGGTTTTTAGATCAATTACTTTCCATCTTTGGTTCCTTCAAAATAGATCTTTGCATCAATTAAATAGTTCACAACCATCTCTCGTCCTGAACCTGGGTCCACACTTTTGGAATTTCTGTTATTGACATTCTTTGATTCGAAACTTGATCAGATTTCAGAATTTTTGATCAATTACTTTCCATCTTTGGTTTCTTCAAAATAGATCTTTGCATCAATCAAATAGTTCACAACCATCTCTCGTCCTGAACCTGAGTCCACACTTTTGGAATTTCTAATATTGACAGTCTTTGATTCAAAACTTGATCAGATTTCAGAATATTTGATCAACATCTTTTTTTCCCCTGATTCCTTCGAAATCGATCGGTTTAGCTACCAAATCAAAGTTCACAACCACAATTTTTGATCCTCAACATGGAACAATTTCTTTGGCAACTATGATGAAGATGTTGCAAGATTCAAAAGTTGAACAGATTTCAGGTTTTTAGATCAATTACTTTCCATCTTTGGTTCCTTCAAAATAGATCTTTGCATCAATTAAATAGTTCACAACCATCTCTCGTCCTGAACCTGGGTCCACACTTTTGGAATTTCTGTTATTGACATTCTTTGATTCGAAACTTGATCAGATTTCAGAATTTTTGATCAATTACTTTCCATCTTTGGTTTCTTCAAAATAGATCTTTGCATCAATCAAATAGTTCACAACCATCTCTCGTCCTGAACCTGAGTCCACACTTTTGGAATTTCTAATATTGACAGTCTTTGATTCAAAACTTGATCAGATTTCAGAATATTTGATCAACATCTTTTTTATCCTCTGATTCCTTCGAAATCGATCGGTTTAGCTACCAAATCAAAGTTCACAACCACAATTTTTGATCCTCAACATGGAACAATTTCTTTGGCAACTATGATGAAGATGTTGCAAGATTCAAAAGTTGAACAGATTTCAGGTTTTTAGATCAATTACTTTCCATCTTTGGTTCCTTCAAAATAGATCTTTGCATCAATTAAATAGTTCACAACCATCTCTCGTCCTGAACCTGGGTCCACACTTTTGGAATTTCTGTTATTGACATTTTTTGATTCAAAACTTGATCAGATTCCAGAATCTTGGATCAATTACCTACAATCTTTAGTTGCTTCAAAATAGATCTCTCCGTCAATAAAATTTTTTACAACCATCTCTCGTCCCGAACCTGAGTCCACGCTCTTGGCTGTTCTGAAATCGAAATTCTTTGATTCAAAACTTGATCAGATTTCAGAATATTTGATCAACATCTTTTTTTTCCCTCTGATTCCTTCGAAATCGATCGGTTTAGCTACCAAATTAAAGTTCACAACCACAATTTTTGATCCTCAACATGGAACAGTTTCTTTGGCAACTATGATGAAGATGTTGCAAGATTCAAAAGTTGAACAGATTTCAGGTTTTTAGATCCATTACTTTCCATCTTTGGTTCCTTCAAAATAGATCTTTGCATCAATCAAATAGTTCACAACCATCTCTCGTCCAGAACCTGGGTCCACACTTTTGGAATTTCTGATATTGACATTCTTTTATTCGAAACTTGATCAGATTTCAGAATTTTAGATCAATTACCCACAATCTTTAGTTGCTTCCAATCAGATCTCTCCGTCAATCAAATTTTTCACAACCATCTTTCGTCCTGAACCTGAGTCCACACTTTTGGGATTTCTGATATTGACATTCTTTGATTCAAAACTTGATCAGATTTAAGAATTTCAGATCAATTACTTTCCATCTTTGGTTCCTTCAGAATAGATCTTTGCATCAATCAATAAATTCACAACCATCTCTCGTCCTGAACCTGGGTCCACACTTTTGGAATTTCTGATATTGAAATTCTTTGATTCGAAACTTGATCAGATTTCAGAATTTTAGATCAATTACCCACAATCTTTAGTTGCTTCCAATCAGATCTCTCCGTCAATCAAATTTTTCACAACTACTTTTCGTCCTGAACCTGAGTCCACACTCTTGGCAGTTCTGAAATCGAAATTCTTTGATTCAAAACTTGATCAGATTTCAGAATATTTGATCAACATCTTTTTTTTCCTCTGATTCCTTCGAAATCGATCGGTTTAGCTACCAAATCAAAGTTCACAACCGCAATTTTTGATCCTCAACATGAAACAATTTCTTTGGCAACTATGATGAAGATGTTGCAAGATTCAAAAGTTGAACAGATTTCAGAATTTTCGATCAATTACTTTCACTCTTTGGTTCCTTCAAAATAGAACTTTGCATCAATCAATAAATTCACAACCATCTCTCGTCCTGAACCTGGGTCCACACTTTTGGAATTTCTGTTATTGACATTTTTTGATTCAAAACTTGATCAGATTCCAGAATCTTGGATCAATTACCTACAATCTTTAGTTGCTTCAAAATAGATCTCTCCGTCAATCAAATTTTTTACAACCATCTCTCGTCCCGAACCTGAGTCCACGCTCTTGGCTGTTCTGAAATCGAAATTCTTTGATTCAAAACTTGATCAGATTTCAGAATATTTGATCAACATCTTTTTTTTCCCTCTGATTCCTTCGAAATCGATCGGTTTAGCTACCAAATTAAAGTTCACAACCACAATTTTTGATCCTCAACATGGAACAGTTTCTTTGGCAACTATGATGAAGATGTTGCAAGATTCAAAAGTTGAACAGATTTCAGGTTTTTAGATCCATTACTTTCCATCTTTGGTTCCTTCAAAATAGATCTTTGCATCAATCAAATAGTTCGCAACCATTTCACGTCCTGAACCTGTGTTTCGGAGTTTCTGGTATTGACACTCTTTGATTCAAAACTTAAAACTTTTTTTAGAGAGCGCCGTTTGTTCGAATAAATACGGTATGATATAATTCTAGAAGTTCGTTAACTTTTTCTGTTAGAAATCAACACAGAGTAAAGGCCCGTTTATTCTCCACGCGGGCGCGTTCGTTTTCAATCAATCAGAATGCTCGCGAAGCGCGCGCGCGAAGGAAGAAGTATAAACGTACATTTCACTGTGCATGCGCTCGCTCTAAATGCACGCGCAAAAACTATAAACGTAAAAAATTAGCTCGCGCATCGCATAAAAATTGAGCGGGTGCATGTAAAAAAGCGCGATCGCGAACAAATAGAACATGTTCTATTTTTGCGGGAGCGCGGACGACGTTCAGGCACCATTTCCAGCCCGCGAAACTACAATTTATGTTGAGTGGTGAGTTTTAAGCAGTGCTTTATGGAGTATGGCATTTCATAACTATTTGATCAGGTCATTTTTGCTGTGTAGACAACCGCTGTCAGCAAAAATGACCTGCTGATCTCAAATAGTTATCAAATGCCATACTCTGATCAAAGTCGCGGGTAAACTGCAGATGACGGTGGCCACCGAATTTGCCCTACCTTTAAAATTTTCCTTAGGCTTAGGCTTAGGGTACAGCAGCTGCGCCCCAAGGGCGCAGCGCTGTAGAGGCTCTTCCAAATATTTCGGCATGGCCACGGCCAAATGGTTCGGCGTGGCCACCGTCATCTGTAAAAACTTCAAAGTCGCCCCTGATCAAAGTCACCCCACTTCACCTTATATTGACATTCTGAGACGCTGGTAAATCAATTTTCTGAACATTTATTTCAAGAATTAGATTTAATTTTGTGTTCAAAATTTCTAGAATTTCACTTGGAAAAAATTTTTTTTTTGAAAAATTTATTTTGCTTCAACTTGGTTTCCGCGCCACCATTTGCTGTCCATTGATCATTTCAGGTGATAAACTGCCGAAAAATATGTGTTTTGCTCATTTTTGGACTTCACGCCTAAAAAATATGCCGCCCAAACTTGTGTCAATAGCACAAAAAAACTCTTCTTACTGGAAACATACTGAAAACTGCGAAAAAGTTTTAGGCCAAAAGTTTGATGAGAAGTTAACGTTTAACGTATTAATTTTTTGTAAAGATCGTGCCCAACCTATTTTTCAGCTAACCATGTCAGTGAGGTAAGAAAAAACTGCAAGAAAATAGTTCACGACGACTCAAAAAGAAATGGATGCTGAGAGAATTTAAATAACTCTAGAATTGTTCAGGAAGTTCAAATTGATTCAATTTTCCTCTACGAATATGAATACGATAAATTTAACAACAATATGAAAACTAGAGAAAATAAAGTCTGAAATTGTGTAAATTTTCGGTCGAAACATTGTATCAACGATATCGATTTTTCTAGTAGAATCAATCAAACTCAAAAAGTAAGAATTTCAGTTTTAAATCCGAATCTGACTGAATTAAACAGAGAATATTCAGAATTTCTTTTCATTCATCAGTCATTGACAGCCTATAAACTTTGCTGCAACGATACTAATACACTGTTCGAAGAGAAATCGTTCGCGTTCGGGTCAAATATACGAATAGAAAATATTATATTCATTGACTTGGCGCAAAGCGCCGAAAATTTTTTGCATTTTCACCCCCTAGAATGTCTAAAAATCAAGGAAATTTAATGTTTGACCAGTACAAAATTTTGTGCCAATCGGAACAAAGGCTCAAAATTTTTTGTGCCATTCTAATTTTTTTGTGCAAAAAGCCATGTTTTGGCACAAAAAAACAATGGTTGGCGGGCATTAGGTTTTTGGATTGAGTGGTTTTTTGGGTTAAAAAATCGGATATTTTTGGGTTTTTTTAACTAAAAAATTCTTTTTTTCCATTTTGTTCTCAAGAATACACGTTTCTTCCTGATTTAAGGATCAAATTGAGAGTTGAGCCAACTTTAGGAACTGCGATGCAGTCTTTTCTGACACTTGAAGTGCGGCGGTTCTCACATTTTTTTTGCGGTTTTTTTCGGGGCATTTCGCGGTTTTTCACTAAAACCATCTGGCAACACTGCTCGATCAGCTTTTTTTGTGCACAGACATACCTGTAATTGGTGGCGAGGTTGGGGGGAGGACTCCCACCCCCGGTCGAACCATATACCCAACCCCCCCCCAAATTCGGAAAAATTGGAAAAAATTAGGAAAAAAGCAGCTACAGCAGCAGCATACCCATACCTGTAATTGCAGGATGGGAGGTTGAGTTGAGGGTATCCTCACCTCCAACTTAGTCGAACCCTAAATCCAAATTTCGGGACCCTCTCCCGAATTTTCGGAAAAAGTAGCTTTTTCGGTTGTTTTTGGGGTGAATTTTCCAAACTTTTGACTTTTTTTCGATTTTTTAGGGATCCCAAGCAAAATTTTGGGGAACTTAGTTGGTAACCTCACCCCACAAATTTAGTATTTACCCTCTCCCAACTGGTTGGATCCACCGTTTTTTTCCTCGAAGGTTTTTTTTCACATGAGAACCGGACCTAAAATTTTGTTAATTTTCAACAAATTTTATACATTTTTAAAAACGTTCATAATGTGGCTACGGAGCTTTTTTATGCATTTTAGGAGCATACCCAAGCATTTTGCTGTATTTGGAGTCAGAAACTTGCAAAAATCAGGAAAAAAGTTGAGCTTCCAACTTTTGAAGCAAAAATTGAACATCTTTTAATTTTTTCGGTTGAAAATTCATATTTTTATAGAAAATTGGTTGAAAATGTCGATTTTTTTAAGTAGAAAATGATCATTTTTGGTGGGCAACGCTCAAGAATGTTCAGTTTTTCTAGCAAAAAATTGCTATTTTCGCTTTAAAAAAGTCGAAAATGAACTTTCTTTGTAGAAAATTGGCATTTTTCGCAACTTTCAAGCAAAAATTAAAACGATGATAAGAGTGCATTTTTTGTAGGAAAAAAGTCACTTCTAGAAAAAACTGTCAGAATCTCGATTTTTTTCTATAGAAAATGCTCAAAAGTAATCAATTTTTCTAGCAAAAAATTGTAATTTTTCCTTGAAAAAAAGAGAAAATGAACATTTTTTGTGTAGAAAATTGGTATTTTTCACAAATTTTCAAGCAAAAATTAAACATTGTTTAAAACTTTTAGCTACGAAAATTGCGAAGTTTAATTTTGTCTGGTGTGGCCGATTACGAAGGCGTTGATTTTTTCAACGAATTGAGAAATTTCGAAGTACCATTTCAATCGATGGTCAAAGATTTACGTTCTCAAGCCGTACGGGAAGCTTGTATAACGATCGGGTGAGAAAGTTTGCTAGATTTTTGGAACTTTTTTCCAAAAAATGATTAAGAAAATGAAAAAACAGAAAACATTAAAAAAAAATAAAAAAATTGAAAACAAAATAAAAAATCTAAAAAAATGGAAAAAAATTCATTTCAGGAAAAATGCATTTATAATCTTAATTTTAATCTTTCAATTTCTTTACCATGCTTTCACTTAAAAAGTCTTCAGATGTAATTTTTCGGCAACATACTCGTACATAAAATGACAATCGATGCCTTTCAGCGTACTTTGTTTTAGGAAATCAAACATTTTCGGGATTTTTTTATCCTACGAAAAGTATCATCGCGATGCAGTCAGTACGGGAATGCGATCGTCGATCAGTGGACCAGCTCCTCACACCGTCGACGCCGTTTGCAAAACCCTGTCTGCATTAACTATTCAAATAACTAAAGTATGCTGGCTCGAAATTTAGAATGAAGCAAATTTTCATTTTCCAAAGTTAATCTTCTTTTGCCTCTTTATTATAGATGTAATTGGGGGAAGTGCTGTGGGAACCCCTACCCCCTAGAAATCGTCGACCATATGGCTGGCCATTGGGCGACCCCACCCCAGGATTTTTCAATTCAATGGCTAGCCATATGGTAGCCGTGAGAGCCCCATTACTTTTCGCCGGAAAAATACAAGAAAATGTCAATTTTTTTAATGAAAAACGTCAATTTTTGAACAAAAAATAGTCAAAAGGTTTCTCGGCGCTTCGCGCCATGAATACACTTTTTTCGGTCCTTCTAGAAAAATAATTACTATTTTTGAACTATTTTTCGGACTTTTCTCGTGAAAAAATCGAATTTTTTCTCCTGAGACCCCTCCCCCCAAAATTTTGGGGATCACTTTAGCCCCACCCAGACCTCAGGTCCCCGTTACATGTATGTTCTTTATCAGGTTGTTCAGAAGTACTGTATTTTTAGGAATGGAAGGAGCGATTGGAACAAGTGGGAAACACTCAAATACAAATTACAGCACTCAACATATGATCGCGCCTGGACTATAATTGAAAAATGCTAATTGTGATTTTTGTGTCGACGCTGGTATATAGAATAACATATTTTGATGGATTTTTATTCAAATTTTATTGCTTGTACATTTTATGCAATAGCGTCTCGTGAATAAACAATATTGACTTAAAAACTATTTCGGCGAAAAAATCGGTTTCTAGCTTTTGAACACAATCTCCATAAAAAGTTGTGTGAGTAAAAAAAAAATTCCTACACGAGTCCAAAAAGTTCACAGAAAACGAATTTTGAAAAAGATTGCTTGGAAACTCTGGCTAGGATACAACTAACATCTACACTTGAAAAATACATATCACAGTACAGTATGAATGGTTCTTTAGATTAACAGGTTAATCTGTCGTCTAGAAGAAGGAACAACATAGAATGCTCGTGTTTTTGTTCTAAATGCTCTCGCTGCTCGAGCGAAAGCAATTGCTATGCGCTTTTGCGCGCGCTTTTTTTCCTAATTTCATTCGCGCACGCGCGCGCTATCGCGTACGCGCTCTCGCTCGCGTGGAGTATAAACGGGCCTTTCACCGGGCGCCGTACGGCACGTAAGTAGCAGCTACTTATCGTCGTGAAGTTTAGCAGCCACTCATCAGGCGCACGGCACGGCGCCGAACGGCGAAGTATGTTCCCTTAATGTGTGTGAAAAATATTTCTGTCGAGCTACGGTAAAAACTTGTCTTGTATAAAAATCTTTGGATAATCTTTGTAGCGACGAGAGGTAAACTGTTTGAAATAAACTCCATTCAGGCAAAACTTTACAAAAATTCTAGGAATTTAGTTCTAATACAACGAAACTTCATATTTCTCGCATCGAACAGGACGCATGTTTTTAACTAGGTAACAGTTTGGAATATAAAAATGTTTCTTATTTGAGCATTTTCTTCATTGAATAAACATACTGTATGTGTTTCTTTTGTTCTTAACACAGTAAAATTGAAACCGTGGACTCAAGAATTCCAAAATCGAAATTGAAGCCGAAACTGAAAAAACCAAAAAAATTAAACAAGACAGTCTCTAATAATCTAATTTGATTTTTGATTAAAATAAAAATAGAAAAATAGATTTATATTCTTTCATAACCAAGACAAATGTTCGTCCTCTTCCCCTCACACGAACGGAAATTGTCTTTGCTGCACCTTCCGTGTCCCTTGCGGCAGCCACCACTGCAGTTGCATCCGAAATGGTTGCATGCTCCCACGCCACACGTGCGTCCTCCAGCTTAAAACAGAGAGGAACTCGGAGCTGAAAAGCCGCCCTTTATTTTACTTACGCGCGAACCAGGACTAAGCATAGAATTCAGGCCACCATGTTTTAGTAACTGCATCACAAGATATGAACTGGCTGCACTTGATCATCAAAAGGTGCTAATCAGAATCGCAATTGAAAATCAACTGTTATACACGGAAAAGGAAGTTCACAAAAATCGAAACTGTAACTAAAAATCGGGTTAAAGGGACGCGACCTACTAGAAACTAAGTTCAGTTTCAAATTTTTACAATGTCCTATTAACCCCATGTCACATTAACCACACACCACATAGGACTGTGACTTCGTCCAAAGATAATTTTTCTTATTTCTCGATCGACAAGCGTTTTATAAAAAACATGCTATAATTTTTCGAAGCCTGGAAATTCAAGTTGCCATGATAAGGCGGTTAATTTTCAATTAAAAATAATTATCGTGCTGCTTTGCTCTAAATGGATCGCCTCTGAAAATAATTATCTTCTAGGAATTCATAAACTGGATATGCGTGTTCGACAAAATTGAACCTAGTAACCGATTATACCGACGAGCAGAGTAGCTCTCTATAAAGTTAATTCTTTTCAAATGAACCCCGGAATGCATGAAGATGAACATGAGGAAATAAACCTGCAGCGTAGTACTTCGAAAAAAGAAAACAGTAGCATTCATCCCTGTAATATTGAAGCTCATAATATAACAAACGATAAGGTCATCCCAATTCTTATAGTGAATTATGTATAACTATTGCATTCTATCTTATCCAATTTTACGCTTGTCACATACATTACATGATACCATATCCTTTTGCGATCACATATCGTGCAGAATATGATTCCATGCAATACTTGATGTGATACAAATAGGCTTGATCTGAATCCAATAAGTTCAAATATTTACCGGCTGTCAAATTTACCAGCCTCAACTCAAAAGCCGTGACTGCTCGTTTTCTGAAACCGATTCAGAGATTAGAATACCTAAGTTCATTGAGCTTGAAATCAGTATAGAAAATGTCTATTATAAACTACCGTATCACGTTCTATGAGATGCCTGACCTACTATTGCCAATTTTGGCTATGAGTTGACCATAACTACTACGATGTCTGATCAGTCTTCGTTTTTAAATGCGTACAGTTTCATTTGTTATAAGTAGATCTTATGTCATACCTCAACCACACAATGTACTATTATCACTTACCAACATTTTTCTCTGCGTTATGTCTAGAGACCGGATTTTTAAGGGCAAAAAAATGACTGACAAAGGGCGGAAAAAAACCAGTACAACTGGCAAAAAAGGAAAAGAAAAAGGGCAAAATTTCCATGACAAAAAAACTGTTTTAGCAGATATTCAATCAATTTCAATTCTACATCTAAAAATTTATTAAACCCGACAATGTCGACAATTCAATATTTTGAAACGTGAAACTTTGACGCGTCAGTTAAGATACATGTATACTGCGTAAAAGATCACTCGACATTGACCGACACTAATGGAGCATACGTAGTTTTCAATCGAAATTCTGGATTTTTATCACTTGTAAACGACAAAATATCAGGATTTCTTTTTAAACTTGCCGTATACTTTTCACGAGCAAAACCACTTATTATTTCATCAGTCTCTTGAAATATGTCATTCATCTGTTTTTATCACCCCATCACAAAGATTACAATAGTGGATTGTAATCTTTGTGATGACACAATCTAATCATTTTTGAATTTGTTGGCAATGTTGGTCAATTTAGAAGCCGGAACTTTCGGCATTTTTAATCAATTTTTGAAAAATAGAGAAAAGTAGAAAATAGAAAATAAAAAATAGAGAAAAAATAGAGATGGCAAATTAAATTGAATTCAATCATACAGTACTTTCGCCAAGCTAGGTTATACAATAAACAAGTGAACATTCAGCATTGTGTACGTATTTTAGTTCAAATAAAGGATAAATTTAGCAAGATGAGTGAAAAAGTAAAAACAAGGGAAGAACTCAAACTCGTACATCGTTAAAAACATGTTTTTTCAACTTATCTTGATGAACTAAGCTTGAATCTGCTTTCAGAATAAAGGGCTGCCCTTTAAAATCTGGTCTCTGATTATATCCTATAGCACAGCCAACCATGAACAGAATGTAGTTGATCTGCTTTAAAAGAAAGTAGTACATAAAATCACATCAAACTCTATCAGGAACCAGATGAGGATAATGTACTGTATAAGGTCCACCCATACATTGAGCTATTAAGGAGCAACTACACTACGTGAGTCTCATATGGACAATTCATCCTGGTTACGTAGATTTATCATCTGCTAATGCATATTCCGTGCATTACGAAGCTCAATTCGAAAAAACGAATATGGACTATTGTGATGGTTCGAAGCTAAGACATGATGGCTGAAACTTCATGACGTGGCGGCGTACAATCTTTACAGCAACAACGACGGTCCATTGTGTTAAGACACTTGCAGATCATGTCATCAGCCGTATAGCAACATTCACCAGCCGAGTGATCAGATTGAATGATAATTGATAAACAATATATTAGTATTAATTTCATGTCCAAAGTAACCTGCCCATAAAAATTTCAATACGCAATTATTTGTAGAGAAAATGAAAATCTGCTATGTAATTTAAAATGATAGATGCAGGGAAAGCCAAAAAAGTAAGTTCAAATTTATACATAATTCTCGCTTGGTGAAAAATATTGCACTCTAGGAAAAATGTTAAACTTTTTCAAAATAATGGGAATGGCCAACAACGTTGATGCCTGAGTTCTACTCGAGAATTTTCGATCATTTGACCAGGTTACTGGAGGAAATTTTCAGTTGTTCTTTTTAATGGTCATTTCCAAAGAATCTATTCATTGATTATAGTAATAAGCTTAATTGTCTTTTTTATTGAACTTACTTTCAATGGATCGCTGCATCATTTCAAAATGAATGGAGTATAGTGAAGCCAGTGGAGCTGTGCTGGAAAATGTTCACATAAGAGAATTTACGCATTGATAGCAGTGCTTAAAAAATCTTGACATATGGACACACAGACTTAGTGTCTTTGAAGATTCAAAATAAAGAACATATTTTCTGATAAACGAAGCAAAAAGTTCTCGAGATGGAATAAGCGATGCCCGAATCAATCGACCATTCCATTGTGCATATGTAAATGCTTGCATTCCGACCACTAAAAGTATTAGCATACTTCCAGGTTTCCATAAGTTACGAAAACTGATTGCGTAAAAGATAGATCTTATATTGTTGTGCTTTATCTTGGTATACACTGATAAAGTTTTTTAAAAAACTTCATCAATGTATTGATTGCAATCCATTTAAGTAGAATGTTTGTCAATCAGAAAATGACAAAAATGCTGCTGAAATCGTTTTGCTGTAGATGGTCCGTCAGAAACTAGTTAGAACTTCTTGGAAAGGCCTGTAAATTAGGAGTTAGATGCTGGGATAAAGTTTTATTCCTAGACACCGGCATAAACTGCCAAAATGGATACCAAAAACAAGAAGTGATTTTCATAATTATTTTCTTTCTTTGGCGCTCAGTTGCTATGCGCCACTGGTCGCCCATCCTTGATTTGCATGTTGACTACTTGACCGCGACTTGGGCAGGCACAGGGTGGTCAACAGAAAGATCGACTTAATATGAAATAGTATTTGCTTTATAATCTTATTTCTGGATCCGTATTGACTTAACCAAAGTAAGGTTTCTAAACTTGGTTTTGCAATGACTTGAAACCAGGTCCCACAGCAATCCGGGTCCGTGGCCAAAACGACTCAAATCCGGATTTTTTCCGGATCCGGATCGTCTTGGTATGGTGTTTTCTTGATCTAAATCAAAAAATTTTTGATCCAAATCTAAAAAACTTTTGATCTGGACTAAAAATTTTGATTCCACTTAGAATTAATCAGATTCGCACAGAAAATATCTGATTTGTCTAAATTTATCATTTCCAGGCGAAAGCAGACAAAATGTGGTTCAGAATCAAAAATTTTGATCTGGGTCAAAAATTTTATTCGTAGGATGAAAGTACATATTGGGAGAAGAAAATGCAAAAATTTTTTAATCAAGATCAAAAAAATTGATTTGGATCAAAAATACTTCCTATCAAGGCGATCCGTGGTCCAGATCCAGAAAAAAATCCTTGTTTAAGTTGTTTTTGGCAGGGATCCGCGATTCGCGAGTGGATCCGTGTTTTAGTAGTACTCTACTGTTCACATTCATTCAGGTATCTACTGTTATTCAGGGCAGAATTGCATACACTGTATCGATTGCGTCTACCAGAACCGTAAAAAGTACTCATTGAGGCTCCATAAGCTGCACTGAACCGCAACGCGGTTGCGGGTTGTGACCGGCAAAATTTTTTTCCGATTGCGGATGACTTGCGGGCCGCAATTTTTGAAAGCCGCAAAAAAGTGTGCGGGCCGCTCTGTTTTTCGCCCGTTGCAGCCAACTATGCCTACGGTTTTACTTTTCATTTTCTTGTTGCGATTCAGATACCCTGTTAGCTTTAAAACTTCAAAGAGGTCAGAATCCAAGTTTTAACATATAACATATGAAAATGCGTACTCCGAGAAATTCTAAAATTTCGATTTTCCCACCTAGGCTGGTGGGCTTGACGTCTTTTTGAAAAATGTTTCTTACGAACGTCTAACATAATATGGACTTTTACAAGAATTATTGCGGGTCGATCGATAATATAAATCAAAGCGGATGGTCTTTACTACCCGGCGATATTTTGACGTCGATTTTCGACCGACTGCCCGTCAAAAATAAATACAGGGCGTCTATGGCCTGCAGATCATGGTATGTTAGGTACGAAGTTTTGAGAATATCAATTTTTCAGGGCTTGATCATCCACAGTATAGAAGGTTTATCTTTGAAACTTTGTGGTGAATTTCCATAATTTTTTCAAGATGCCATCTTGATTTTTTCCAGGTTTGCATCTTGAATTGTTTTCGTATACTATCCTGAGCAAGCTTTTTCACGATGTCATTTTGACTTTTTTCAAGATGGCATCTTGCTCTTTCCCAACACGATAAATTGATTCCTTGAAAAGACCGCAGTTTAATTTTTCAAAGTGCGATGCCGATTTTTTCAGTATGTTATTTTGAATTTTTCCTTGATGACGCCTCCGTTTTTTAAGACGATATCTTCCATTTTCTCAAGAAGTCGTCTCGAATTTTCCAAGCGCCATTTCGAATTTTTCGAACATGGGCATGTAATTTCTTCCCAATATGTCATCCATATCCTTTTCTCCAGATGACGTCTTGATTTTTTTTGCAAATTGCTCTTTTCCACAATTACACATTTTATTTTTCAAGATACATCTTGACTCTTTCAAAATGCTATCATGATTTTTTGAAGATGGAATGTTGATTTTTTCACGAGATGACGTCGTGATTTCTTCCCAATATGCCACACTTATATTTTTCAAGGGATAGCAAATTTTTCAAATGGCTTTCTGTTGACCTTTTAAATTTCAATTTCGATAAATCCTGAATTTACTTCTCCGAAGGTATCAAGCTTTCAAGTCGGAACATTCTTGGCGCACTTTGTGCTATAATGAACGCACTTTCACAAGAAAAAAATTCACCATGCACACTGGTTGGCAAAGGACCACGGATCATTTTCGACTCAAAATTTTCACGAGCAGTCGAGCCGCGTGGATACGAACATTGTATTTGCAACCGGACACTCTGTTGTTCAATTTCTACGAATTTTTGCGCGTTTTGACCAATTTTTCGGAATTTTACGAAAATGTTCAACATAACCCGTTGGAGAAGATGAAGGCCGTTTTTGTGAATTGGAATTTGAAATACCATAAGGAACAGCACCAAGAGTCATTGGGTAGATTCAACGAGGCTCGGGAGGACAAAATTTCCCAAATGCCGACTTTGTATGGAACGGGGGGTCGTGTGCTCAATGTAAGTATGCATAACAACTTTCAGAGAGAGTGAGATCCGGGGGAGGTCAATCCATATTTTTAACAAATTTTTAACACCAATGCCCCATTAAAAATAGAGGTACACTATCTGAGACCATATTTTCGAATCGATCTTAACTGTTTCATTCTGGAAAATTATTGTTCATCTTCTAAAGCCACATTTTGGCAGTCACACACTTTCTGAATGAGGTCAAAATAACCCCTACCCTGCCGTGCCGATGTTTGAGTCTTTAGCGTAGAAAACTCATGTCAACAAAACATAGAAAACTCGTGTCACGTTTCGCAACCAAGTTTTAGCTCACCATATGGAACTTCCAGAATAATTTGTCGAAAATCAGGCAGATACAAAGAAAAAACAGAAATCTGAAACTTCCAAAATTTTCCCATCCCAAATTATGTGAGATATTCAAATTTGGAGCGAGACTAAACTGAAAATTGTTTATCTTCGCCACAATGTTCAAGAAAAACGAAAAAGAAAAAACAACAAAAAGTTGGAAACAAAAAAATGACAAAAAATTATGAAAAAAAAATAAAAGAAAGAACGAAAGCTGATGAAGAAATACAAATCATGAAGAACAAAAAATCAATACAACAGATCGAAAACAATAATTGCTAGACGAATAAAAAAATGAGGAAAAAATAAAAAAATAAAAAAACTGGTCAGAAAAAGAAAACACACAGATGTAAAAACTAGAATTAGAGTAAAGAGATAACAAATATAAGCTCGTCAAGAAACAAAAAACTAAAACGTTATCGACAGGACAACAAAAAAGGAGCACACAAAAATTGGAAGAAAGAAATGATGAGAAAGTTATGGACATGAAGTTATAGTCAATATGATGTAAAAAGCAACAATTGATCAGAAACAAAAAATGAGAACCAAAGAGGATAGAAGTGTAACTCGAGGAAGCGTAGAAAGATCATTAAGGTGAAAAACAAAAAGTAAAGAAACATATAAGAAACAATAATAACTGAAGCAAAAGAAAAAAATTAGCGAAATAAATATACAAAAAAAATCAAATATTGGGGAAAACAGATATTTAGGAAAACAGTGAACCCAATCGAAGAAATATATACAGGAAATATTTTAGAAGAACCAAAAGTTATTAATAAATCAAAAATATTTAGGAAACCCCAAAAATTAAAAAAAGTAAATGAGAAAGGTGATGAAAACCATAAAAAATTAAAAATGGAGAAAGAAAGCATAAATAGAATTAAACATGATGAAATCAAAAATGTTCGTAAAAAAACAAAAAAACAACCAACAAATGTGAAGAGAGGAATGGTAGAAAAAACATGCAGATACCAAAAAACAAAAAAATCATCAACAAAGCGGAAAACAGAAATCAACACAAGGAAACGATAAAAATCCAAGTGAACCCCTCTTTTAAAATTAGAGTACTCATGAGAACAGCGAATATTATTCGAATGTTCATGAGAACGATGATTAATAAGCAAACAGTATTTCGATTTGAAGCCTGAAACCTGCAGATCAGTAAGCAAATAAATTGACTTTCTACAGTAAAATCCAAATTTTTCAATTTTTACACTTTTATTCATTGACACCACGTTTTTTCTCATTTTTTCACACTTTTCATTTCAGCAACTCGACTACTTCCTCAGCCATCTGTCCAGTCTACAAACGTTATCTTTGGACAATCTATTATTAACGGACGCCGACGAAATAGAACGATTCATGCAACATTTATTAGAATATTTTTCCGATTCGATGAAAATTCTGAAAATCGTCAATTTGTCCAAAAAATCGTTCCCGCTATTACACGTCGGCTTTTTCGGAAATTTAAGACGGTTAATATTAACAGCACAACATTTGAACGACGATTCTCTCCTATTACTGGGACAATGTTCTTTCTTAGAACATTTGACTATCCTGCAAGATGAGAATACTGTAGGAAATTTCGATATCGATCGAAAAACGTGGCTGCAATTTTACCACATAAAGCCGAGGGTTAAAGTTCACCTAGTTTGTGCAGGTAAACGTATGATGTGAATAGGGCTACGAATATGAATATAAATATGAATATGAATTTCGGTGGTTTCAGATGCTTCACATAAAAGTCATTTTCAAATAGTGGTTCTAGTTGCATTTACATGTTTAAGTCTTCAGAATGCGAAAATTTGCAAATTTAAGGAGCTGCGGTTGGCAAGAAAGTAATTTCGAATTTTGGTCACGTGTTATCAATCAACTTTTTTTCTTAAAATCTAGCCAAATTAATTGGGTTGTTGGTTGTTTGTTTGGAAAAGCAAACATCATTGTTTTGAAAAATGGGGTCAGTTTTCAGTTGGGTCATACTGCCTGTTTTATTGGTACCTGAAACAGAGTGTTACCTCCCCGACCATATACATCATTGCATTTTGTATGAGCATGATTTGGGCAGAACTGAGGCAATAAGAAATATATTTCAAGCATATAGTGAACCTGCTGTGTCTAAACGTGCAGTCAAATGGTGGTTTGCTAAGTTCAGTATCAAAGATGAACCTCACAATGGGCAACCAGGTGAAGTATTAGAAGCAGACATACAAGAACAGCTGGACCTCGATCCAAAAGCAACCACGAGGGAAATAGCAAAAGTCCTTGCCATTACCCACACTACTGATGAAAATCGAATGAAGATGATGACAAAAGTTTGCAAGCTCCAAACATGGGTGCCTCACAAGCTGAGTGATCATGCTATGCAACAGCCTGTTATCATTACTTTCATAGTACAAAATCGAGCCTTTGCTTGATGGAATCATCACTGGAGATGAAAACTTTGTTGTGTATGTTAAGATCATCCGGAGATGACAGTGGGTCAGCAAATGCTCTAAACCAGCACAAATGCCAAGGCCCGATCTACACCCACACAAGGTTGTGTTATGTGTGTGGTCAACCCAGTGAATCGTCCACATAGGATTGCTTCC
This sequence comes from Romanomermis culicivorax, assembly GCA_963922205.1. NCBI lineage: Eukaryota > Metazoa > Nematoda > Enoplea > Mermithida > Mermithidae > Romanomermis > Romanomermis culicivorax. Next base: position 57,707 of record CAWUHX010000409.1, on the reverse strand, counting down.
ACCTGATTTTACCATCACTGCTAAAGTCTATGAAGACAGCGATCATGTACAGAATACCTTGATTCAAAAGCAGCATGCATTGGTATACTGCAAAGGGGTATTTCTACTCCATGACAATACTCATCCACATAGCACTGCCATCGCCCAGGCAAAAATCCAGGAATTAAATTGGGAGTTGTTACACCATCCACTTTATTCACCAGACAATTGCAGGATAGACTTATCGATATGAAATTTGATAATGATAACCGGGTCGGAACTTTCATCCAGAACTTTTTCGATTCAAAGCCCCAAGCCTTTTATTATGCAGGCATTACAAAGCTACCTGCGAAATGGCAAAGTGTGATAGAAAGTAATGGGGCATATTTTCATGATTAATCATGCTTCATGAAATGTAATAGAACTTTGAAAATGTAGTCAAATTATCGAAATTACTTTGTTGCCAAAAGTATACATCATTGAAAATTTGAAAAACTTGCTAATCCTAAAAATGTTATGTCGACTTACAGTTTGACTTTTATTTGCACAAAAATTAACAATTAAACTAACTTGCTACTTTTTAAAGGTCTTAGCAAGCGAGGCATGATTTATCAACATGGTGCCCCGGTCTATAGCATCGTCTTCAAAAATGTCGCCCATCAATTAAATGAATCGGACGTTTATAGCATGGTGGAAAATTATTCTAAATATTTGACATCGTTCGTCCAAAAGGGGCTTGCTCGGAAATATCGATCAAAAAAATTCGACCAACGAATAGACACTTGTTTAATCCATTTGTTGAAAAATTGTTTATTTTTGACAGTTTGCGCCATTCGGGAACATTTGAGTATGGAAAGTTTATTCAAAATCGGTCAAATTTTAATGACATCGCACGATGCTCAAATTTTTGTTCGAAAAAACGCAATTTTGAGAAAAAACGATTGGCCCAAAGAAAATACGACTGCCGCTGTAAACAATAGATTTATAGATCCGAATAATTTTGACACGATTTTAGATTCATTATGCGTAAAATTTCCTAATATCCGAATTTTGAGCGATAAAGAGTATTTGGATCATTTTCCAAGTAAATATTGATCGGGCAACAGTATAAAAAAAATGGAAATTTCAGGTCTCTCTGCTAACCACTGCTTTGCAAAACCGGGAAACTTACTATTCAAAATGCACGAGTTGAAACTTGGAACCTGTCGATCATTTTCAGTAATAAATCTTCATTTTTTACATAATACACGGTTTAATATATCGACAATAAAACTGCAACTTTCCATTTGTATTCTCATGGATGCATTTGTAAAAATTCAAACTCGACAAATCAAATAAAAAATTCAACTCTACATTCATAAACCCATCTGCTACAGAAATTGATCCATGTTTCAATCCAATTCAGTTGATAACAGAGATTATGCGTCAGAATTTTTACCTTTGAGTTTAATTCCTCTATTTGAATTTTTTAATAGAAATCTTTCCGTATTATTCTCTAAACGAAGCATATTTTTGTTCTAAACTACGAAACGAGTAGAAAATTATGGTCCGTCTTTTATAAAATGCTTCTAAATTGGAAAATGACAAAAATCAGTTCTGTTTTCAAAATTGTTCACATAAAATTTTTATTGTAGATTTTTTGCTACAGATGTATGAAAGTTAGTTGAGTTTGCATCGCCCAGTCTAATTTGATCTTTGGTTTTGAGGAATTAAACTTCTGTTATTTAGAAGCAAAATATATACGCATTAGAATACTGTGCAATTTTTGTACAGAATGCATAATATAGCTGGATAAATTCTGAGCTATATATCACAATAACTGATTTTACAGTAACCTGGTTTTCATAACTTTCCCTGGTTTCTACTTTCCTTGCAATTGATTTTTCTGTAAAATTTTGGCATTATTTGTGGATCATGAAGGGAATTTAATATACGAGTTGCGATTTTTCATTTTGGATATGAAAGCACGCTTAAATCCTTGTACTTTATAAAATACAGTAAAATAAACAGTTGAAAACGCATCACCATTTTCCGGAGTTTGATATTTTTGACAAAAAAAACTTTTTCATGCATAGAATCATTACAATATGCTAAATTTTATTATTTAGAACATTTTACTTTAAAATTTTGTGTCAACCAGAAGTCCATAAATCCATGAAATCCACGTTGGACTCCGAATTTTGTCCAGAATAGTCTGGAAAACTTATCCATTCAAATGACCTGTTGCATTTCAGCCAGACAAGCTAAAATTTTCGAGTTTTGTAGCCATCATGACTTCTCGTCTTAAAATTGCATGCCTATGCTACGGTATACAATGGGATGTAAACGTTCGTAGCAAATCATTGCTTTTTGATATCAAGTATCGGCAATACAACTCTATTGTAGTTTCAGCTTACTGTGAAATGCTCAAAGATCAACGAGATCTGATCGGGAACATAACAAAGAAGTCTGAGTCGTTAGTTTAGGAAATAAGCACGATGATGAATATTTTTTCCAGGAAAATTTGCCATTTTCTAGCTTTCTCAACTTTTCAACGCTTCTTTAATTGACATAAAGCTATTTATCATCAAATCTTCATAGATAATCGTATCTCAATGGATCCTTTTTCTTTGAAAATTCGTTTTTTGAGTGGTATTACTCCCTTAAAGACCGTCAAGAAAAGAAATACCACAAAACTGTGTGGTTTCAGCAGTTTATTAATTTCAAAAGTTTATGAGATTCTTGAGTAATTTCTCTATGAAATCAAGAGCTACATATTGCTCTATGCGGTAACACTTTCTTGCCTAATCAGCATGTCTTCAGAGTTGAAATTTGAAATGAATGAAATCAAATCAATAAAGTTTTTATCACAAAAAGCAATCCAAAAATGTAAGGTTCTTCAAAACTACTCTTTTTCACTTCCATTTCCACTATCTGTAAACAAAGCATCATGATTTCAGCTTTTCGTATGTAAATAATCTACGTCTAACAAAACGTTAGAGAGCTTAGCTCTTTCCTACTGCTGAACTAAAGTGTCTCGACTTTTAACAATGTGGGATTTTGTAGGCTTATTGTACACCATCCAGTCCTGATAAAGGTGAATATTTAGCGACGGAAGTTTATATAGAGACTGTATTGAAAATCTGAAATCGTGGGTCGCAGGGACTTCTCATAATTTTTTGATATGTATCCGATGTTACCATACAATTTGATCTCCAAAATCCCGATGCAATATTCTCTCTTTTGTTAGTTTTGGGTTCAGATTTCGAATACAGGATTTTGATATAACACTGAATTCTGAATTTTATTTTTCATACGTAGAATTCGAATTCAAACAGAGTTGAAATGAATTAGTCAATTCATTTCGTAGCCAACTTTCAAAAAAATGTTTTGATCGGTATCCCGAGCTATGCAGGTTTTCGTGATTTTTAAGATCAAGTATCACACGATGAATTTGAAATTCAATCACGTCCAAGATCCGACACTGGATTTTTAATATGTTCCGGATCCTCAATTCGAACCCAACTTCCGATCCGTATCCAAATCTGCAATCTTGCATAGTTTCTAAAATATTAGACTGATTTAAGCTTTTGTGAATCATAAGTTTTTAGGGAAGCGTGCACAGTTCTGACATTGATATTGATTTTGATATTCCAATTTAACTTTTATAGAGAAAATTCGAATCCAGATCGGGTTTGCCAGTGAATCATCTAGCCTGCTTCACTTGACGCATTCAATGAGACGTCCTGGTTATTTTGATTCAGATGTTTTTGATTCAGAAAATGACTAGATTCAAAAATTTTTGATTTTGTCCTGCCGTAAATTAACAATCTGATCATTATTTAAATAAAACGTCATCTGCATCAGGGTATATAAGCAAGCAGTGCAACTTGAGGATTCAAATCCGGACTGCACTTTAGATTTGATATTCTTTGGCAACTCTGATGCAGACATTGCGTTCGATTCAAAAGTTGATCAGATTTCAGAATTTTTGAACAATATCTTTTGTTCTCGGATTCCTTCAAAATAGATCGGTTCAGCAACTAAATCAAAGTTCACAAATACACATTGTTTCTCAATGAGAAGTGATTTCTTTGGCAACTCTGATGCAGGTATTCTTTGTTTCAACGGTTAATCAGATTTCAGAATTTTTGATCAATAACTTTTCTCCTCTGGTTCCTTCGAAATCGATCGGTTGAGAAACTGAATCAAAGTTTACGACCACACTTTTTGTTTCGCAAGTGAAGCGATTTCTTTGGCAACTCTGATGCATACTGTTAGTTGATTCAAAAGAGTACAACATTTCACAATTTTTGATCAATTACTTCGGTCTCTGGTTTGATGGAAATAGATCTTTCCATCAATCAAATAGTACACAACCATACATGCACGCATAGGTCAGCCAGGGCTGAAGGTGGAATGCAGAAAATTTTTTTCATTTTCGATAATGAAAAAAAGCCTTAGATAGGTGTTCTAACATTCAAGCAGCGTATTCTTCAACTTATATCAATCAGAAATGTGAAATTATTTGCTTAGACCGCACTTTCATAAAGTGTTGATGTTACTTTTTTGGAATCAAGTATGCTTAGTTTAGAAAAATTGTTAAACTACAGCATCATTCCCATTTTTATGACGACTTTCTGTTCTCTTTTGCTCATTTTCCTTCATCATCTTCTCTATCATTGCTGGGATGGTCAAATCTGCTGGGGGTCAGCAAGAATCTGCTGGGCGTCAAATCCCCCCCCCAACCCCCCACGTGCATCTATGTTCAAAATCACCTTTCGTCCTGAATTTGAACCCACTCTTTTACCAGTTCTGATGTCGATGTTGTCCGATTCAAAAGTTGATCAGATTCCAGAATTTTTGATCACCATCTTTTGTACTCTGATTCTTTCAGAATAGATCGGTTCAGCAACTATATAAAAGTTCACAACCACACTTTTTGTTTCCCAATACGAAGAGATTTTTTGGCAACCGTGATACAGGGATGTTGTTTCATTTAAAAGTAGATCACACTTCCGGATTTTTGATTAAAAACTTTTGTCCGCCAGTAAATAATAAATCTGACCATGTTGGGAATACAACTTGAGGATTTAAAATCTGAGATTGTATATTTGATTTGATGTTTTTCGGCTAATTTGATGCAGTTGTTGTTTGACTCAATACTTTATGAGATTCATGGATTTTTGATCAAAGCAGTTTTATGTGGTTTCTTCGAAATAAATCCGTTCGGCAACACGTTTTGTCCATCGATGCGAAGTGATTTCTTTGGCAACTCCATAACCACGCTTCCATAACCACGTTCCTTGTTTCTCAGCAAAATGTAATTTCTTTGGCAACTCTGATGCAGGTATTGTTTGTCTCAAAGGATAATCAGATTTCAGAATTCTTGATCAATATCCTTTATCCTCTGATTCCTTCGGAATAGATCGGCTCAGCAACTTCACAACCACACTTTTTGTTTCTCAATATTCTCTTGCAACTCTGACGCACATGTTGTTTGATTCAAACGTAAATCAGATTTCAGAATTTTCGATCAGAAACTTTTTTCCGATAGTAACTAATGAATCTGACCGTTTTTTGAATAAAATATTCTCTGCAGCATAGAGTGCAGAGAAGCTATTCAACTTGAATACTTAAAATCTGAGACGGTATCTTTGATTTGACGTTCTTCGACTATGTATTAGATTTAAAGAAGGATCATATTGCTGAATTTTTGATCAAAAACTTTCGTTTTCTTGCTGTTTGGAAGATTATAATATCATAAATCAAGTCAAAAATCGATTTGAAGCTTATAATTCAGTTTGATCCGTATCAAAATTGGATCTTTGAATAAGTGAGGATTGTGAACTTTTTCTGCAGTTCCATTAGCCTAAATACATCACAGATTTCCTTCCCATAAATCAGTGTTTCTGTGAGTTCTGGTTTTTGTGTACAGAAGGTGTACTGTTGACTTTGGATTCTCCCCTTCCTTTTGGCAAGAAACGAACATTTTTTCCAAATAACTACCTGCATTTTTTCTATGACTCAAGGTCAAGTTCATTTTCCAGTAAACAAAAGCCCGGATGATGAGGAACACGACAAGTGACTTTTTCCAGGAGGAAAAACTAATGTTTGCCTATTTTTTCCATTACTTACTCGTTTCCCGGTGGAAAAACGTCACGAAAGAAGGAAAAAGGAACATAAGATTCTTTTCTATGCTTGAAATCTACGTCACGAAAACAAGATTCTCCGGTTTGTTTTGTTGATGAGACCATTTTGCTCAATGTTTACTCCGTTCATTATAGCAGTTATAAAAACGACATCGGTTGCCAAAGATCAGAGATTCTAATATATTTTTCAAACATTAATCATTATGTCGTTGAAAAACGTGATTTGCATATTTTTGGCGTACTGTACTTTTGTCGACGGTGAAAGTCACGCGGAAAAGGTTTCGCGATGTCGGCCGGCGAATCCCGAAAGTCCGAGGACGGTCTACGATTTTATGGTGGAAACTTTGGACGGCAGGAATGAATCGATGTCCAAATATAAAGGCAGTGTTTTGATTATTGTGAATGTGGCCACTTTTTGCAGTAAGTATGGATTCTACCCCTTAAAGGCCGCACCTTTTTTACCTTAAGCTTGATAATGCATCAGAAAATTTTTCGCATGGAGAATTCAGCTGTATTTTCATTCTATGGGTATTTTTCCATAGTTTTTTCAGAAACAATTTTTCAAGAGGATTCGAAAAATGTAAGTTATGTTAAGATTATATAATTCCCAATGAATAACTGATTGAAAAAATTGAATATGCAAATTAGGTCTAAACACGGTCTCAGGATCAGTAAAAAATATGCCAATAGATCAGTTTCATGTTAAAGAACGATATTCTTCCCATGGAATACATCAGCCAGAATTCCACAGAATGTGTTGGGAAAGCCCGTTTCATATCTCTGTTTCCATAGAATATCTCGCTATCTCATGACACTAAAGGACTGGATGTGAAATACCATGTATGTGAGACACGAAACTCCCTACAACTATTGAAAACTTTGGACCATAGCATCAGATCCTGAGATCATTTTTACACCTAATTTGCATATTCTAAATTTTCGAACAGTCATCCGCATTTGTAAGTTGGCTTACGTATTTCGAATCTTATCGATCAAAAAGCACTTTCCGAAAATGTCTTAAAAAATTCAACTGGATAAGTAGAAGTAATATTAAATTGATTACAGGAAACAGAAAACAGAATCTAGAAAAAAGAAATGAAGATGGAATGAAAAAGAAGTCAAGGAAAAGTGAAGAAAAAAGCCGATGAAGAAAATGGGCAAATGAAAAACGAAACAAACGACATTGCAGGAAGAAAACACATACAAAACATTAGTGAAAAAAGAAGATAGAATGAAGCAGGGGAGTAAAAGACATGGTGAAGATAAGAAATGAACAGAAATGGGATTAAAATAAGCAGAAGGATAGAATGTGGATGAAAACAAAACAGAAAACAATAGAATGAAGAAAATAAGCAAAACCTAAAAATGACGGATGAAGCAAAAGGAGCAAAACGATGAAATGAAGAAAAACGGAAAGACAGACTGAATAGAAAGGAAGAAGAATGGAGTGAACAAGTAAAAATGAAGTGAAGACGCAAGGTAATAAGGTTGACAGGAGTAGAAGGCTCAGAAAAAGTGAAAAAAGAGAAATATAATAAAAAACAGACGACTAAGAGGGAAAAACGATTAAATAAAAAACGAAAATAAACAGATAAGAAAACAAGCAAAAGGAAAAAGTGAAGAAAGAAGTATTCGTAAAATATGGAACGAGTAAAAATGAATCGATGGGAAGAAAAGAAAAAAGTAAAAACAAAAAATAAAAAGGTAGAATGAAGAAGAGTACAAGAATTGGAATCTGAAAAAGAAGCAAAAAAAGAAAACAGTGAGAAAAGAAAAGATGAAACTAAGAAATAAAGTGAAAAGATATAATGAGGTAAGGATGCATAAAGACATAATGCGTAAGAAACGCAAAACAAAAACAAAACAAAGACGCAAACAAATAAAGAAAAAAGTAAAGGAGGTAGAGTTTGATAAAAAGCAAAACAGACAAACTGAAGAAACAGCCAAAAAATATGAAAATTAAAGTAGGAGTAGAATGTAGGGAAGTAGCTCAAACGACACATCACTGCGAAAAAACAAAATATAATGAAGTAATGACGATAGAATATGGGTAAAAGTGTATGAAAAGCACAAGATCATGCTTCCTCCTACTATACTTCCTATTTTAGTCGTACTTCCTACTGCATTTCCCATTATAGCCATGCTTCCTACTGTACTTCTTATTGTATTCGTGCTTCCTACAGTACTTTCTGGTCCTCCTCCTGTACTTTGTGTTGTAGTCGTGCTTCGTACTGTGCTTCCTGTTGTAGTCATGCATCCTACTGTACTTCCTACTGTAGCTGACCGAAACTCAAATACTTCTATATGCACCTACACGCAGTGTTTACCGAACAATACAAAGACTTCAACCCCATCCTGCAAGCCCACAACGTCACCGCCGGCTCCCCGAGCGCCAACTTGTTCATGGCCGCCTTTCCGTGCAACCAATTCCATTTGCAGGAACCGGGCAATAACGACGAAATCTTGAACGGTCTGCGCTACGTGCGTCCGGGTAACAATTTCATACCGCACCCTAATTTGCATATCTACGGAAAATTGGACGTCAACGGCGAAAACGCGCACCCTATGTATAAATATTTGCGGGTGGGCATTTTTTTATATTGATCGGTAGGTACGGCGTTCAAAAAAAGTTCGGGTGTACTATAGTGATGTTCTAAAAATGTGAAATGATCTAGTTATCAACTCCAAAAGTGACAGCTGACTTTTGCTCTTCTTTTATGTCTAAGTCTTCAAGAGCTTCAGCAAATCTAGGAAATACAATGATATCTGCTTATTATCAAAAGGATTATACTTGAGTCTTTTTCGGGGCAGTGATTACAATATTCGGGATTTTCTGGGAAAGTGATTTCTAAGAGATACAGTAAGCCTCCGAAAACTATGAACATAACCTGCTTATCAAGCGCGAATGTAATCAATCTGTGGTTTTAGATTTCGTGGGGTTACGTATTCATATTTTCTGAAGATACAAGAGGGCTTTGAAAACCATAAACATTACTTGCATATCAACTTCAAAAGTGACAGCTGAATCTCATATCGATAGTAATAATGATGTTTGGAATTGTAAGTAATTGCTGTTTTTAGGAAATACAGTAATACACTGATGACCATGACAATGAAATCAAAATCAAAATCATGTGACTTCTGAGTCTTATCTAAATTCCGTGGCCCTCAATATCTACGAAATACAGTAAGACATTCAAAATTATAAGCTTCAGCTCATCAACACTTGAATGTCATCATTGAGGACACTAAGTTCACTACTGTACCCATAAAAAACAGAAATGTGTTAAAATTCCGTCTACCCTCAGCTAAAAAAGTGATACTTAATTCTTGTTTGGAATGACACAGAATTAGCAGGATCTTTGTCTGACTCTTATTCCAGGAAATATAGTATATGCTGAAATTATAAACGAGGCCTGCTTGTCAACTAAAAAAGTGAGTCTTATTCTGGACCACAAGTCCATATCAGTTACGGTACTCTGTTGAAATTATGAATGCATTCCGCTTGTCAACTACGAATTTGGCACACGAGTCAGTTTCCAAATTTTTTAGGAGTCTTGCCCGCCCACTACAAAAGTCATCGCCCCGCGCGAGTATATGTTTTGGGACGTGGTCGAAACGGACGACGTGACGTGGAATTTCGAAAAATTCATCATCGACCCTTCGGGCTACCCCGTCTACCGCCTACATCCGAGGAATTGGGACCACGGTTCCGTTTTGAATGGGTACATCGACCCGAAAACGAATAATATCATCGATGTGAATGTGCCTTTGAAACCTTAAATGTTACTGATAGTAAAGTTGTAGCTGATTTGAAAAATAATCAGCAAGTACAATCGTCCGAAAACCTCATGGGCGTAGTTCACGGTAATAGAGACTGATTAAAAAGATTTTAAAACGTCGCACTCGAATACCCTCCTGGGATTGCCATTAAAATACAGTAATATGCACGCCAAATGTTGCATCTCAAATCTTTTGAAGCGAAAAAATTTGAATTTATGATTATTTTTCAAACACGGGCAATAATTATACAAAACCTGTACAGATTAAACGAAAAAAACACGTGCAAAAAACATCCAGGGAAAGTAGTAAAATCTAATCTAATCATCAGTTTCATGGGTTTGCCCAAAAAATCCGGTTTTTGAACCAAATGATAAAAAAAACCGCCGTCGACAATTAATAGCATGGAAAACTGGAATTTGATCCGATATCAAGTACCAACGAAACATCTGCAAAAATAAGGTTCTGTAGCAACTCAGCTACTATTTTTATTCAGATACTTGTGTTGATTCAGCCACCAGGGTTTCTACGAGGGGGTGTTAATTCAGCAACCGGCGTAATTCAGCCGCTGTCTCAATTTAGCCACTTCCATTTTTCTTCATACGGAAAATTTATTTTTCATTTTCATACCTATCCAAATATTTTCCCGTTGAGAAATGTCTTGAAAAAATTTATGAGACTCGTGAATTCTATGAGAAGAACTCACAGACTTTGAATGTACAGACTGTTAAAATGTGGATGTTAATAGTCAAACTGACCCCTTCCTCTGATTTCACTCACCCTTACCACTTTTCTATTTATTCACCGACCCTCCTGAATTCTTGATGTACAGCCTTTTAGCATCTCTTTCATCTAAGCTTACTCATTAATTAATTTTGATCCTATTTCACAATATATACCATGTATATTTGAGTGGTTGAATCCACTTTGTAGCCTAAATGATACAGTTGGTTAGTATACCCCTGACAAGAAAGTAATGTCGAAGATTCGACTAAATTTTCAAAGTTTTATTACATTTGCATGAAGCATGATCAATCACCAAAATATGAATCATTAATATCAATCACACTTTTCCATTTTCAGGTAGCTTTGCAATGCCTGCATAACAAAAGGCTTGGGGCTTTGAATCAAAAAAGTTCTGGAAGAACGTTTCAAACTGGTCATCATTTTCAAACGCAATATCCACAATGCTATTCTGCGATGACTGGAACAAATAATAATCTGATGGTGCAATACCTGGTGGATATGGTGGATAGGTTTACAACTCCCAATTTAATTCCTGGATTTTTGTCTGGACAATAGCAGCGGTATGTGGATGACCATTGTCATGAAGCAGAAAATTTACCAATGCAGGCTCCTTTCGAATCAAGACATTTTGTACACAATCAAGCTGGTCTTCATAGACTTTAGCAGTGATGGTCAAACCAGGGGAAAGCTACTCAAAGTGGACAATTCTTTGGGTTGACTAGCACACACATGACATAAATTTGTGTGGGTGTGGGATCAGGACTTGGCACTTGCGCCGGTTTTGAGCCTTTGCTGACCCATTGTCGCCTCTGGATGATGTTAACATACACAACCCACTTTTCATCTCCAGTGATGATTCGATCAAGGGAAGGGTCGATTTTGTACTGTGAAAATAACGACATGGAGATAATAACACACTGTTGTATAGCATGATCACTCAACTTGTGAGGCATGTTTGGAGCTTGCAAACCTTGTTTATCAGCTTCATTTGATTTTCAAATGTAGTGTGGGCAACAGTGACGACTTCTGCTATTTCCTTAGTGTTGGCTTTGGGATCAAGGTCCAGCTGTTCTTGAATGTCTGCTTCTGATACTTCACTTAGTGGTCCACTATGAGGTTCATCTTTGATACTGTTGGTGCCAGTCCTGATGTTTGCAAACCACCATTGAACTGCACATTCGCACACAACAGGTTCATCATATGCTTGCCATATATTTCTTGTTGGCTCAGCTGCAGTTCTGCTTGAATCATACTCATACAAAATGCAATGATGTATGTGGTATGTGGTCCAGGAGGTAACACGTTGTTCCAGGTATCAATAAAACAGACAGTATGAGCCAACTGAAAACGGACCCCATTTTTCAAAACAATAATGTTTGCTCTTCCAAACAAACAATCATCAACCCAATTTATTTGGCTGGATTTTAAGAAAAAATTTGATTGATAACTCATGACCAAAAATTGACATTACTTTCTCGCCAACTCAATACAATATGGCGGATGAATCTATACTCCATGTGAATGAATTAGTAGATGAATCTAGTCAGCAGCTGAAACAATATGGTAGCTAATGTGACATGATTGTTGAATCAACAAAAAACCAAGAACAAGGCATTTGAAAAAGCCAAAGCTTTTGCAGATGCAGTGTCAAAAGTAACCTCGGTCTCTAATGCATGACAAAAAATATGTGAATTTCCAAACTGCGTCATTTTGCAAGTAACAATTTGAAAGTTATGCCCCCAAGTCGATGTACCTCTACCTATGGTCTTAACCATAGATGAAATATAACAATTTATTTCAACGAACGTTTTTTGCAAAAAATTATGCTCTCGAATCAAATATAATGTGTCCTTTTTTCATTACAAAAGGTTTTTTGGCGTTTAGAATCAAACAATTACAAAAAACAATAAAAATTTTTGCATTTTGATCATTTAGAATCTAACTAGTGTTCAGGCGGAAAATTTTAGCGCAATGTGGGTATTTTAGAGTCATAATTGATGCAAAACGCAAATAATTTTTTTTTGCATCTTGACCGTTTTTGATTTGTGCTTTGTACCCCTAGCATGAGGAAATCTTCAGATTTTTCCATGAATTTCAACCTCATGCTGATTTCAAAAATATTCAGAATCCTGTAACTGAATTTATGATAAGGTCTACACCTCGTGCATTCGAAGATTAAATGAACTAAAAAAGAACGGACATTGTTGAAGGAATTGGAACAAATATAAAGGAAGTCGAAAAGGGAACAGTACAGAAACAAAATCTTGCATGTTGGTTTTCGTCCGAAATCCCTGCACAATGCCTTCTGTATTGACATAATTTAGGAAACAGACAACCTTCAAGTTTCCAAGCATTAGGAACTTTTCGAAGTTTCAGTCGAGGAAAAAGGATGCACAAATATTCAATTTTCTGAGATGAAGAAGCTGAGAAATGAGGTTTTTTGCTTGTATAAATCAATAGCTTTTGAATATAAGAACTGGTTACAGCAAAACCACCAATTTTCGTGATTCTTAGTGGATAATTTTTTGACAAATTTTCAGACAAGATCAGAAATTTAAAAGAAAGTAACGCTGGAGGGTTCAATTCCATATGAAAAACATTCAAGAAGATGATCACTATCCTCGCATTAAGATTTGATTTTAGCTAGTTTCAAAAATATTCTGCATATTCAAGTTGACAGGGTAGTGACATTTTAGAAAACTGCTAAGTTTTGTGGTAACTTCATAGTCCATTCATTTTGAAATGATTGACGCAGCGGTCGAAATTTGCCAAACGCAGTCTTACTAGAGATCAGGAAAAAACTTTGGTAATATCGAAATGGTTAAAAAGAGTGATCATCAATGAGTCCGTATCATGGAAGAAAAATTTTTTGAATAGAGTCGACGAGCCTTCCATAATTGACCTCGCTGCATCGATCTTTTCAAAGTGAACGGAGTATGGTACTTTAGCTCAAGATTATCCGAATTGAAAACCGTAGCCCATAAAATCAGACTTTCACAATCATTGGTGGCAAAACGTGTGTACAGTAAGTTAGAAAAATAATTTTTAGGAAATTAAGTAATAAATGACATGAGAAAGGTTTACTATGAACGAAAATTCATCACAGTATACTGTAGATACATATCAGAAATATCAAACTTAGAAACTAGAGTTGGTAAGATTATTTGATAAATCAAACTGGAATACTTTAGCTCTAATTGTTCAGCTACTTCAGGAATTTTTAGCGTGATCGTTTTTCAGATCACTCTGTTGTTCAAAATCTGCACATTAGGGACTGCCAGCAGTATCTTTTCCGAACTTACCTGTGAACAGTGCACATGACAACGAAGACGAGGATGATAAGTATCAATGAAACGCATACCAAGCCAGCCGCAAAAATTGTTACGATTCCGCGAGTCTACAAAGTAAACAAAATGATGGAAAAAAATGACGAAAAAATCATGAATTTCGCAATAATGGAGCAATTACGATTTCTGCTCTACGTACAGTAAAAAAAATAACTAATTATCCATATATAAATGTAAATTTGGTTTATAGATTTCTTTCTTTCTTTCTTTGTTTGTTTCTTTCTTTCCTTCTTTATTTCTTTCTTTCTTTATTTCTTTCTTTCTTCATCGAAGACTCGTTTTTAATCAAATTACAGTAAAATCCTCCACTCGGAAAATTTCCGAATGCACGTCGAAAACTTCGGTAAAGATATGGCAACTTTATGGAAACATTCTAAAGTCGGAAAAGAAGTTATACTTACGTCAGTCCTCGTGGGCCTCTGGTTACTGTAATTCCTCGCGTTTGCCTGCCAATTCGTTTGAGGTCCGCTTTTATTAGCCATATTCGCCGAAAAAAAATTTCAAACAAAACGAAATTTCCGCAATAATGATTATTTTATATATTTTATGGAGAAATTTTTCCAGTTTATAATTCTACAAATGAAACATCGTCGAAAAAAATGGAATTCATTCCGACGCGCAGGTTATCATCCTGCGACCTATAAAAAGTACATTCATCAGAGCTTTTATGTACAAAACATGAACTGTCTATATAGTTTCCAGACATACCAGGAAATTGCGGTAGTCATTCTTGCGTTACCATTATCACCATAGCAACCGTAATCCACACATGACACATTTGATAGAAAAATCATACAGTATTCATGAAACATAGGGACAGCATAGAAAGTTGAGCTGATGTCTTTCTGATTTTCAAGCAAAATGGACTGCCATATTGACTCAAGATCGAGAATTTTTGGGACGAATTTTAACCTCAACTAAAAATTTTTCATTTCGATGTCATTCAATGTTGTTGAAATGTGTTTCAAAAATCCAAACTTAACTAACTACTTACTCCACCGCACATTTTACTTTGCGAAAATACAAACCATGATACTGCCGTATGATTGTCAATTTTCATGACATGGCTTTTCAGTTTCATGTCTTTACGATTTTGTGCTCCATGTGATTGAAAATATCTAACAATTTTTGATCGTGTCATCTCGGCAACATTTTCATTATTTATATTTTTCATCTACCGGCATCGATTGCACCACCGTGTCGTATTAGCCGACGGCATCATTTCGGCCATTGTGCTGATTCAGCCACGCAAGGGTAGACTAAAATAGGACAAAATATGACATGTTAATAAGTTCAGGTGAAAATGAGGAAATGCTTCATGGATGCACGTCAAGAATTTAGGGATGGTTCTCAAATGTAGTTTTTTAAAGTTGCCACGAATCAATTTCTGGATAGATTCCAAAAAATCGACGAATTTTAAACACAATACCGTATTGAAGGTCTCTGTTCGGAATATATGAAAGTATAGTCTGTTATGCTTGTAAACAGAAAAAGACAAAAATTATAGCCCATTCAATTTAAAATGATAGACGCAGCGAATATCAAAGAATGGGTTCGATTTGAAACGCAATTTTCAATTAGTTGAAAACCTTATACTGTAGAAAAACCATTAATTCCCTCATGAGAATGAAAGATGCCAGAATCATTGAAAAACATTATTGCTTTATTAAATACAGAACTGCATCGATACAGAAAAGTTTTGAAGTAAATGTTCAGCTGCTCTGTTCACCGTTTATCGACGAAAAATGTTTTCATTGATTACAGTAATAAGCTTACCAGTTTTTTCGGTATTGAACTTACTTTCATGGAATTGCCGCGTCGATCATAATGGAGAATAGCGCTGTCGTCAAAATCGTTCATATAAGGCCCTTTTACGGCTTTAAATTGTTTACTGAAAAATAATTTTATGTGATGAGTATGATCAAAAATTTCTTGTCGTATATCATAAATGGAGTGACAGAAAAGTGTTAACATGCGGAATAGGACATGCTTGCCATAGAATCGAGGAAAAGATGATAGTATTTCTTAATTGTTAAGAGTTTTTCAATCACGTACGCACAATTGGAAATTTACATGAAGCTTCTTCATTGGTAGCATAAGATTCATTCCAAACACATACGACTGAAGTCATGCGATTTTATTTTATTCATAGGTTGAAACAACAACATTTACAAAAACAATGATTACATAAATTTTTTAAGAGAGGCGAGTCTAATTGTAATTTGTTTTTTGCCTGTATTTCCTTGTGTGGAGAGAAAAGAGTATGATTTGAATTAAAAACAAATTTGTATGTACTCGTATGTGACATGCTGATCAATTTTGCCCAATGTCACGTGATTTACATCATGTTGATACTTTATGTTTTTCGCCATTTTTATTTGACAGTTACTTACTTTTATTTTGTTCCATTCATTTTGTTTCACATGCATTTTTGTGTGTCATTTTTGTTACGTTTTTGTTGTTTTCCATTCCACACATAGACTACAGTATGTAACCCTTCAATCAGAATTTCCACCAGATAAGCTCTATGGGCACATGGACATAATTGGAGCATCATATGCACCTCTTATCAGTAAAAACTAGCTACATTTTGCAACGCAAAATGACTAGTTTGGAAGTTCTCATTGGAAGACGTTCATATGTTTAGCATGGGAGTGAAACTCACCGCAATGCTTAATGTATTCGAACTGAAAAATGTCTATGTGACAATAGGAATCTTCTGCACCGATTTCTGCTGCAGAAGTTAGCTCCATGCAGGGCATACTGTAGGCCTATGAGGTCCTTTAAAAGGGCCTGTTTCGTTAGTTTTGTGTCTTATTTTTGGGCTCTCCAACTTTGTCTTGCGTCTTTAGCTCCGCATCCATCACCATCAAATTTATATATTTTATTATACTGTATTGCGTCTGCCACCTTACCTTTCATCAATAAATTTGCATACGTTTATTGTGTCCACTGCGCCCGCCACCCGACTCCCATACAGGAACATCCCCGTCGCCCCTTAGCACTTAGTTACTCCCGCCGTTCCATTCTTGGACCGTTTGTGTATCGCCTGCCGACCTCTCAAGCTAACCCACCACGCCGAACCAACCGGATCGTTACTGCTCCCGTTCCAGCTGACTGATACCCGTGAATCAACAGGGACCTATCGCCCACGTGCCAAATCGTATTTGAGAACAGGACTAGGTAAGTCTTCTCAGGGGATTATTGTTTTTGAGGGTGTACTTTGGGGAACCCTTCCCACAGTCAGTTTTCCCTTGAGATTCCCCTCAGTTAGAGGAGCCCTTGCACCTTTTGAGGCAGGGCTAAAAAGGGGATTTAGGTTTACAAGCGAGTCCCCTATATTAGGTCATTCCATGAGTGACCTTGTTCTTCGTTCACACTGAGTGGGACCAAGGATTGCCACCCCTGACCTGGCGGCGTTGTCTATTACTCTACAGCAGAACCCCAGGACAGCACCATAGTACCCTAAAGGCTTTCCTATAGTCAGTACTAGTCGGGTCAGGTTCCTGAAGTGGAAATAAATGAGCCACCCAACGGGGTCACAGCATGCCACTCACAGTGACATGGCCGTATTTTTATCAATATGGCATGGATCCCTCCATCAACGTGACTGCCCACATATCATTTAATGTGTGACATGGCTCCTATTTCACTTAATGTGACACATATTTTAGCGGTAAAACAATTCATTCAACATTTCGGACACATTTTTCATATATTTTCGTCATGCTGCATATATTCATTTCACATTTGAGGAAATTTATAAATACTTTCTGGAGTAGATTTCCTTCTGCACTTCTTGTTTTGTACATGAAAATTTTTCCTAATGCTATAATCCAGTTAATTGCTATATTTTCAGTTGTTTTTTCATCTGTCTTGTGACCTAGAATAATTGTTATGCTATCAATTTTTTTATTTTGATCTAACATCCCTTTTATTGATTCTATCTCTTTCCAGAAAATTTCCACTTGTTGACATTACCAGAATGTGTGAATCCTATCATCTATCCGGCTACATTGGTAACAAGCGCTTGAAGATTTGATTTGGTATTTGACTAGTACAGGTGTGGTGTAATTATTGTATTGTGTAAAATTTTATATATTATTTACTGTTTTGACAAAAAGAAAAGCTGTTTAGAAATAAACATGAAGATTGTAGTTAATCTTAAGCTGTGCCTCTTTTTGCCCTGGCTATGCACTCGAAAATTTTTCGAGTGAGAGTTTTTGCTGTAATCCCATTCCGAATGTATTTTACATAATATTTTCAGAGATAGCTTTTCGATGGGATTCGAAATATTTAGATTTGATTTAAAAAATTACTTTTCGGAAATTTTAAATTTGTAAATTAGGTGTAAACATGATACCAGAATCTAGAAATATTGTAACAGTGACAAGTTTAGATGAGTTTTATATGAAAGAATGTTGTGACGAACACAGAAGCAAAGATTAAGTACATGAGCTGCAATTCTCGAGAATATGTTCGAAGATCCTGTTTCACACCTCACTTTTCATAGAATACCTTGGGATCCGATGAGCACAGAGGGTCAAAAATTTTTCAGGAACGTAAGACAGAAAATTCCCTGCCGTTACTGAGAATTTAAAGAGTTATCAGCTTCAAAAATGAGTATTTGAAATTTTTCGAGATTATTAAAGGTAAAATTCGAAGCTCTCCTCAAATCAGCCCTAGCCCCCATCAACTCATTTGAAGAATATGGATTTAGAAATCATTCAATGTCTGAGTTTACTGTAAACTAACAATTTTCAGGTTCCATGACTTTCGGTTCATCAGAAAATACCAGAATCAAAGAATTATGTTCCAAAATTTCATCATCTTACGAGGAAAAAAACAGACCCCGAATATTTTTGCTCTCAGCAATTCTGATTTTGAAGTACATCTCAACATATTTAACTGACTTCATTTTCGAAATTAAACGCTTGGCAACATGCCAGGCGCTGAAAACGTCACATTTCTTTCCATTAATCGATACAACAACTTTGTCACCAACGGCTCAATATTTTTCTGTTCGAAATTTATTATCGACAATGTTCCGCTAACTTCTTTCGATAATCCGGTTTTCAATTTTTCCACTTTTAACAAATAATCGGCGTAATATCGAACGATTTTGGCGAATTTTTCGTGATTTTCTAATAAATTATCTTCGTAAGTGGACAAAGTGAGCGAAAAACACGCTTTTCTTTGCTTGGCGCAAAAACGTAAAGCGTGAAAAAATCGATAAATTTCATCGATCGATAATCCAAAATCGAATAAAATCGATACATCGTCGATTATAAATAAAATTGGACTATTAACTTGATCGCAAAACGTCGAAAAATCACTTTCGATCAATTCTATCGATTTATTGACGTCGAAATTAAAATCGTTCACTTTAAAATGATTCATCAAATCGAAAATTCGGCATCGATTTTGATCGATCGAACGTTTAAATTGTACACCCAATTTCGACAAAACAGTGTTGAAGTGATTGACAGTTTGTCGGCAAGAAACCAGGTAAACCTTGGCGTTGGCTGGACTACGTAGGAATAGAGACAAAAAATGGTAAATCAAAAATGAACCGTCGGCGTTATCCGATTCTTCGACGACGATCGTTTGATTCGAAGGCAAATTTTTTAAATCGTGCTTCATTTGAGTGCAAAGTGTCATGAACATTTTGCGAATGATCTGAAATTATATAAAGTATGTGTGAAAACTGGGACCGAAAGCTAGACTAGAGCTCACGCCTTAGTCCTAAGCCCAGATTGGGATTTTACTCTAAAAATTGTTGGATACAGGAAGTAATGGCTTCGTCATTCACCCGCCGGCTACACTGACGAAAGTCGTTCCTATTACCAAAATTTTAAACTCTAAAAACATCCATTCCCCTTTTTCAACCGCGCTCTCGAAGCAATGGAAGGAATAAGATATTATTTGAAATCCATCGGAAAAAACCGATAAATTCCAATATTATCCATTTTGAAATGTCTAAACATGCACCTCTTAACAGAAATTCTTTTACTTCAAAAATACAGGGCTGGCAGGGCTTTGATTTTCGTTTCCTTGTCTAAAATCGGATAATTCTTGTTTTTTTAGTTTTCTTTTTAGATCTAATGTCTATGTCTAGTCATTAAAAGAATCAATTTGTAGAGTAGAAAGAAATCATAGTTTTAGAGTATATTTTGTACACAAAAAATATAATCAAGCAATAGTCGACGCATGTATCAGTAAGCACAGCACAGATTATAGTAGATGAGTTGAATTTTCTGTAGTTTACTCAATGACAGATTTGGAAACTAAAATTATGGACACATATCAAATGTTTGTGATAATCTATCGGTGCGAAACCTTCTTTTCAAACACATGAGATGTCATTCTCAGCATTTCTGTGCATAATGTGTTGATACAAAATTTTTGGTTGCTTTCTTACGATTATGTACAATACATATTTTCTTTAATCCGTCATTTCTTTCTTCTTGAATTTTCTCTTTTCACATATCATTATGTTCTCCTTTTAGTACTTCTTTCTTCCTTTCTTTACCTATCGTTCATTGTTTATGCTCCTTTGACACTATTCAGTGTTACTTGTCTTTTTTTACATCGTTTTCCAGAAAAAATTATGCGACTTTATCAATTTCAGTGTGAGCAACCAAAAATTTTCGTCTGAAACTAAATTTTTTTCTGGTTACACATGCGAAAAAATGTCTTGCAAATGCCAAAAACTATTTTTCCCGTGGGTTGGCGGGGGGGAGGGGATAAAATCAAAATCATGAATTGAGGCTATTTTCCCTAGAATTGTAGGGGCCATCAAAAAAAGTCGCAAATTTGTCCAACAAAAGGGCGGGTAAACTTGCGCGTGTTCCTTGTACGTTGAAAAACTCGATAGTGAACGTTGCCTATACATGCATGCTGCATATACCATACACGTTAAAAAATTTGTCAAAAATTCAGGAGTCGCTAAACTGCACCACAATTCGCATATTTTTCACTACTGAAATATACTTGCATAATTTTTCTTGAACTTGCTTTCCGTTGATTTTTCTTATCTGCACTTATCATATAGCAGGTGGTAAGCTGTCGAAAAATATTCATTTTGTAGAGTTTTATATTTCGTTGATAAAAAAATATTCCGCACCGCAAAAAGTTCACGGTGAAAACGTTTGAAAAATTCCAAGCGTCAAGGGAAAAAATTGAGAGAATTGATGAAAAATCTCAATATTTGGCGAAATACTGACTGTTTGTTAATGATTACATAATATGGCGACCTAACTTATTAGATCGAACTGTTGAGAGCTATATAGTTAGTGGGAGCAGATAAGCTAACGGCCGCTCCTGATAGAAAATAATGATTATTATACCCACGACGGCGAAGCGCCGGAAAATTTTGAGATTTTGACTTTTTAAAGTTCACCAAAATGCATCTTTTGGGTCTTGAATCCCCAAAATTTTTCCCGCAATGAAAACCATGCCCAAAATTTTTTCCGTATTCCCAAATTTTTTTCCTCAAAAGACCCCATTTGAGGAAAAATAGTGGTTGGCGGCGACAGTAAATACAGGGTGCACTGTTTTTTCCCGCTGACCTTTTCCCCAAATGAGATAAGGGGTCAAAAAATTTTCTCTTATATTCCTGAAGTCGTTTTTTTCGCTTAAAAATGCTCAAAGACGCTTTATTTTAGCGTTTTTGAGCTTTTTAAAACATTCTGATGTTTTTAGAGCCGTTATTTCATTAAAATTGAACAAAAAATTTATATTTCAGAGTTTGAAGTCTGATTTACAAACATCGTGGGAAAAATTACCCAGCAAACTATCCAATAGTATGATGAAATTACATGAGAAGTCGACCGTTAAGGCCTCAACGAGGGCCCAAAAAGATATTAAACCTTCCAGCGCAAAGCGCCATAATTTTTTTTAAGTATCAACGTTCTGCGACGCTGCAAAGTCAACTTTTCGAACATTTATCTCAAGAATTTACATTCGAATTTTCAGTTCATAAATCGTTATTTCTAGAAATTTATCATTTATATCAAATTTTAAAACCAGTAACTCATTAATAACCTTTCCTAAATCTGGCCGAAAAGCTATAAGTCGGAAGCGTAGAAATTTTCCAAAAATACTTCCATGAAGCTTTTGAATTCAATTTACGTTAAGAAGGGAACAAACCATAGATGTAGTGGGGCCCCGAAGTCTGGGGGGTTGGGCGACTTTTTTAGGGCCGGGGGTCAGTGATTCCCCAAAATTTAAGGGGAAGGGACCCTGAAGAAAAAAGAATTCGATTTTTTTCGCAAAAAAATTATAAAAAAAGATTCAAAAAATAGAATTTTTGTCTAAAAACCGTAAAAATGTATTCATGGCCCGAAGCTCCCAGAAAATTGGCGTTTTTGACGATTTTTTGTTCAGAAGTTGACATTTTTCAGCAATAAATGCACTTTTTTGAGTATTTTTCCGACCAAAAGTATGGGGGTTTCTATGGCTACCATATGGCTAGCCATAGGATTGGAAAATCTTTGAGGAGATGGTCGCTCAATGGCACGCTTATGGCCGACGATTTCTGGGGGGGGGGGGGTGGGTTCCAATAGCACTTCCCCCAATTACATGATGGAACAAACACTTCAAAAAGATTAGAAAGTTGACGTGTTGATCATTCTCAAAAAATATCTCAAGGAACAAATGCGGATCTTCATTAAATATAAAGATATGATATTGAAGATTGCCAATCAGGGCTTTTTTTGCACAGGCAAAGTTGCAATTTGAAACTTGTTGAAAATTTTTGGTTGCACAGATTAATTTTTGATTGCTCACTATAAAATCAAATAATTGACATAATTTTATCGGAAAACCCATCAAAAGCTAGTTTTCTTGTTATTTCATTCGATTTGCGTCGGTTTTAAGCGTTTAAAACCTAATTTTTTGAGTTTAAGAGAGAACATGAAAAAGTTGGTAAGACTAACTTATTCGGCGCTTTTTGGAGTCAGAAACCTGCAAAAATGAGGAAAAAAATTGAGAAAATTCTGGTTATGTTAGTTAAAAATGAGCTCATGAAGAATATATTGGTTTTCTACAGAAGCAGGTGAAGCATGTTAACGATAGTGTTCTTAGGAATTTATCCGCTCTATTGAAATTTCTGTGGCTCCGATTAGAATCGTCTAATTTTATTTGGTTCTTGGTCCGGCGCGGAGCGCCAGAAAAATTTTTCGATTTTCACTTTCTAAAACGCTGGAAAATGAAAATTCACGACGTTGAGAAATGAATTAAAATCAAACTGATGAACTGTAATTAATTCCCCATTCTGGCGCGAAGCGCCGGAAAAATTTTCGGGTTTTTATATTCTAAAACGCTGGAAAATAAATCTCTCCAACAGATATTCATGAACAGATTGCGGTGTAGAATGATGTCTTCGATTTCCATCTTCAATAAAGGCAAAAAAAGTTCAGAGAAGATTCACAAAGAGAATATGTGGTTTTGGGTCTATCCTTTCATATGATGAGCGTTCAACTAAGCTATGCCTTGATAGCTTAGAAATACGCCGACTACGTGCTGCCTTATGCATGATGTTTCAAATTATTAGAGGCCAATCCTGTCTACAAAAATCGGACTTCTTTATCAGCAGTAATTTCGAGTCCACCCGTCGTAAAAACAGGGTTGACATAAACCAAACTTTTGAAATTTCGACTTTTTGGTTTTTTAGTGGTTTTTTTGGTTTTTCTATGGTTTTTTAGTGTTTTTTCTGGTTTAATTCTTTAGAATGTTTAGTACATCAAAATAACTATGTAAAAAACTGCTAGAAGCTCCCTGTATTATCTAAGACTAGTTAGGGAGCCTTAAAATGGCAGCTAGAAGTATTAATCTTATCGGAAGTGTCATTATTTTATGCTATAGGAAATCCCTATTATAGCAATAGAAATATAGGAATAGTGAGCACATAAGAAAGGAACCATTAGTGAAGAACATAAGAAAAGTAAAAATGGGACAGAGCATGCGATATGTAAGGGACAAATTCAAGGAAAATTACAAATAAAGAGAAATATACAATACACAATGTAAGTAATCAAAATTCAAAAGAAATCAACTACAGAATTGTATCAATGCATCACACATATACATATGCACAGAAAAGTTGAAGTGAAACAATACCGTTTTCGATAAGAGGGTTTTAAATTGATAGATTGCTACATATGTTATTAATATTACGAATATAGTTGAAGGTCACACATAGATATTTCGGATGTTTCCAAATTTTTGCTTTTCAAACCTGTCTGCGAGCTATAACTACAGCAAATGGGTCTTATTATATATACTATTCTCGCTTGCATGATAGATGTACATATTTTTGCACAATTTTTTCTACTTAGTAGCGACGTCAAGTCACATAAAAATGAGCCACTTGAAAGCTCTTCTCTTTGTTAACCTAATGTAGGGTAAATGGGCTAAGATGGAACACACTTCAGAAAATCATCAAATGTTCGATCATCATAAATCTGTTGGGATTGGAACTTTGGCAAATGATGGATAGTTCATCTATGCATTAAATAAAAAAAATTGATGCCCACTGTTGCGTTTCTTAGCAGCAGTGGGCATTTTTTTAAAACCTGGTCAGTGTTCCATCTTAGACCCGAGTCGGGTCTAAGATGGAACGAGGAGAAAATATTAAAATTCGACAGTAACTAATAATTTCTTGCAGTTGAAACCTTTATTAACGTGTTGAGAAACTTGTTTCTTTCAAATTTGAAGCGTTGAAACATAATGAACTTGACATTCTGAAACGGACATTACAGTTTTATTATTATGCTGAACAATGCTTGCGTTTTTCTTAATAAGATGATGGAAAATAGTTCAAATCACTAATTTGAAGTTTCTAATTGAAAATAGTAGCCTATTTTCTTATTTAAGTTCAAAAACAGGCGTTTTCGACAATCCACAAAACTTATATATAATTTCTAAAATGTTCCATGTTAGACATCATGATATTTTAGATGGAACACATTATAAAGCATAGGTAATTTTGAAGGTAATTTTGAAGTGCAGGTAATTTTGAAGGTTCGTAACCCTGGTAAACACGGTTTTTTTAGGTGGCATATCTTAAAAATGAAAATCTCGTATAACTTTGTGTAGGTCTAACATGGAACAGGCGCTTGTTCCATCTTAGACAAAAAGGACGATTTTCAGAAATCAATGTTTCATTAAGAATCGACCAAAAAATCTTTTATATTTCGAAAAAGGATGACAAATAATGTCCCAAATCGAAATTTCAAGGAAATCAGGCCAGCCAAGCCAAAGTTTTAAGCTAATAAAAACTGGAAAAATTTTTGTTCGAAATTTGAAACGTATTTTTCTCTTTCTCAGACACAGTATTTTGTACTGGCGAAAACATTAATCAAAAGATTGAAACCTGCTTTATTTTGATAGATTTGACCGTTTAAAATTTGATGAACAGGTGCTCCGCAAATTTAGTTCAAGCGAAGTTTGTTCCGACTTCGACCTTGTTCCATGTTAGGCCATTTACCCTATGCTTAACTGATCTGTGTAAAATTTTATTTTTCTTGTCTCATTTATATTTTGAAATTCCGAGCTAAGAAAATGTAAAAGCTTACCGTTACAATAAATTTAGGATATTAAACTCAATCATATTTTATAACATTTTGATGATGATATGGATCAATGGATGTCACCCCGTATGGTCGAAGCACACTCCACGAAAGATTTAGCATCTACTTTTTTGTGAGCAAATTATAGCAAAGTTGTCTCATGTACTAAATGTGTGCTTGCAAGATGGATACAAAGGATATCGATTGATTTATATTACATCTTTTGAGGACGAAATGTATCATAAAAATACGATTTTTTTCTACTTTGTAGTGAAGTCAATTCAAGTAATTTAATTGTTTTGTTGATTTAGATACATACCTTACTTGGGGGGGTTGGGGGTTATCTATTTTTTGGGTTATCTATTATTCAAGTAATTATTCAAGTAATCTCAACTATGGGCACATAATGGACTGTTAACGAGTAGAAAATTAAACGAGCTAACTGGATTGGTGGAAACTATTGAGCATTAATTAGTAAGTCGGAGAAGATATGCTAACGGCCGCGCTTGATAGAAAATAGTTAAGATTATACCAATGACCGGCGCGAAGCGCCGGAAAATTTTGATATTTTGACCCTTTTAAGTCCACCAAAAGACATCTCTCCGATTTTGAATTCCCCAAAATTTTTTCCTCAATGAGAACCATACCCAAAATTTTTTTCCTCATTCCGAAATTTTTTTCCTCAAAAGACCCCATTTGAGGGAAAAACGGTGATTAGAAGCTAATTTTATTGTATTTTTTACAGTACTCTGCAGCTATAATGTGCAGCGCGAAGCTCAAATTACTACTTGGGGTCAACAATTCAATAGAAACAGCTCAATTTACTGTAGAGTAACATAACGAATACTTCGACATTGAAATATCTTTGATGTTGTCAAAAAACGCCCCAATTTTTTTGTCGAGATAGATACGTTTATGCTCAAAAAGTCCATGCTGTTGCTAATCTATGCAGACGTATACAAGTTCCGTGCAATGTAGGGGTGTTGTTGTTGGATCTTGTCCAATCAAGCCCCATCCAGAAGTGGAATCGCCGATTCAATCGAATCGGCGATTCCACTTCTGGAAACAATTAGCGACAGTCGCCGATTGTTGTCGACTTGGCCAATCAGTGTAGTCAAGGCGAAAAATTACTCGTTTTTCTGCGACGCGCAAATCAACTGAAAATTCTCACTTCCCTAGAAATTCATATTTTACAAACATTATAATCGAGTTATCTTCACTCCGTTGAATGTGAGCATCAAATCAAACCCATCACCTTTGTATATTGCCGCTGCATTTGGCAATTGGAAGTAAAAATCTTGTCACAAATTTTTAGTGCTATGTCAATGGCGAGCATAAAATCAAGAATGCTTTGCGAAATTCAAATGCCATCTCTTTAAAAAATTGCGATTCGTTGCGATGCATCAAAGCAACGTGCATAATTTTCGGAGTAAATCGCATACTCTTCCATCGAAATTGAATCACTCGATGAAGGGTCATTTATATTTGTCTTTTCCGACGGAACGCAACAGAAGGCAATTGACACAACTTTACCGAACGAAATGGAAACTTTCGTTCGTTCGGTTCAGCTGGAGGTTACCGTCAGTCATTTTCCATAACATTGCAGTTATGTAAACGAAAGTGGACTTCGAGTTTCTGTCCGTTTCGCCGTAAAAGGAAAGTATAAATGACTCTTTACTCTACTTCCGCTTGCAGACGACATTTTTTCTACAGACTTTTTTAATTCCTGACGAGCAGGTTTTTGTTGTTGTTTGATTTTGTAAGCAACGATAAGATTATCGATTTTTCCTGCAAAAATCTCGGATCGGCGGCGGTCCCGTTCTAGCGCTCGCATGTTTTCGCATCATCTTCACCTTTGAGCGGCGATAATTCCCTCGTATCCCTTTCAGTGTTGTCTGCCGTGCAGGCCCGCTAGAGAAGAGTAAAACCCATTTGCAGGAAACGCTCGGGGATAACCAGAATCTCCAAATTTTCCGGCGAGGAGTTTCGAAGGTTTGCGGTGTAGTGAGCTTTTGTTCTGTTCCTGATTCATTCCTCGGGATTACTGACGCGCATGATCGTTTCAAATTATAGTTTCCTACCTATATTCGAACATTTACTGTGTGATTCAATGCAATATTGAACAAAAACAATGTTTTTTTGCACATCTGTATGATGTCCAGGCAGGGTTTGCAAGGCTTTGGTTACTTTTTTTTTGTTTGTTTTCTACCAGTACTGCAGTGATCACAATTCTATAAGCTTCGAAATTCCTTGTCGAAATTTATTTGAAAAACATTGCTATAAAATACTTGATTTTAAAAATGTTGATTATATGGGGGTTTTTTTTTAATCTACATTTGTTGGTTGGCCATGGCCAACCATTTTTTCTGATTGTGCGTGCATTGATGACTTTTACTTTACTTTTTTAAACCAAATGCGATTTATTATCGATTCCTTCGCTCCTTTTAGGTCTTTTGATTGCTGACAAATCCTAGATCAAGCTTAACGTAGTAGTATTTGGAAACTGAAAAAGAAATATTCCATCCTAAATTTGCATACCTGTAAGAGGTCCGACCAGTTGGGGGCACTGTTTTTTCCCACATTTGCACTATGTGGAAAAAATTTTTGAGGTCTTTCCACAAATGTTGAAGAAATATTTGAGGTTTTCATATTGAAAAGATGCATTTTGGTGCATTTTAGGAGTCCAAACCTCAAAATTTTCAAAAAAAAATTTTTTTGTTACAACTTTAATAATCATACTTAATAATAATCATATTAAGTAGCTCAGGCGGGGCTTTTATCATTTCTACCTTCATTTATCATCTATAATAGTTTTCATCATCTTAAACGTATTATCTCATGTTTTAATTGCTAATCTTCAGGGTTGGCAAAAACCAAACTTTTGAAATTTCGACTTTTTGGTTTTTTATGGTTTTTTAATGGTTTTTTTGGTTTTTTAGTGGTTTTTTCTGATTTAATTCTTTAGAATGTTTGGTACATCAAAATAACTATGTAAAAAACTGCTGGAAGCTCCCTGTATCATCTAAGACTAGTTAGGGAGCCGTAAAATGGCAGCAGGAAACATTAATCTTATCAGAAGTGTCATTACTTCATGCTACAGGAAATCCCTATTTAGCAATAGAAATACAGTAATAGTGGGCACATAAAAAAGGAACCATGAGTGAAGAACACAAGAAAAATAAAAATGGAACAGAGCATGCGATATGTAAGGGGCAAATTCAAGGAAAAGAAGAAAAATTACAAATGAAGAGAAATATACAATGCACAATGTACGTAATCAAAACTGAAAAGAAATCAACTACGGAATTCTATCAATGCATCACACGTATACATATGCACAGAGAAGTTGAAATAACTTAATTTTTAAGTATATCGTTTTCGATAAGAGGGTTTTAAATTGATAGATTATTACATATGTTATTAATATTACAAACTGCAGTTGACGGTCACACATAGACATTTCAGATGTTTCCAAATTTTGGCTTTTCAAACCTGTCTGCGAGCTATAACTACAGCAAATGGGTCTTATTATGTATACTATTTTCGCTTGCATGATAGATACATATTTTTGTACGATTTTTTCTACGTAGTAGCGACGTCAAGTCCCATAAAAATGAACTACTAAAAAGCTCCTCTCTTTGTTAACCTACAGTACGCTTAACTGATCTGTATAAAATTTTATTATAGTCTCATTTATATTTTGAAATTTCGAGCTAAGAAAATCAAAAAGCTTACCGTAACAATAAATTCAGCTCAATCATGTTTTATAACATTTTGATGATGATATGGATCAATGGATGTCACCCCGTATGGTCGGAGTACACTCCACGAAAGATTTAGTGTCTACTTTTTTGTGAGCAAATTATAGCAAAGTTGACTCATGTACTAAATGTGTGGTTGCAAGATGGATACAAAGAATATCGATTGATTTATATTACATCTTTTGAGTACGAAATGTATCATAAAAGAACGACTTTTTTCTACTTTGTAGTGAAGTCAATTCAACTAAATTAATTGTTTTGTTGATTTAGATAGACACCAATACATGCCTAGAAGATCGACTAATGTGAAAAAACAGTTTCGAAATGATTTTGGAAAAAAACCAAAAAACCAGAGATTTTCCAATTTTTTGGTTTTTTTTTTAAACCAAAAAACCAAAGCCTTTCCAACCCTGCTAATCTTACTTCTATATTTTATCATTATATTTGAGGAAGATTCGCATTTTTTCCTTTTGAGAAAGATCCTGTCTCTATGCTTTTTGATGCGATTATTTCTTTGCTAACGTAAAGCCATTTCAAAAGCTTCATGGAAATATCTCTCGGAAATTTATACTATTCTTACTCATTATATTTTCGACCAAGTTCATGAGAGTTTACAAATAAATTACAGATTTTAAGATTTTTCAAATAAAATTCTAGAAATTACGACTTTTGAACTCAAAATTGGAATCTAATTCTAGAAATAAATGTTCGGAAAATTGATTTTCCAGCGTCCCAGAATGTCAATATACCCAAAAAATTTTCCGGCGCTTCGCGTCGAAAAAATTAATATCTTTTTTGGGCTTTCACTTGTCATCATCAGAGGACTTACTTGACCATCGATTTCTCATATATTTCAAAGTCAATCATGCTCTTGGATAGTTTGCTAGAAAATTTGTTCCACAATGCTTGTAGATTAGGCTTTTAAGTCGAGCATTTCAATTTTTCTTCAATTTTAATGAATTAACTTATTTAAAAACAGCGGAGGGCTTAAAAAAGCTCAAAAACAATGCGATAAAGCGTCTGTGAGCATTTTTAAGCAAAAAAAACGAGGATTTTAAGACGAAAAAAAATTTGACCCCTTTCCGCATTTGTAGAAAGAAGTTCTTGGAAAAGAAACAGTGGTTGGTGGGCGTCGTAAAAAGTCGAAATTTTTCACAAAAAAAAAGAACTTTTTTGCCTATTTTTTCAAGGCTGGAGGGTTGGGTATATGGTTGGCCAAGTTGAGGGGGTCCTCCCAATTGCAGGTACGTGAATTTGTGAAGAAATGAAAAAGAAATAACATACCAGCTACACTGAAAAATACTATCGTAATAAACTATAAAACTATGGGTTGGAAAATTGGGCATTTCTGGGTTTTTTAAGAAAGAAAATTTATTTTTTCCAATTTGTTTTCGACGACACAAATTTCTACTTGATTTAACCATAAATTGAGAGTTAAGCCAATTGTACAACTGCGGTACAGTCTCTTCCCTGACACTGACATGACAACAGATTTGGGATGGAGTTACACAAACA
This sequence comes from Romanomermis culicivorax, assembly GCA_963922205.1. Taxonomy (NCBI): domain Eukaryota; kingdom Metazoa; phylum Nematoda; class Enoplea; order Mermithida; family Mermithidae; genus Romanomermis; species Romanomermis culicivorax. The sequence continues at coordinate 26,874 of CAWUHX010000409.1, read as the reverse complement.
AATAAAATGCTTCGTCAATGTTCTATTCAGGAACTTGATCCATACCCAATAAATTTAATTTACGTACGAATTGTTTTTTAGCTGAATTTGATACGCTTTGGCAGTTTACCTGAATATTTGACAGATATTACTGCTCATGAGCAGTGCTAGTGAACAATACACATCATTGCTTGTAACTGCTAAAGTTTTTGTTGTATCTACTGTTCATAGTCATTAACAGCTCGTGAGTTGACTTGAGCAGCCCTAAAATTTTGTAAGCCCCAGGAGAGAGGGGCAGCTGGCAGCTTTTTGGGTTCAAAAATGGGCTGAAATTGAAGGATTTTGCCTTTTTTCGGCGGCACCAGGCAGCTAAGTATAATTTTAGTTTTTTTACATCATTTTTCTTCGATTATTCATGCTTAAAAATTCGAACTCAACTTCCTGAATCCTAAATTGTTTGGGAAAAGAGTTCAAGCTGCCTTGAGAGTACGTATTTTGGCACAAATAGTGATAAACTGGCACAATTCATTTTGTCATGTTATAATCAAGTGTATTCCTTGATGGTGTCCACTGCGTCATCAGATCGTAATTTTTCAATATCTGGCTTTGTTCACTCCAAGTTAGGTAATTGATTGTCATCTGCATCGGTCGAAAAACTAGTCTTCATAAAATTCAATGCCAAAAATTTTATCGTCGGTGTACAGATAGATGATCTTATCTATCATGCAGAGCAATTTGTGTATTTTAGTTTTACAATCAGGTAAAATGATCTGAAAAAATTTTGCGTCATGAAGAATAAAACTTAGAGATGTTTCATTTGCTTTTTTTACTTGGTTCATATCCATCATTGTGAAAGTGAAAAAAAACCTTGATAAAACCCAGAACAACCCAAGGTTTTTTCCTAACCCTGATAAAACTGTTGAAATCAGGAAATAAAATCAAATGCTTCTTCAATTTCGTGAATAATAGACTCCAAAATTATAAACCCTTCTGTGATCTATATATTAGCCGATGACAATCATAAAGAGACGACTTGTCTAAAGCAAATCTTTTAAACGAATTCTTTAGTTCCGTTTCCACTGACAATAATGATATATATAAAAGTACGTGAAATTCCTGATCCTCGAAGAAATAAATTTAACTTGAAGATTACTTTTAGCGAGCTCTGGCATGGTTGAAAAATTCTTAAGCGAATTAAAAACATCCTCATCCACTAGTCTTGATGGTGATGCTTTAGGTTCCTTTTTTAAAAACTCAAACATTATGTTTCTGTGCCTTTATCCATAATCTTTGTGAAGCTTGCAAGCTATAACTGATTCTGTGCCTATAAACTTTGGATCGACCAGTAAGCAGTCTGGCTACGCTGTTGTTTTCTGAACGATTTAATCCAAAATCAAGTTGTCCGTATATTCATACTTCATCCCATGCATCGAAAACTGGTTTGTGTCATGTAAAGTCTATGAATATGGACCGTATACATAGGGTGGGTAAACCCTCTTACCTGAGACCAACGTTCTTTTAGCGGCACACCCATTAGCAGTGCCGCTAATGACAGTTTGACTCCATTAGCGCGAAAAATTTGATTGGTGCTCAGCAGGGTTTTTTGTACACGATCCATATTTGCACATGTACAAACGAGCCGATATTTCATTTGTACATCAGCAAAAATAGGTATAAATGAGTAACCTGTTTTCCTCTACATCGTGGCCAAAGACCAATATTCAAATCAGTGTAATTTTCAAATTTTATTTATAACTACGAAAAAAATCCATTAAAATTGAGCGAAAAATTGAAATTTTCAAGTTTCAAGTCTAATTTACAAGCATTGTGGAACAAATTTTGTAGAAAACTATCCAATAGCATAATGAATTTGCATTAGATGATAAATCGCCTCTATGATGAAAGGTGAAAGCCAAAAAGATGTTAATCTTTTTTTATACATCTATACATTTTAAATCTAAGTCAGTCTCATAGTGATCTGAACAATAAATTTCTATTTGCTACTTTTCACATTACAATAAATAATTGATTCATTACATTCTTCAATGTGAGTATTTGATTCATTGTTTTTTTAGCATTTTACAAGCCATGGCTTGTTGGACTGACAAAATGGCTTGTAAAATTTTAGTCCAACAAGCCAAAATGGCTTGTCAGAATTTTTTGAGTCATGTGTTTGATCATATCGGATACAGAAAAGATGCATTTTGGTGCATTTTAGAAAGTCATAATCTCAAAATTTTCCGGCGCGAAGCATTATTATTTATTTCCTACCTCAGGCGCTGCTTCTAACATGTCTACCTTCATTTATCATTTAATCTTCAATAGTTTTAATCATCTTAAATGTATTATCTCATGTTTTAATTGGTAATCTTCAACATTTCATCTTGATATTTAATGAAGATTCACATTTTTCCCTTGACGCATTTTTTGAGAAAGATCAATACGTCAAGTCTGTTAACTTTTTGAAGTGATTATTCCTTTCTTAACGTAAAATCAATCCAAAAGCTTCATGGAAGTAGTTTTCGGAAATTTCTACTACTCGTATCTTTTTGGCCAAGTTCATTATTGTGTGAATAAATTAATGGATTTAAAATTTTTCAAACATAAAATTCCAGAAATTACGACCTTTGAACAGAAAATTCGAAACTAATTCTTCAAATAATAGGTTGGAAAATTGATTTTCCAGCATCGCAGAATGTCATACCCAAAAAAAAATTTTCGGCGTTTCAGGCAGGAAAGATTAATAGCTTTTTTGGGCTCTCACTTGTCATCATAGAGGACTTGACCGTCAAAGTCATTATGTTCTTGGATAGTTTGCTGGAAAATTTTTTCCACAATGCTTGTAGATTAGACTTCGATCAAACTCAGAAATTTCAAATGTTTCCTGAATTTTAATGAATTAACGGCTCCAAAATGTTATTTAATAAATGTTAAATGACATCTCTTTTCTGATCGATTGCCATGATGCTCAATATATACATTTCTTTAAAAACTAACCTAGCATTGGAATTTATTCACGTATACTGATATTATAAAATTGGCTTGCAAAAATTTGGAATGGCTTGTAAAATTTAAGGTCTACAAGCCACTTGGCTTGTGACTCGTAGGTCAAAAAAAACCCTGATTTGATTTCAGCTGAATTACTATAGTTTATTTTTAATAAACTACTTCTAAATTCAAAAATGACAAAAAACCAATACTGTTAAATTGTTCACAGGAAGGTTTTACTGTATGATTTAACATTCAGAAAATTTTTGAAGGCTAGTTGTATAAATCCACAAGCTTTTAGCTCTATGTAAGTTATGGTTTGGCAAAAGCCGAAAAGTTCCATTTTTCTAATTCAGAAGCATTTCCGGAAAAATAGACTATATATATTATACATCAGATCCGAATCAAAATAGTGATAATTTTTTCAGGTCCGGATCCAAAATTTTGAGAATATCAGGTCCGGATCCAGCAAAATGGTCGGGTAATTTCGGGTGCGGGTACCCGATACATCTCTAGTATTGACATTCGGCAACGCCTGAAAATCAATTTTCCGAACATGTATTTCAAGAATTAGATTCGAATTTTGTGTTCAAAAGTCGCAATTTTTCAGAATTTTATTATTTGAAAAATTTTGAAATCAGTAATTTATTTGTTAACTCTCATGAACTTGGCCGGTGTAAGAGTAGAAATTTCCGACAACTACTTCCATGAAGCTTCCGAATTGATTTTACGTTAAGAAAGGAATAATCACTTCAAAAAGTTTAGAGACTCGACGTATTGATCTTTCTCAAAAAATGTTTCAAATAAAATTGCGAATCTTCATTAAATATCAAAATGAAATATTGAAGATTACCACTTTAAACATGAGATAATTGAGATGATGAAAACTATTATACTCTAAATGATAGGCGAAAGTATACATTTTGAAAGCCGCGTTTGAGCTAGGTAATTCATATTAATGATTATTAAAGTTATAACCGGCGCGATGCGCCGAAAAATTTTGAGATTATGAACTTCTAAAATGCACCAAAATTCATATTTTATGTTGTACCTTATCCCCAAAAGTTTCTTCCCCAAATTGGGAAAGAGCCGTTTGTACATTTACAAATTACTACCTCAATTTCGTTTGCCCCAAAAATTTTAATTTGCCTCCTGCAAAAAAAACACTGCAGCACAGTAGTTTATTTCTTTTTACAATAGTGATCAAGTTATAAGTGACTGTATCAAGCATTATTGAGAAATGTGTTATTGTAAACTTATTTTTCGACAGCATTCTTTTAAACGTACCTACCGATATTCATCATAGTAAATTATGAAATAAAAATTCGGTCATTAGCGCGGCCCATGTTTTATTAGCGTCGCGCTAGAAAAACAGTGCCTGAGACCCTGGCCCAAAAAATCGTCAAACACCCCCCCCCCTCTGAACTTTTTCCAATAGAGCTTTTTTGATGATTTTTGTGCATATTTTGTACGAAAAACAAGCGTGCAAAACTTCTTTTTGCTCGCCCACCCCCCTGCCCCCAGGACAAAAATTTCAAGGACTCATCCCTGGAAAATTCTTGCCGTGCATGTCTAGACCCTACAAGTATCATTTGGTCTTTTTTGACGAAAATCGATATTTTTCATTGGTTGTCTGATTTGTTTATTGGGTTGCCTTTTTTTAACATTTTCTTGAATTTTTGAAAAATGGCTCATTTCTAGCTCAGTTATTTTATAAGTATTATGTATTTATGGGACGTGCAATTCATGATTAATGTTCTACATTCACTTCATTCAGATTTCCAATCCGAGGTATTTCTGACAAAAATGGCATTGGTTGATATGCCCCGATCGAAAATTGGTGCCGCCAGTTCCTCGTCGTCGAAGTATAATCAAAATTCTTTGAAATCGTCGTCGTCGGCTTCGAAATTAGCTGCACCACTGCCGAAGCCGTCATCGTCGTCGGCAATCGACGTTCAATCGTCCGTCGCCGCCGTCAGCTCGAAAAAGTCTTCACCGTCGACGACGACGGACCGTAGCAGGGAAACTAAACGTCGTCGTAGCCCTCCATTATCGTCGTCGACGAAGGAGACGGGAAATACCGCCGCTAGCAATGTGTCCGGTAATGATTCGGCCGCCAAGGCATCGTCCGATGCCGCGGCCGCGCCCTGTACGGCGGGCGTTAGCGCCCCGCTGATTTTTAATCCGGATTATCCGAATATGCCTCGTTTGTATAGAAAAGTTGAAATTAACTTGGAAAATAGTTTATTGCACGAGGACAAATTAAACAACGCTCCTTCGCTACAAGACGGAATGTCGTCGGATTTGGAACAAGATTTGCGGTTTTTGGGATGCGAATTAATTCAATCCGCGTCTATTATGTTGAAGCTGCCACAGGTGACTTATTCGTGAGAAGAGATATTTTGATTTCACTTTTCGTGTTTTTCCTTTCTTGTATCTGGTGTCATCGACCGCCCAAAGGTCATCATGGGAACAAAAAATGTTCAGTTTTTCGTCTAGAAAGTCAGAGAAAAGGTTACGAAAGTATTAAATTTGAACTGAAAGCCCTGAAAATTAAGATTTCCTTTCAAAAATTTCAGTTTTCCGATCGGGAGAATTGGTTTTCATATGGCTACCCTATTTTATCCAGGTGATCGACAAATCCTGGTGGTCAGTGGTCGAGGATTTCTGTTCCAACCTCTTATGGCACGCTTTTAATATTATTTCACTCGTTCACTTTCGGCTTTACAGTTTTGGAAAAAAATTCCATGATTTCTTTTACTGAAAAAATATGCTTTCTGACCTTTAGACGGTTATTGAGAAATGTCTTGCAGTGGCGGATCCAGAAATAAGGGGAGACGGTGCTCAAAATTAAGTATTTTTCCAGGAAAAAATTCAAGAATTTTTCAAATTTGCCTATATGTATACAGAAAAAAATCGTATTTCAAAAGTTTCGGGGGGTGGCCGCCCCCCACCCCCTCTAAATCCACACTTGTCTTAATGTAAGCTTTGAGCCGACGTGTATATAACGGAACATAGAGGTCAGAGCAGCCCATGGGGGGGGGGGGGGTATTACCTCGGTCTTAGATTTGAAAATTCATTCACTACCCCCATAAAAACAGCTCACTATAGCAAAAAATGTTGGTAGACCTCATCCTCTCCTTAGTAGGTTATAGTAATTCGAGAAAAATCGCACAATGTGTGCTTGAGAGGAATTACTCACTGGTCTTTTTGACATTTACTGAGCAAATGATAATGTAAAAGTATGCAACTGCTGTGCCATATAGCGATTTTTAGGAAAGAATATCAGCACATTAATATATATTACCTGTAGGAAATCATTATATATATAATTGGGTGATCAAATAATGACTTATGTATATGTGATTTATCAAAAAATTGCTCCTTGGGAAGAAAAACATGTTTTTAAAATTCTTCCTCTTCATGCTCTCCTCTTTTTCCCCCTTCTGCGTTGGGTCATCTGTGCGCATATGGTTACCCAAGCTGTGGCATACTTTCCTGCTATGATTTGAGGTCCGTTGACGTGGATCAGAGTACTACACCACCCCCCTCCGCAAAAAAGTTGGGAGCAAAAAAAAAGATCACGGCATATTTTAAGTACTACCCTTACAATTTACGATTTTACCCCTACCTAAATTTTCGACCTTGGCGACCTCTGATAGAAAGGTCCATCTAGAGGTCAGCCTACGGGTCATCGATTGTGTTACATACTAGGGTGTGGGTTATAGAACAAAAAATACATTTTTGGCCATTTAAGTCCGAATAAGGTTTATAAATTGTAATTTTTATTGTAAAAAAAGTTTACTTTAATAAGAATGTACATTTATGCATGACTAATATACATTTATACATAACGCGATGTGCAAAAAAAATGACTTTTTCACACAAAAAAGACTGCTTTCCTGTAAAATTTTTAGGATTTTTACCGATCAAAAGGAAGAAATCTGTACATATATATGTCTAGCCCATTTCAGCGTTTGCAAATCTCTTATGATGTCATGATTCCCTGGATTACAGTTTTTATGTAGCCCGGAGATGCCCTCGTATGCTTTGTTTCATCGTTTTTGGATTTATTCAGCCATTCTCGTCTTTATATGGAATCACTATAACGTTATGAAAAATGAACTTTTTCGTGTTCACAAGGTCAAATTCTATCGAGGAACGATTTGTGAGCATAATTGCTTCAATCTACGGTGGAACTCGGCTACTGAAGTTCATAAAAAGATTTAATAATAATAATTTATTAGCTCGAAATTAATACATTTGTAAATATATGTAAAGAATAAGTATAAGGTGTTATCATGTTATCATATAATATTATAAAAGGTGTTACAGCTAAAGAATTCAGCGAATTAAGTTACACCTCTAAGAAAGGTATCAGATTGTATCCTTTTAAGTCTATCAGAAAAAAATTTTGCACTATCAACATTTACAGTACTTTCATCAGGAGAATTCCAAGCCTGGATAACCGACTACAGAATTTATATTTCAACAGATTTCTGAAAGTTCAGAATATGAAAAAGTTTCCATATTGCGGTTGCGACAAAAAAATTTTGTAACTTTTTGGTATTGCTGCGTCTGGTTCACACCCATCTTTTAACGTTATACACACATGACCATAGTGAGTTATTGGAAACGGGCGTGGCTTCGACGTATGCTTAGGCTTAGGCTCGCGCCCTAAGCCTAGTCTGAGTCCAAGGCTAAGCCTAAGTCGCTCTCCCCTTCCAATAACCCACTGTGCTCAAGTGTGTATAACGTTATAAGATGTGTGTGAACCAGACGCAGCAATACTAACTTTTCGATTGGATTCATTAGTTGCTCAATGGCAATTTTCTTCGCACATGATAATGATTTCTAATTTTTATTTCAGGTCGCGGCGGCTACCGGTCAGATCTTGTACCAAAGATTCTATTATTCGAAATCCTTCGTTCGATATTTCTTCGAAGTAGTAGATTTCTTTATTGTTACTTATATTCACTTCGTCATGAGATTTTGTTTTGTTTTTTGATAAGTTGCCTTCTCGGGATCTAAGAATTAAAGTTTTATTTTTTCGTTTTTAGCACACAGCCATGGCCTGTATAAACTTAGCCAGTAAAATTGAAGAAGCCCCCCGTCGCGTTCGCGACGTTGTCAACGTTTTTCACCATTTACGTCAGTTATACAGAATTCGTCAGTTAGAAAAGCGCGCCAATTCTAAAAAGTAAGTCGAAATTTTTTTCCATGTAAGACCGATAAAAATTCCTTTCGTGGTGGAAGAACGAGGACGGGTTTTCGTTTTAGCGTCTGGAAAGAGTGGGTTTTCATAATGCAACAGGGTTTAATGAAGGTTGATCATGCGACTCTTTTGGTTTGGATCGTCAATTGCCCAAAATTTTTAAGGGGATAAATTTTCCAAATGTTTTCTCGAAAAATCTAATGAATGTTTCAAAAATTTATTAATTGTGTATTTATGGTAAAAATTGACATTAATTAATCGTCTTTTTTTCAAAACCAGTTTCTGCTTGAAAAATAGACATTTTGCAGTTTTTGGACCAAAAAAGGATGCATATATATGTAGTTTTTCTGTGACTGGTCCATTTCATCGGTATGATTTGCAAATTTTGAGGCTCATCATAATGATTTCTAGGCGGTTTAGCATGGTTTCCATGAGTATATGTGCATATACACTGGTACCAAAGACATGAAAACAATTTTGTTTTCAAGAACCTTTCAAAGCAGGCATGATTTGATTGGAACAAAATTGTAACGGTTTTGGTTTCTTGTTATTCGTTATTATTTAATATTTTTGTTCATTTGTGCACATTTATTGCTAGTTTTTATACGTCCGATCCGTTCTAGTATTTTTATGGGTTAGTTGAGTTAGATAGAAGTTGATATTCTACATTTTATATTAGCTTGAAATAGTTGATTTAATGTTCACGTGCAAGAATGTTCGAATATTTTCGCAAAGAAAATTGAAAGTTTCCAGCTTCTGATCGTCCAAGACGTTTGTTTTAACGTGTAAAATTTAAACGTCGTTACATTCCGGTTCGTACATATTTCCTTCGACTTCAGTGCGCCCTTGTGCATTTATGACCACTTTTTGATATTATAGTATAACGTCAAAAATTTAATTTACCTCTAGGAATCAAGATTATTTCTGGAATAAATAGTAAGATCCTCCAATATTTGAAAAAATATCTCTTAATATTTATCCGTGGATTTATTTCTTTAATAAGTGATGGATTCATCGGGATTCCATTTTTTCGGGTCCTCTAATCACTCTGTCTTCCATATCCGGCACATTCACTAATTATTGAATTTTATTCTCTACAGCTGTCATTGTCAGGCGAAAATGCGCAGAATCACCATCGAATGACAATTGACGCTGCTGCTGATGATGCTAATTGGTTAAATTTCTTTAACGAAGATTTTGGCCAACGATGCGGACTCTCAAAGGAGACGGATTTTAACGACCTAATATTTTTTCTTTGGTTTTTACACTCACGGGTTGGTTTGATTTTTGTTTTATAGGCTTTACGAGGCCGCTCTTTCCGGCTAAAACGAAAACGTCCGGTCTACGCTTATATTTTCGGGTTATGTACATGAAACAATCTTTAATTGTTCCTTGTTCAGATTGGAAAATCGTCGACCGGCGCCTATGATGGTCGATTCAAAATATTCGGCGTTGAAAAACGACGTTATCAAAGCTGAAAGACGAGTTCTCAAAGAATTGGGGTTTTGTGTCCATGTTAAGCACCCTCATAAGGTATGGTACATTTAGAGTATTTCTACAAGACGTCTTGTAAAATGCAAACTCCTCTAAATTTTAATGTGCCATAGAACCTAATACCTGTAAGACCTCCGACCAGTTGGGGGGGGGTCGAAAAAAGTCGAAATTTTTCCCCAAAAAAGGCCAAAAAACATACACTTTTTTGCAAATTTTTTTAATTTTTTCCAAACTGGGGGGACCCATAGTTTTTTTAGCATTTCACAAGCCATGGCTTGTTGGACTGACAAAATGGCTTGTAGAATTTTTGTCCAACAAGCCAAAATGGCTTGTCAGAATTTTTTGAGTCATGTGTTTGATCATATCGGATACTGAAAAGATGCATTTTGGTGCATTTTAGAAGGTCATAATCTCAAAATTTTCCATCGCTTCGCGCCGGTTATAACTTAAATAAGCATTATTATTTATTTCTTAGCTCAGGCGCCGCTTCCAACAAGTCTGCCTTCACTTATCATTTAATCTTTAATATAGTTTTAATCATCTTAAACGTATTATCTCATATTTTAATTAGTAATCTTCAATATTTCATCTTGATATTTTTGATTTCATTTTTTGATTCACATTTTTCCCTTGACACATTTTATGAGAAAAATCAATACGTCAAGTCTGTAAACTTTTTGAAGCGATTATTCCTTTCTTAATGTAAAATCAATTCAAAAGCTACGTGGAAGTAGTTTTCGGAAATTTCTACTCTTCTTACTCATATCTTTTCGGCCAAGTTCATGAGAGTGTGAGAATAAATTAATGGTTTAAAAATTTTTCAAACATAAAATTCTAGGAATTACGACTTTCGAACAGAAAATTCGAATCTAATTCTTCAAATAAGTGTTTGAAAAATTGATTTTCCAACATCGCAGAATGTCAATACCCAAAAAATTTTCCGGCGTTTCAGGCAGGAAAGATTAAAAGCTTTTTGGGCTCTCACTTGTCATCATAGACGATTTAACCGCCGATTTCTCATGTAATTCAAAGTCATTATGTTCTTGGATAGTTTGCTCGAAAATTTTTTCCACAATGCTTGTAGATTAGACTTCGATCAAACTCAAAAATTTCAAAAGTTTCCTGAATTTTAATGAATTAACGGCTCTAAAATGTTATTTAATAAATGTTAAATGACATCTCTTTTCTGATCGATTGCCATGATGCTCAATATATACATTTCTTTAAAAAATAACCTAGCATTGGAATTTATTCACGTATACTGATATTATGAAATTGGCTTGTAAAAATTTAAAATGGCTTGTAAAATTTTAGGTCAACAAGCCACTTGGCCTGCGACTCGTAGGTCAAAAAAAAAACCCTGGGTGGGCCCCCGCCCCCCCCCCCCCCCCCCAGTACAGATATGAATCTAATCCGTTTATAACTTTTCGTTTTTCCAATTTGTTCCGTTGAGTTCTCGGTTTTAGTTTTAAAAAAATTTGAGGCGCTCCATTATGATGAAAAATGGGCGTCTCAAAACATCAGCATGTGACGACAATCGTCTTTTTTGTGTAGTTAAAAATGACCGTTATAGAAAAATGTATAGATGAAGTTTTTGATGTTAGAACGATCAAATTGGGCTATCGAAAATCGCAAAAATATTATATCTAGTCATTGAGTAAACGTTTCGTTGTAAAAAACGAATTTTTGACCATTTGAGTGTTTCGCTCACCCATTCCACCCCCTCCTCCGTCGACGAAAAGTCCAGTAATTCTCACCCAGAAAAATTCTTGCCATGCATGTCTGGTAAGAAATGATTATTTTTGAACAGAAAAAGTATTTTTTCGGCGCATATATTTTTTTAGACAACAACACTATTTTTGGAAACATTTTGTGAACTTGAAAATTGGGCATTTTTTCTTTCGACGAGCCCAAACATTGAAAGTTACACGGTTATGTCCTACTAAATTCAATAGTCTTTAAAAATCAAAGGCTGGAGTTTTCGACAACAGACGTTCTTAAGGAACATGTATACATATTTCCGTTTCTAAAAGCGGTGAAATATGGAAAACTTTTGTTGACCCGATTTTCAATGAATGAGGAATATCGGTTAAACAGAGCATCTCCATATCTTAGTTTTGTGACCAAAAAATTAAGGTTTTATTCAATTCTCATTTTTTCTTTATGCTTTTAGTTGATTCCAACGTACATGAGGGCCTTGAACGCCGAAGATAATCAAGCTTTGGCGCAGAAATCCTGGTAAGGTCATAATTTTACATGTCCTTTTTCCGCAAAACATGGCAAAATATTATTGTTGTAATCTAATTGTGTCGAATTTTCATATAACGAAAAAATTGTTGACGTTTTAGCGCTACGTATAAATTATACTAAGCATGAAAATAACTTGAAAATTTTACGCCCAGGTTATTCTCGACATCATGTTGACGCCCTATAAGTTGTCGCTTGATTAAGAGAAACAACCTCTAACGGGCGATTACGATTTGGAAACCTCTCTCTTTTTGAAAAGGTGAGTAGGTTTGGACCGGGGAATGGTAACATTTTGATAAATTTAATTTTCACGAATTTTCTTTGTTTTTTTAGGTTACAGGTAAAGACGGAAGATTCGGTAAGAAATCTCGACGTTAATCGCAAGTTGGAAGATATTTAATTGAAGAAGTTGTATTTTGCTTAATCTGTTCGGGATTCAGTGAAGTCTCGATTTTTAAACTTGAGTCACTATCGAGTTATCAATCTTATGAAAAATTTTAATCTCTGATAGAAACGCTCATTATTTGATTCGATCTAGAATATTCATTCGGTAGGATATCAGAATGAACTCGAGGTTTAATCAAAGTTAATGTTGTCGTTACAACCCTAATATTTGCCGTGTTTTGTCAGTTTTTCTTGAGTTTTTGATAGCCTTTTTCCATTTTATTGACATTTCTCTCAGGAATTATATGAACGATAGTCTTCGGTCGGACATTTTTCTACGTTTTTCACCCGAAACGGTCGCTTGCGCTTGTATTCATTTAGCGTGGTTGAATTTACAAATTCCCATTCCCAAAGTTGTCATGCCGTCGAATTCGACTGTTTTAAACTGGTGGCAATTGTTTACGGACGACGATGTTCCTGACGTTAGCCTTTCGTTGCTGAAATTATACGCTTATAGAAAGAAGAAGGTAAAATGAGACGTACTATGAGAAATTCATGCAACGGATTTCTGGGATTCATCGATTGCCGTAAATTTAAGGGGGTGATATCATTGAAAGAGATAATTCCGATTTTTTCGCTTAAAAATTTCGAAAAATAGACTCAAAACCAAAAAATATGTATTTATGGCGCGGACATTTTTGACTGTTTTTGTTCAAAAAATAACAGATTTTTACTGAAAAAAGGTTTTTTAAAGTTTTTTTGATCAGAGAATAGTAGTATAGAGACCCCCCCCCTTAGGAGCGTTTTGGGGACTACCCCCTGTTAAAGATAGGAAATTTAGTACACATAAAATCTTTGAAAGAAAACGGGGACTAGTGTACAAAACATAGCCGACCATTTTTCCGGATGGAAAAAAGCATGACGTCACACCTAGGCTAGAAAGAAAAAAGTTGCCGAAACTTGGCCCACCCACATCTCCATCAAAACTTGAGATAATGTGACATATATGGTACTTTTCGGAATCAGCTCAATGAGATCTATCGATTGGTACCCAACACGACCCATTTAAGACAAAAGCCCAAATTTTGTGCGAGGGGTTCTGAAAATTTTAATTGGTGTGGGCTCTACCATTTATGTTATTTGTTAATATGCATCGCCGCTGCCGCTCGCCGCCGCCGCCGCGCCTGTTGGGGGGAGGGAAGTTCGCCTAGCTAATAAAGCTGAAGCTGCCGCTTCAAGCTTCATATAGCTAGCTTAAATAGGAAAGTCATGCTATATATCAACAGAAATTGTGTACTCATTCGCACTGATCAAAAGATCAGTCCCAGCGCCAGCCGCGAGGAGGCTAGTACACATGTGGCGCCGATACTTTCATAGAAAGTACCCATAATATGAGAAAAGTGTTCAAATAACAACAAATATTTAGCACTCTGCATACATATACATGCCTGATGCTAGGCCGTCATTGGCTCCTCACCATGCACCTAGCAACTTGCACACAAATCTGCTTGACCCTAGACCGTCAATGGCTCCTCACCATGCATCTAGTGCCAAACAGTGCTTATGCATGTGTGTGTGACTCCAGGTCATCAATGGCTCCTCACCATGCACCAAGAGCCCCTACAATACACTGACATCAAAGGGTATCCATACTTAATTATCTGACTTCCTTTTTCATATGCACTAAGATTCAAATATCTACCTAGGAGGCAATCAAAAAGCAAAAAAGAGACAAGAATAAAAAATAAATGGCAAAAATTGACAAGGACAAAAATTTTATTCAAAAAAAAATATTCTAACAACTATGGAAAAAATAATACACTATTTGGATGCATAATAATCATAAATCTAATGGTAAAGTAGTTATTCCATCATCTAACACTTTCCTCTTTATATACAAATATGGTAATCCTTGTTTTTCTTGTATGTATGTCCAAATTTTATTATCAGCTTGGGTTTTGAAACCAATATTTTCACCTTCCCAAGGTGTTTTTGTTGCCAAAACCATATTGTATTTGTCAAAGGTTAGATCATTGATCTTTTTCATAATACCTTTACAGCTTATTTTCTTTTCATTGTCTCCAATTCCTATGTAAGTTTTTGCTGATAAGCAGCACATTGCAGTTCCTTGCCACTCAACTTTGAGCAATCCTGGTGTTCGCTTGTCTTCTTTTCTTGTTACAAACCATTTGGGATAAATTTCAGTTATAAAATGGTCTTTCAATTCGGGTCTAACTGCATCAAGCAAAGTCTCTGTTGATAAAGCCAAATAAATGCTGTCAGTATCAGTTTCCATACACTGATATTTTGTTTGATCAAGGTAAATTTGAAGTACATCATAAAAAAATTCTAGCATCTTGATTTTCGCCCAATTATAAACAGATAAACCAATCACAATTGGCAAATCCAATTTGATTTCAGCTTTCCACATTTGCACTTCGTAACAGTTGGATGAAATACTTTCAATTTTTTTTACATAAGGACTGTAGCTACATTCTACAGCTTTTTCCTGATCACAGTAGAAAACATTCACATGTTTTTCTTTGTTTGTGAGTGTTTTACCATATCCGGTGTTACCAAGCAGTTTGTATGTATCTGCTAAGATTGATAACTCCGGGTCAGCATCTCCATCTTTGCGATGCTTTGTAACTACATCACGAAAATTTTCAAAGGGTTTTGATTCATCATACTGAACAACTTCATAAATATTATCAAGCACTAAGCCATGTTGAACCAAGAAACAAATCATTGGTGTAGATAGAAATATGTCTTTGCCAAAGTAGCTGCTAATTAAGCAGTCACGCGGTTTACTTAATTGTCCAGTCTTCAAAGCATATTCTTTCATATGATCTCCAATATCATCAATTCCAACTTGAGCGTGCTTGATTATTGGAGGAAAGTCAGCATACTTCTGTTTTAGATGCTCTGGTGTAGAAATCTCAACCCTTGCAAAGCCAAAAACCATTCCACTCAGAATTGAGGACTTCATTTGTTCATAAGGGAGGAATTTTGAATTGAAGAATGCTCTAAATAAATGTTTGTTCTGGGAAATGTATTTTTGACGAGACAACTTCCATTCACATTCCCATATGGTAACTAGATTGTATCCCAGTGATTGTATGTATTTCTCTTTTTCAACAATCCAGTCTTTTGCTTTGATTGAATCTTTCCCTTTGTTTCGCCATCCTGCGGGGCAGTCATGACAGTGCCAGTAACATCCATAAAATTCGTAAGCAGTATTGGTCCTTTGACAAAATCCATCAACAAGTAAATGTTTTGGTCCAACCCATTTTTCTTTATTATTTCCTAAATGCTGAATATGGTATCCACATTTTTGTGACTCTTGTTCTAGCCACTCAATCGAAATTGACTTTGAGGAAACATTCTTTTTGAAGCCATCCTGATTGAGAACCCAGTGATCAAAGTGACCTGATGGTGTTGACATCGACTGAGCCCAC
The DNA here is from genome assembly GCA_963922205.1 of Romanomermis culicivorax. NCBI lineage: Eukaryota > Metazoa > Nematoda > Enoplea > Mermithida > Mermithidae > Romanomermis > Romanomermis culicivorax. The sequence goes on along the minus strand of CAWUHX010000409.1, from coordinate 11,109 downwards.
AAATATAAAGCATTAAAATCTAACCCGATTATGCTTTTCACAATTCTCTCAGGATTATTCCGGATGAAGGTCGCATCTTTAATTGCTAATCGATTCATTACCATGGCGAGCCCTCCACGCATACTTGCCTTAAGTCTATAGTGTAGTTCCTTTGTTTTCTCATTGAATAACACAAAATGAGTTTCTGGTATACTGTTAAAGAGGTAACGCTCTGTTACACCAGGTAAAGAAAGAGCCTCTCTAAATACATCAATTTTGAAATTAATCCAATAAATTTGGGCCATATTGAGGCATGCTTCCAAAAATGGTTCAACATCGCGTAAATTATAGAATCTGAGATAATCAAACATAGTTTGCATCCCATTTTCATTCCACTGCTGCTGGCATTGATTGTATGACTCTTGACTGATGGATTCTTTCCTTAATGAACTATAGAAACATTCTTTGGCAGGGAGTTGTTTTTCGTAAAGCTTTTCGAATGAGTCTATATACTCGTATGGGAAATGAGCTTTTGTCAGTTTGGCCTTATAAGCCCTCATGAATGTGTCAAGGCTGAAACCTGGAGCTGCATATACACTTGCATCTAAGAATTTGAGTGAATCAGTTGAAAGACATAGATAGGATCCATTACGTAAAATAGCCTTTGGCCATCTTACCAAATCATTTGATCTTGCTTGATTCACCATCTTGGGAAATATGTTACGTTTGATTAAATTCAAGTCATACTTTCCAGAATTAAATCCAACACAAATCAATTGCTCACAGTACATTGTCAACTTGCTCTTTATGGATTTTATAAAGTTTAAATGACCCTTTTCACGCCTCACATCTTTTTGATTCTTCTTCAACTCAGATATAAGACATTCAGATTCCTTCATCTGTGATTCAAGTTCAAAAAATATTGATTGAAATTGATGCAGTAATATTTCTTGCTGTCTCATGCTTATGAGATTGAGATGATCCACCATTCTTGAAATTAATACATCTGGATTGCTGTCAATTAGACACAAAGCTTGTTCATATCCAGGCACATTAGAGGCTACTGCACAAGAGACTGGTTGATGCTCTGCAACATAAACTAGCTTATCTGATGCTGTCTTCTCTTCTTTGATCAATAATGATTCAAAATCATACACAGCAATATATTTGCAGAACCGTAAAGGCAATGGAATTTTTATATTTAAAGTCTCTAATAGTTCAAATACAGTTTGCTTTACTTGAAAAACACCTCCCACAAATTTATGGCGAGTCTGTCCACTGTGACAATGATTATTGATATGCTCATTCAAATTGGATGCATTTTTGAACAGTCGGCCACAATCCAAGCAACCATATCTTTTTGCATATTGGTCCAAGTTGGTAATGTATGCGAAATGAGCTTTTCCTCCTTGAGTAAATGAAATATCAAGATTCATCAAATATTTATGTTTCTTCACTACATTTTTCCAACATGTAGCATTTCCATTCTCATTCGTGTAGTATATCTGTACATCAACATCAAATAGCCCTTCTAAATATGGTATTTCATCAAAATTTATGCCAGGAAATAAATCCACTGTTGGATGTATGCCCTTTGATACACAATACTGTTGAAAATAACTCAGGACATAATCTTTCTTCTCAAAATACCCCATAATGCACTGTGTTAGACATCTGAAGAAGCATAAGTTATCGTTGAATCGAGTATGTTTTGAATCCTGAGTCATTCCAATAATGTTATGTCTTTGATAAGAAATCTGTTCAGGTAAAATGTAATTCCTACATCCAGCAACAAAATTCAACTGAGGCATTATGTAAAAATCTACATTGGTGACTGCAGCCAAATACCATTTTGTATTAGGACGAGTAAATTTTTCAGTCATGTCTACTTGTTGTAAAGTATGAGCCAAATTCTGGAGGTCATCACTGTTTTTGATCATCAGAGGTTTCTCTAATAACATGAAATTATTATGACATGCATACCAATATTTGAGCTCTTCTGTCTCCCTATTTATGAGAATGCAGCCAATAGCTCCATTAATCCTGAAGCACTGCTTCTCTTTGAAATAAATATCCATTAGCATTTTAGAAAAATCTCCATTGATCTGGCTCCATCGATAATTATAAACATGATCCAATAAATTGACTAGTGATTGTCGTGTTCGTATAAGTCGCCAATAATTCTGGATAGTATTGCGTAAATTTCCAGGGTAGTCCTCTATTTCCGGATTATCTGATTCTTCCTTGATCAGAATAGTGCTATCATCTGATGTATTCTGTTCTATAGCTCCAATCGAGTCTACTGGTTTAATCAACAAACACCCATTTATATGTTCTTTTGATAATAGAGACTCAAAGCAAGTGAATGCTGTATCACAGCAAAAGCATTCAAAAGAATTTGAATGTTTGTCTCTAATGTGGGACTTCAATCGACGTTCATGGCTGTATGTTGTATAACAAATGGGACAGTTGTACCTCCAACCTTTATGCACTGCATTCATATGTTCAGTCATATACCTTTGTTCAGCAAAGGTTTTGCTACATTCTTCACATACAAAAAATCGCTTTTCATTCATAATCAACACTAATTTTTGAAAAAAAATTGATGACAATATAATAGAATTCACCTTCCTTCAAGTTGATAAAAATCACAAATGAGCTTTCCTCAAATTTTTTTGCTTTTATACTCTTTTGGGCAGGATTACTGTAGGCTTAGTGGAACAGCAAAACCTACTGATCTATTCCATCAAATGTCACATCTTTCTCACTTTTTCTGATGATTCATACTGAAATAAACTGGTTTTTTTCTTATCTCACTTTTTGATCTGTCTTTCAAGTCAAATTTAATCAAAATGCACATATAAAAACTTTCTTGCTTACGTCACTTTTCTTTAGACAAGCAGTCACCTTATGAGTCATTTTCTCAACTATCTTTGTATAAAAGTATTTCTTGTCTTTTAGCTAGCCTTGATTCACAACAATGAGCATGTGAATCACTTGAGCTTCCAATACTGTACCTCACTGCTCTTTAAATTTGATCTCTTTGCTACTTTCACTAGTGGAAAAATATGCCAGACTTAACCATTTTTTCATCTACATAAAATGTTTCATGTAGTGGGAAGGTTTTCAATCAATAAAGTTTAGGTAAATAAACAACAACTGACTCTCTTTGAAAATTGATTGGGTGTTTTTTTATGTATTGCTGGCTATAAAAGTTGGCTGGCTCTCTAAGATGAAGAAAAAAAATGGATGCTAACCACACTATTGAACATTTTCTAGCTTGTCTGGAAAGGCATAATGGGAAAACAGTTTTTACTGAGATATGGTATTGTGTGGCTCTATTGGCTATACTAACAATACTGACTCTATTGAAATTGTTAAGGAGATATTTGGAGAACCTGTTCACCAAAAAACCTAAAACTAGTACAAAAAGTGTCAGATTCAATCTTGCAGATGTATAAATAAAAGTTTGACAGCAGCATGCTTGAAAAAATGGACAAGCTCTTTGAAAGCATATACTTCAACCCAAGTACAGGGTATTGTAGTGTTCAGAACCTGTTACGACAGGCAAAAGCTAGTAATCCCAAGGTCACTCTGCATTCTGTTAAGGAATGGTTACAGAAGCAGCCAACATATACTGTACACAAGTATGCTAGGCGCCATTACCCCAGGAATAATGTTCTAGTTACTGATATTGATGAACAGTGGCAAATGGATCTTGCAGACCTCAGTTCACTCGCCAGGCATAATGATCGATACAAATTCCTTTTAAATTGTATAGATGTCCTGTCAAAATTTGCATGGTCTGTACCCTTGAAAAATAAAAATACATCATCTATTTTGCATGCCTTTCAAACAATTTTGAAATCTGGCAGAAAGCCACAAAAAATACAGACTGATGCTGGTACAGAGTTCACAAACAAAGCCTTCCAGGCCTTATTAAAGAAACTTGGCATTAGTTTTTTCATAACTGCTAGTGAAACTAAGGCTAGCATTGTTGAGCGGTTCAATAGAACTTTAAAGGAAAGAATGTGGCGTCATTTTACTCAAAATAATACATACAAGTACCTAAACATTCTACCCCACCTGCTAAGCTCTTACAACTCGACTAGGCATAGGACCATAGGTGTTGCTCCCATTGATGTTACTGATGAGAATAAAGCTGAAATTGTTGAAAAGCTTTTCAGGAAATGTAAGTATAGTTTACAATTTAAACTGGTCCCTGGTGACAAGGTACGCATAAGCAAAGTCAAAAGGACTTTTGAGAAGGGTTACACTCCCAATTGGAGTGATGAAGTTTTTGTGATTCGTGAGCAAAAAGCTAGATATCCTCCTGTATATACGGTAGAAGATCAGCTGGGAGAAGTCATACAGGGTGTATTTTATGAGCCAGAATTACAGAAAGTTGATGAGATTACAGATGTCTGCATTATAGAAAAGATTATACGAAAGAGAAAAAGGGCTGGGAAAACTGAATACTTTGTTAAATGGAAGGGTCACCCAGATAAATTCAATAGTTGGGTGACAGATTTGATAAAACTATAGCTACAGTATGAAAATTAAACAATGATTTGCAGGTCTAAAAATTTTTACATGTGCCTGATATTTCAGTATATAAGCAACTTCAAAATTATTTCAATCATTTGATTAACTAGAATGGAATCGAAAAAAAGTTAAAGCTCCTATTGAACTCTGCGCTCGAAACTTGCCAAGAGCCATGTATCCCTTAATGATTGAACTGTGTTACTTTTGTCAAAAGAACAGCTCTGAACGGGAATGTTTCCAGTTGTCTCAGGGCAAAACATTCTTTACTATTGAAATGTGCCCAAAATGTCTAGAATACAATAAGGCATTGCAGGAAGCTGGCACCGCTGTACTAAAGAAACAGTTAGCTGATAGACAGGCACTCATCTTGAAGCCTACAGTAAACTAGTGAAATGAGATTTGCAAGTATTCTGTAACATTTTTTATGTATATAAGTTGTAAATTCTCCTTAGTCTTCAGTCTTCAAACTTTTCCTTCTACAGTTTAGTCACTTTTTCAAAATGGAAGGTATTTTTTTAAATGTTGCACTGAGTATGGGCACTTTTCTCAAAAGACCTTATACTCAAAAAGATGTGGCCAGATATGCCTCATATTTTTGGGATCGAATAAATGATGGCTACAAGCGTGAATGGAAGATTTTGGCTAAAGTGGCCAATGAGCTGGATCATCGTACGGGTAAGAGAAAGCTGACTGGGTTTTGGCATTTTGCCAAGGCACTAGAGGGTTTGATGAAAACTTGTAGTGCTGGACCCCTTCTTTTTGAGATCTGGATGAATCTTACTCCAGAGGCTGTACAAAAATACAGTGATGAAGGTATAGATATACCCTATTAATATTGTAATAATTGTAATTAAATATTGTGATGAAAAATAAAAGACAAGAAAAAAATTTAAAGAGAAAAAAATTTAAAAAAAAAAAGAAATCAAAGCACAATTGCTGGTATTTCCAGCATGTCGCATGTTATAAAAGTTGAGAATCTATTGAAAAAAAAAACATGGCTATAAAATTTAATCACCCCTTTACATGTATTGTTGCTGGCCCTACAAAAGCGGGTAAAACAACCTTTGTAAAGAATTTAGTACTAAATGTGAAGTACTTGATTGAACCCATTCCTGAACATATTCACTGGTTCTTTAGTGAGAAGCAGCCAGTCTACAATGACTTGTCTGGCAGAGTCAACTTCTATCAGGGATTACCTGACATGAACTTGATTAGAGAGCTCAGTCCTGCACCCCAACTTGTTATACTAGATGATCTCATGCAGGAAATGGCTAAAAATAAGCACCTGGACATTCTTTTTACTCGTGGATGTCATCACATGAATGTGTCTGTGATGCACATTGTTCAAAATGTTTTCTTCGAGGGTCTAAGAACGTCTAGAATAAATGCAGAGTACCTTGTTTTGATGAAAAATCCTGCAGATAGGCTCCAAGTAAAAACTTTGGCAAGACAGTTGTTTCCTGATAAAGTAAAGTACTTTCTCGAGTCCTTCGAAGATGCCACGTTTAAACCATACAGTTATATAATTGTTGATCTTTCTCAAACAACACCTGATAAACTTAGACTCAGAGCTGATATTTTCTCAAAATTTTCCACGATATATGTGCCAAAAGTATAAAAGTTGTCTATTCTTGAGTTTTATAGTCAAAATGCCTTGTGATCATCTTAGACATAATATTGATTACATCAGGGTACTAGCTAAGGCTAAACCCAAGCAACGTAAAGCTATTATTAGCACCGCTGATCGTGAACTGATACTTTGTTTGTGTGAATGTATACTCAACTTCCTCGAAGGCAATATAAAAGTTGACAAAAAAACCTTGAATAAATTAAGTTCCCACAAGGGACATTTACGAGTATTAGCAGATGAGAAAACAAGTCTCAGCAAAAGACGAGACATTCTAGAACAAAAAGGTGGATTTTTGCCTGTATTGTTGGCACCAATCTTAGGAATAGCTGGACAATTACTAGCTGATGCAATTATAAAAAGATGATGCATACAAATAAAATGATTCTTGTACCGCATGACATTGGTCATAGGGAAGACATAGCAGCTAATGTAATGACTGCTTTGGATAAAGAAATGAATGACATTTTAACTAATAAGTCATTGCCCTCTGACAGAAAGATAATCTTATACAATCAAGTGTTGCACAGATATAGGCAGGCTACGCAGGATCAAACCAGACCTTATGAGTTGACTGTTAGTGAACCTGTTGCAGAACACCCCATTCCTGATTTGGAAGAAATAACACCAAAGCAAAAAAAGCCAGACACTGCTGAAAGCACTGTTGATGTGACCCCGAGAAAAGATGTGCTGTATGAAAAAACCATGAAAATTGTACCAAAAAAGTGGCATAGTCAAGCTAAAATGTTATATGATTATGCTAAAGATAATCCACACATGGAGTGGTCGGATAAAGGAGAAATGATTCTGAAAGGCACCAAAATAAGTGGAACCAACATTGTTGATTTGATTTCTGATGTGGCGAGAGTTGGTCCGAGGCGCCAGCAAGCAATAGGGTCAGAATTGTTTGTAAAGAACCTCTTAAAGGAGAATGTGCCTCGAGATCTTTTTGTAAATAAGTCCAGGCTAAATGTTGGAAGTGAAAGTGATGAAACATTTGCTTCCCCGAGTGGACCCGTAGATGGTAAAAAAATTAAGGCACCCAAAAGCATTACACCAAGGCCTAGATGGTTAGAATTTGGAAAAGCATAAAAGTTGTAATTTACAGTAGTTTGTAAATTTATAAAGATGAGACAATACTTTAATCCAGAAGATTATGCAACTTGGCTTCAGTACTATACTGAACAAGCTGAACAAACTGGCTATGGTTTCAAAGGCACACCCTATCAACGTGGAGGAGGTCTAGGAAGCTTCTTTAGATCATTATTCAGAATGGCCATTCCTGTTATTAAGTCAGCTGCTGGCCATATTGGTAAGCAAGCGCTATCTACAGGTGCACATATTGCTGGAGATTTAGCCAAAGGTCGATCTATTAAAGAGTCTCTAGAAGAACATGGCCGAGCAGCACTCTCCAAGTTGGCCCACAGTGCGGGAGAGGCCTTGCAGACTGGAAGAGGCTTGGGGACTAGACCAAAAGGTATAAAAGTTGAGAAAAATGATATATTCTCAAAGAAAAAGAGAAGGAAACATGGCTCTAATTGATACAATTTCTAGCATTAGTACAAAGTCTGAATTGGACTTTTTCACTGTACCTCCCACACAAGTAGTAATTAAACGAGGCTACTGGGATGAAGTTAACCCCATAAATCCTATCACAAATGATGGTCCATATGAATTTCGTATACCTCCAGATCCTCACATGATTCAGCTTAGCAAAAATTATCTGTACATGACCTTGAAAATTACTTACACTGTTCCTGCTGGTGGAGCTGCACCAGTAATTGCACCTATCAATTTGATTGGTAAAGCATTTTTCCGACAAGTGAAGCTCTTCCTGAATGGTCGTCTTATTCATGATAGTGGGGATAAGTATGCCTACAGAGCATTCTTTGAAACTGATTTAAATTTTGGTTTTGATGCTAAAAATAGTCACTTACAGTCTTCTTTGTATACTATGGAAGCTGGTCCTAAAATAGATACTGCTGATTGCCAGGGTTTTAAAGACAGAAGATCGATATTTACTCAGCAATACTGAGCTCAAACTGGAATTGATTCGCAATAGTAATCCATTTGTATTACAGTGTCCAGCTGGTGATGCAGAAAATGCAAAATTGGAAGTTTCCCAGATGAAACTCTTCATCAGGAAAGTTGAAGTGCTCGACAGTGTTGGATTGGCTCTGGAGAAAGCAATGTTAAAGACATCAGTCAAGTACCCAATTAGACGAATCCAAATGGTGAATCTTCATATTGCTAGTACAACGCAATCTACACCTCTGAATACTCTATTCACTGGTCAGTTGCCACGTAGGATGATTATAGCATGTGTCGATGCAGATGCATATCGTGGAGAAATAAAAAAATCTCCATTTAATTTTAAATGTTACAGTATAAGCGAAGTCAAAGTTGTCTCTGGTGGTCAGGCTTTCCCAGCAACTCCACTAAGACTTGATTTTGCCAACAACAAATATATTCGAGCGTATGATCAGCTCTTTGAAACTCTAGACATGGCTAAGGATAACAAAGGGAATGGCATTAGCAGACTTAATTTTAAAAATGGACAGTGCTACTTTGCCTTCGATTTTACACCTGATGAAGATGATAGTGGACATTGGGACTTGATTAGAGATGGTTCCACAAGTATCGAATTGACATTTGCTGATAGGATACCTGATGCAGGTATAGAAGTTATTGTTTATGCAGAATTTGACAATTTGATTATGATCGATAAAAATAGACACGTCTTTAATGACTATACTGCATGAATACCTCTGAAATCTACATCTTGATCAATAGAGATCAAGCTCTCAGGCAAATCTTCAATGGGGTATTTCCTATAGACTGTTTACCACCTCTTGACACTGTACCCGCAGCATTGGTTGTAAATCTGGACAAGCAGGATGAACCTGGTTCACACTGGGTAGCTCTGTTTGTCAATAAAAAACATGCATGTTGTTATTTTGACAGTTATGGCCTGGAACCACCTCAACAGCTTAGGAATTACATCAAGACTATATCTACTTCTTACAAGTGCAATACCAAATGTGTTCAACAGTACCTGACTGCTACATGTGGTCAGTTATGTGTATACTTTCTCGTGTGGATGGTTAGAGGTATAAGTATGAGAGATATTGCTGCTAGTTTGGAACAAGGCTATGCTGATGAATTTGTCACTGGCTTCATCAACAGTCTCTTTAGAACAAATACTCCCATATATGATGATGCATTTTTATTTGAACAGCTCAACAGAATATAAAAGTTAGTTTCTACCATAATGACATATCAAAAAAATGGATTTTTCACAGTTTTATGTAACATTACCAAGCAATGCTCAGAGCGATCCGAGTAACTCGGCTTCAAATTTTAGTATCAGGTTGCCTCATAGATTGATTTTGCAAGGTGAATGGGAATGTGCACTTTGTGAATTCATCTACCCAAATACGTGGTTCAATATAACACCCAGTGATAGTGTAATAAAATTTTATGATCTCCAGACCAATACTAGGCAATTACTAAAAGTACCTTCTACAAGGTATGAATCTATAATAGATTTAATTGAAGCTATTCAACAATCCATCAGGTTGTTGAGTGAACAGGAAAAAGTTCCATATAATGAGTTTATCGAATTTTCATATAGGAGATTAGCCAGAGCAGTTGTCCTGAAAGTGAACTTGACTAGAATCAAGAGCATAAAATTAAGTGATCCTTTACTCTACCTGTTGGGCTTTGAGAAATCACAACTAGAAACAACTTCATCTGAAAAATTGAAAATTGCTGCTGCACACCCTGCTGATATGAAGGCTGGTCTCGAAACTATGTACGTTTATTGTAACATTATTGAACAACAGATTGCTGGTGATATTTTAGCCCCCCTCCTCCGTATTGTTAATATTGAGGGAGCTTTTGGTGACATTATAGATAAGATATATATAGCTCCTCACTACTTGCCTGTACTGGTAAAAGATATCGATTCTATCGAAATTTCAATTAGAACAGATCAAGACAAACCTATAAAATTTGTCACTGGTAAAACAATTGTGAAGTTACACTTTAGAAAGCGAAGTTTATTCTAGAAATGCAAGTACAAAACATTACTATAACAGCTGAACTTGGCTGTCGACTCAATTTGGACTCACTTGTTAAAAAATTGGATGGCTCTAAACTGACTATAGGAAAATTCAGGTCACTGATTTGGCACCTCCATGATCCAAAATGTTGTCTACTATTGTACGAAAATGGCAAGGTCGTATGTGTGGGCATTATGGCAACTCAGCAGGCTGTGAAAAGTATGGATTATGCAGCAGAAATACTGCTCAAACTCGGTTATCAGCCAAGACCCAGGAAATTTAAAATGTGCAATGTTGTTGGGTCATACGCCCTAGATCACTGTATCAATGTTGAGGAATTCTATAACACTCATAGGGGTCAATGTGATTATTCTCCTGAATTATTTCCTGCACTGAAATATACAATCAACAAGCAGGGCTTATGTGCATTGATTTTCCATAATGGCAAAATTATTATTACAGGTGCCAAAACCTATAATGAACTACAAAAAAACTTCAAAGAGTTACTTGTCAGTTTTCAAAGTTGATGAGTAAGTACTAGTATGATTCAGTTACAGTACTACCCACTGGTATAAATATATCAAGTCAATAGGTGAAACATTCATTCTCTAAAATGGAGCCTTGCAACTTATGTGGGAAAATTCCTATGCATTCTGTGCATTATGCTGTGTGTAGATATGTTCAAGCTGGAAGATATAGAGAATTGGGTGCTGATCCTTCGCCAATTAAAAGAATGAAAAGGCTGATGAAGAAAGAATCGACCTGGGATCACAACTATACTAGAAAAAAGTAAAACAACATTTATTATGTGTACTTTCTATGGAAGTACTGGCGCCACACGTGTACTAGCCTCCCCGCAGCTGGCGCTGGGACTGATCCTGTGATCAGTGCGAA
>CAWUHX010000408.1:121494-202535 GCA_963922205.1 Romanomermis culicivorax | reverse complement strand
CACACTCTATCAGATTAAGCAGTGGTATCAACGCAGAGTACTGTCAAACCGTCGATATCTTTCGACGGATCGATTCGATTCAGACATTTTTCGGCGTCGATCGGTTGGCGGCAATCCAACGGCAATTGGACGATAACGCCGTGAATTTTTTCATCTTGATTCAAATCGTCCAAAACGGCTAATAAACCATTTTCCGTCGTAGTTTCGCCGCAAAGTTTAATCTAAAAATTTAAAAATTTTGGGGAAAAAAATTTAAAATTTTAAAAAATATTAAAAATTTAAAAAAATTTAAATTTCAAAAAATTTATTAAAATTTGAAATTTTTGGACGAAATTTTGAATTTTCCTAGCAAATTTTTCTCATAAATTTGCACATTTCTTCCAAAAATTCACAAAAAATCAAGATTTGTGGAACAAAATATGAACTTTTTGGCTGAAATTTTTTTTCCACGTAAAAATCAACTAAAAATTGTAATTTTCGGACGGAATATGAAATTTTTTCTAACAAATTTTAGTCTTAAATTTGCATATTTTTTACGAAAATCAAGCAAAAATCACAATTTTTGGACCAAATTTCGAATTTTATGGCATATTTTTTGCTGAAAATGTCATATTATAAATCCAAAATTAACTAAAAATTGCAATTTCTGGACGAAAATTGGAATTTTTGTGGAAAAATTTGGTCTTAAATTTTCATATTTTTTACGGAAAGCAAGCCAACATCACAAATTTTGCACCAAAATTCGAATTTTTCGGTTGAAATTTTCATTTTTTAAAGCAAAAATCAACTAAAAATTGGAAATTGTAGAAAGAAATTCGTAGTTTTTCGCAACTTTTCGTCTTAAATTTGCATACTTTTCACTAAAATCAATGAAAAATCAAAATTTTTGGAGCATTGGCATTTCTTTGACTGAAATTTTCCCTTTTTTCTAGCAGGAATCACCTAAAAATTGCAATTTTTGGACCGAAATTGAAATTTTTCTGGCAAATTTTGGTCTTAAATTTGCATAATTTTCATGAAAATCAAGCAAAAATCACGATTTTGGATCCAAAATTCGAATTTTTTGCCCGATATTTTCATATTTTAAAACCAAAATCAACTAAAAGCTGTAATTTCTGGAGGAAAATTAGAATTTTGTTGACAAATTTTAGTGCTAAATTTGCACATTTTTTACGAAAGATCCATAAAAAAATCAACATTTTTTGAAGAAAAAATTGAATTTTTTGCATATTTTTGGCTGAAATTCTCATTTTTTCAAGCAAAAATCAGCTGAAAATTGTAATGTTCGGACGGAAATTGAAATTTTTTTGACAAATTTGCGCACTTTTCACGAAAATTCACAAAAAATCAAGATTTTTGGAACGAAATTTGGATTTTTTGGCATATTTTTGATTGAAAGTTTTATTTTTTTCAAGCAAAAATTAACTAAAAATTGCAATTTCTGGACGAAAATTGGAATTTTTGTGGGAAAATTTGGTCTTAAATTTTCATATTTTTTACGGAAAGCAAGCCAACATCACCAATTTTGCACCAAAATCTGAATTTTTCGGTTGAAATTTTCATTTTTTAAAGCAAAAATCAACTAAAAATTGCAAATTGTAGAAGGAAATTCGTATTTTTTTGCAACTTTTCGTCTTAAATTTGCATATTTTTTACGAAAATCAACAAAAAATCGAGATTTTTGCAGCAAAATTTGAACTTTTTGGTATATTTTTGACTGAAATTTTCCTTTTTCTTCAAGCGAAAATCAACGAAAAATTACCACTTTTGAACGGATATTGAAGTTTTTACGGAAAATTGTGGTCTTAAATTTGCATATTTTTAATGAAAATCAAACAAAAATGGCGATTTTCGCACTAAAATTCGATTTTTTCGGCTCAAATTTTCATATTCTAAAGCAGAAATCAACTGAAAATTGCAATTTCCGGACGAAAACTAGAATTTTTCTTTCAAATTTTAGCCTTAAATTAGCATATTTTATACGAAAATCAACTAAAAATCACGATTTTTGCTGCAAAATTGGAATTTTTTGGCACATATTTGGCTGGAATTTTCATATTTTATAGCAAAAATCAAGAAAAAATTAGAGTTTTCCCGACAAATTTTCGTTTGAAAATTGCATATTTTATACATAAATCAGGAAAATAATCAGGATTTTCACACCGATATTAAAATTTTTTGGCCAAAATTTTCATCATTTGCAGCAAAAATTGTAATTGTTATACGGAAAAATTTAATTTTTCTGACAAATTTGGGTCCTTAATTTGCATATTTTTCGCGAAAATCAGTATAAAATTCAATATTTTTGAACCAAAATCCGAATTTTTCAACATATTTTTGGCTAAAATTCTAATATTTTCAAGTTAAAAATTGGAAATTCGGACGCGAATCATAAATTTTCGTCGAAAATATTACAAATCAAGCGGAAAAATTTGAAATTTTCGTCAAAAAAATGGCAATTTTCAGCGCATTTTCGTAGAAAATATATAAATTCATGCAGAAAAAATTGAAAAAGTGTGAAAAAATTGAAAAAACAAAAAAATTTAAAAATTTGAAATTTCAAAATTTTTAAAAATTGTGCATAAATTTCCCGAAATTCCCCAAAAAACTAACCAATCGCGCTGCGACGCCTATTTTTTCGGCCGCTCTCAATTTATTCCTTATATAAACCGTCGAATCTGGTCTATCGCCGACTTGTACGACGGCTAGACTCGGTCGAAAATCAAAATCGGGCGCCGTTTTTTCGCGTATTTTTAAAATTTCGTCGCGCAATTCAGCTTGTAAATTGTCGGCCAATTGTTTACCGTCGATAATTTTCGCCATTTTTTGCGTGAAAAAATCGTCAAATTTACGTAATTTTAATTTTCGGACAAAAAAAATGGTTAAAATCGGTTGAAAATTAGGAAAAATACGCGACGCGAAAAAATTCGATTCTCAATTGACCACAGTAAACTTGTTATACTTTGTGATTTAACAATAAATGGTCTAACTTGCTTCCTGAATCATGAGGCAGACACAAAATTGCGAAATTTGTATTCACTGCAGCTTATAGTATTTCCTATCATCAAAATTCATGAAGAAAATTCACAATATCATCAACAATGACAATGATTGCTATCTTGGCAACGCCGTCCGGCTTCGAACAAATCTATATCCAAATAGTTCATGCACATCAATAGGCAGGCGTCTGCGGTTTTCGGGAAAAAAATGACGTCAGCAAAATACAGTATACTCATTTTACTGTAACTTTCTTACCTGGTTCGCATTTTTCGTTCTTGATCGATTCGGGCCGAAGAGCGGAATTTTTCAACGATTTAACGCCTTTGTTCTCCGACGCCGAACTTTTTTCTTGAACGACAACCAAGATGGTGAAAATAATCCAAATATGCAGCATACTTTTTCCAAAATGGCTGCCCCGAAAATTTTCCATTAGAAAAACTAAAAGCACGCTTTTAGCACGGTGTGCAACGAAACGATCACGAATAATTGTGCACTTTATTAGATTTACATATACATTTTACTTTACATATCATTACATTTTACAATACTTCTTTTAATGTGAAAGCTTTGAATCCATCAACCTGAAAAAAATGTGCATATTACGTATGCAAATTACACACTTTACACATATACATTTGCACTCCACTTTACACATTTTTGTGTTTTACAATGGCATTGTGTTTCAATTTCGCAACTTTGAATCCATCAACCTGAGAAAATTTGCATATTATTTATGCAAATTGTACACTTTACATATTCACATTTGCACTTCACTTTTCACATTTCTGGATTTTACAATGACATCAAGTTCTTATTTGGAGACTTTGAATCCATCAACCTGAAAATTTGCATATTGTGTATGCGAATTGCGCACTGTGCATATTCACATTCGACCTTCACTTTACATACTTTCTTACATTTTAAAATAACATTTAGATTTAATTTGGAAACTTTAAATCCATCAACCTGAAAAAATTTGCATATTACATATCCAAATTGCGCACTTTACCTATTTATATTCACACATCACTTTACACTCTTTTGCATTTACAATGACATTGTGTCCTAATTTAGGTGACTTTGAATCCATGAACCTGAAAAAATTTGCATATTAGGTATGCAACTTTCACACTTTACATATTTACATTTGTACATCACTTTACACCTTCTTTGATTTTACAATGACTTTGTGTTTCAATTTTAGAACTTTGAATCCACTAACCTGGGTAAATTTGCATATTATGTATGCAAATTGCACATTTTACATTTTTACATTCACAGGTTCCTTTACACACTTTTGGATTTTACAATGATAATATATTCCAATTTCGAGACTTTGAATCCATCAACCTGAAAAAATTTGCATATTACATGTGCTAATTACACACTTTACACGTTTACATTCACGCCCCATTTTACACTTTTTGGATTTTACAATCACATTGGGTTCTTATTGGGAAACTTTGAATCTGTCAATCTGAGAAAATTTGCATATTTTGTAAGCAAATTACTCACTTTACATATTAACATTTGCACTTCACTTTACACTTTTTGGATATTACAATCTCATTGTGTTCCCATTTAGTGACTTTGAATCCATCAAGCTGGAAAAATTTGCATATTATGTATGCAAATTACACATTTTACATTTTTACATTCACACTCCACTTTACATACTTTTGAATTTTACTGTGACATTGTGTTCCAATTTACAAATTTTCAATCCATGAATTTGAGAAAATTAGCATATTATGTATGCAAATTGCGCACTTTAGATATTTCCATTTGTATTACACTTTACACATTTTTGGATTTTACAATAACATTGTGTTAAATTCAGAGAGTTTGAATCTGTACCCCTGAGAAAATTTGCGTATTCTATACGCGAATTGCACTCTTTACATATTTGCATATACATTCCACTTTACACATTTTTGGATTTTACAATGACATTGAGTTCTTATTTGGAGACTTTGAATCCATCAACCTGAAAAATTTGCATATTGTGTATGCAAATTGTGCAGTTAACATGTTTACATTTTTACTTCGCTTCGATTTTTACTTCGCTTCGATTAACATGTTTACATTTTTACTTCGCTTTGATTTTGAATGCATAAACCTGCGAAAATTTGCATATCAAGTATGCAAATTGCGCACTTTACACATTTTTGTTCATACTTCACTTTACACATTTTGGGGTTTTACAACGTCATTGTGTTCTAATTTGGTGACTTTGAATTCATCAACCTGAGAAAATTTGCATATTACATATGCAAATTACACTCTTTACATATTTACATTTTTTACATTTCCACTTTTTAATGTTCACCATGACATTGTGTTTTTACATTTTCAAAGCTTGGAATCCATCAACCTGAGTAAATATGAATATTACAAATGCAAATTCTGCACTTTACAGCTTCACATTCGAACTTTAGTTAACACATTTTTCGATTTTACATTCTCATCGAGTCCCGATTTGGTGCCTCTGAATCCATCAACCTGAGGAAATTTCTATATCAAGTATGCCAAATGAACATTTTACGAATTTACATTCACACTTCACTTCTTTGCACATTTTTGGATTTTACGATAACATTGCGTCCCAATTTTAAAACTTTGAATCCATCAACCTGAGCAAATTTGCATATTACAAATGCAAATTGCGCACATTAAAACTTTACATTGCCACTTCTGTTTACACATTTTTCAATTCCACAATCATATTCTGTTCCCATTTGGTGACTTTGAATCCATCTACCTGAGGAAATTTGAATATTTTGAATGCAAATTGCGCATTTTACATATATTTACGTTCACATTTCACTCTACAAATTTTGAATTTTGCACCATTATTTTCTTCCAGTGAGAAGATCCTGAATCCATCAAACTGAGTAAATTCGCATATTTTGCACATTATTGATGCAAATTGTGAAATTTAACATTATTTACATTCCCACTCCACTTTACAAATTTTTGGATTTTGCAATGACATTATGTAATATTTTCGAGACTTTAAATCCATCAACCTGAGAAAATTTGAATATTACTTTTGCAAATCGTGTATTTTACATATTTGCATTTACATTTTACTTTACACATTTTTTGACTTTACAACGATGTTCCAATTTATCGACTTTGAATCAATCAACCTGAGTAAATATGCATATTATGTATGCAAAGTGCCCACTTTGCACATTTAGTTTCCCACTTGACTTTACACATTTTTTGAATATATAACGACATTTTGTACCAATTCGTCAACATAAGTAAATTTGCATATTACATATGCAAATTACAATTTTGAAATATTTACATTCAACATGTCACTTTACACAATTTTGTATTTTACAATCACATTTAAAGACTTTGAATCAATTGGCGTGAGGAAATTGACAATTTTACATATTTACATTCACACTTCACTTTACACTTTTTTGCATTTTACAATGACAATGTGTTACATTTTCAAAATTTGGAATCCATCAACCTGAGAAAATTTGCACATTACATATGCAAATTGTATACTTTACAAGTTTACATCAGCACTCCACATCACACTTTTTGCGTTTTACAATGACATTATTTTCCAATTTAGAGACTTTGAATCCATCAACCTGGGTAAATTTGCATATTACGTATGCAAATTGCACACTTTACAAATTTGCATCCACACTGCACTTTACACATTTTTGGATTCTACAATGAAATTGTCTTGCAACTTTGGTGACTTTAAATTCATCAAGATGAGGAAATTTTGATATTTTGTTTGCAAATTATGCACTTTACACATTTACGTTCACACTTTTCAGTTTTACATATTCTGGATTTTACACCACCCTTTTCTTCCAGTGTGAAGGAAGACATCAAATCCGTGAACCTGAAAAAATTTGCATATTTTGCATATTTGCACAATTTTACATTATTTGCATTACACTTTACAAAATTTTGAACTTTACAATGTCATTGTGTTCCAAATTTGGCGACTTTGAATTCATCAACCTGAGAAAATTTGCATATTATGTATGCAAATTGTTTACGGAGCTTATTTACACTTGCATTTCACTTTACATATTTTTTGTACTTTACAACACGAATTTTCTGCGATATGAAGCTTTTGAATCTATCAACCTGAGAAAAGTGTGATGTATTTGGCATATGTATGCAAATTTTGGAATATGTTGCTGATATGGTTTTAATGCATCGAAGCCAAAATTGCTGATAATCTAGTTGAACAAACATCAAGAATCATGTACATCATGTGTAGAAATTTAAAAACTGAAAAAATTAAAAAAAATAAAAAAAAATATGAAAAATTTCAGAAAAATTAAAATTTTGAAAAAATTAAAATCTTGAAAAAATTAAAATTTAAGAAAGATTAAAATTTCAAAAAATTAACATTCTACAAAAATTAAAATTTTAAAAAAATTAACAGTCTAGAAAAAATAAAATTTTACAAAAATTGAAATTTTAAAAAAATCAAAATTTCAAAAAATTAAAATTTTGAAAAAATTGAAATTTTGAAAAAATCGAAATTTCGAAAAAACTAAAATTTTGAAAAAACTAAAACTTTGAAAAAAATTAAAATTTTGAGAAAATCAAAATTTTTGAAAAATTAACATTCTGACAAATTTAAAATTAAAAAAAATTAAGAATGAAAAAAAATTTTTTTTGAAAAAATTGAACCTTAAGCAAAATTAACATTCTGGAAAAATTGATTTTAAAAATTTAAATTTTAAAAAATCAAAATTTTGAAAAAATTGAAATTCAAGCAAAATTAATATTTTGAGAACATTAAAACTTTAGAAAAATTAAAATTTTAGAAAATTAAAAATTTTAGAAGAATTAGAATTTTGAAAAAATTAAAACTTTGAAAACAATAAGAATTTTGAAAAAATTAAAACTTTGAAAATATTAAAATTTTGGAAAAATTAAAATTTTAGAAAAATTAAAATTTTGGAAGAACTAAACTTTTGAAAAAATAATTTAAAAAATTAAAATTTTGAAAAAATTAAACTTTTGAAAAAAATAAAATTTTAGAGAAAAATAAAATTTTGGAAAAAATCAAAATTTTTAAAAAACTAAAATTTTATAAATTGTGATCTATACACTAAATCTACAATACCATAGACTAATTTTTTCCATTAAAAAAATTTAAAAGCTATATAAAAATAGTAAAATGTGTATTATTCAGCAGCATTTTAAAAAACAATTAAATATTTTAGCATCTGTGTAGAAGTTGGGTGGATTCTAAACTCTAAATCTATACCATGATAATCACGTTTTACATGCTTTTAATTCTCATTTCGCAGGTAAAAAGTTTTACATTTAGAAATTTTCCGAAATGTAATTTGATTTTTTTTTCAAGAAGAATGTGTTGTGTAGAAAAGGTAAAGATATTTCGGAACAGGAACCGTTGATGTACGATGTCAAAAGATTCAATATTCCGATATTTGCCGAACAATCGGGTCTGACCTGGGATGACTATATTCCAACGCATGATAGAAGTTAGATTGAGCATACTGTAGTGGAGTTTTTTTTAGATTTTAAACTTCAAATTGTTAAAATCCATCAACCTGTGAAAATTTGCATATTTACATTCACACTTCACTTTACACACTTTTGAATTTTACAACAACATTGTGTTCCAATTTAGAGACTTTGAATCCATTAACCTGAGAATATTTGCATATTATGCATGCAAATTACACACTTTCACATTGTTTAAATTAACACTTCACTTTACACCTTTTTTGATTTTACAGTAAACTCATGTTCGAATTTGAAGACTACGAGTCCATCAACCTGAGAAAATTAGCATATTATGTATGCAAATTGCATACTTTACATATTTACACTCATGCTTCACTTTACACTTTTTTGGATTTTACAATACTTTTTTATAATGTAAAGACTTTGAATCCATCAACCAGAGAAAATTTTCACATTACGTATACAAATTGCGCACTTTACATATTTACACTCACACTTCACTTTACACATTTTTGGATTTTACAATATTTTTTTAGAATGTGAAGAGTTTGAATCCATCAACCTGAAAAAATTTGCATATTATGTATGCAAATTGCGCACTTTACATATTTAGATTAGCACTCCACTTTACACTTTTTTGGCATTTTACAATACTTTTTTTTACAATGTAAAGACTTTGAATCCATCAACCTCAGAAAATTTGCATATTATGTATGCAAATTGCGCACTCTATATATTTACATTAGCACTTCACTTTACACAGTTGTAAATTTTACACTACAAATAGCTTCTTGTAATTAGACTTTGAATACATCAACCTGAGAAAATTTGCATATATTTAACATATGTATGCAAACGGTGTACTTTTTACATTCCCATTTCACTTTACACTAGCATTTACGTACTTTTGGGTTTTACAGTACAAATTTTTTTTTGTAATAAAACTTTGGATCCATCAACCTGAGAAAATTTGCATATTTATTTCTAATATGTATGCAAATTGCATACTTTTTACATTCAAATTTCACTTTACACTTACAAATTCCACTTTACATATTTTTGGATTTTAGACTATAAATAGCTTCTCATAATTAGATTTTGGATACATCAACCCAATAAAATTTGCATATATTCAAGATACATATGCAAATTGGGCATATTTTACATTCTCGTTTCACTTTACACTTGCGTTTGACTTTACACATTTTTAGATTTTACACTACAAAATGTTTTTTCACAACGGGACTTTGAATTTATTAACCTGAGAATATTTGCATATATTCAAGATATGTATGCGATTGCATACCTTTTACATTCCTATTTCACTTTACACTAGTATTCCACTTTACATATTTTTGGGTTTTACACTACAAATTGTTTCTTCCAATGAGACTTCGAATCCATCAACCTGAGAAAATTTGCATATTTAAAATATTTATGCAAATTGCCTACTTTTTGTGTTGCTATTTTACTTTACACTTGCATTTCACTTTACATGTTTTTTGATTTTACACTACAAATTGCTTCTTATAATAATACTTTCAGTGTTTCAACCTGAGAAAATTTGCATATTCGAAATATTTATGCAAATTGCACATATTTTACATTCCCATTCCACTTTAAATTTGCATTTTAGTTTACAAATTTTACTTTGCAACACAAGTTTATTTCTGAAAGACTTTGAATCCATCAACCTGAGAAAATTTGCATATTGATTTGTAATATATATGCAAATTAGGCACTTATTGTAATATAATTTGTGTAAAATACAAAATTTTGTAGCAAAATTTTGGCGAAATGGTAGAATACGTTACACGTTATACGGAAATTTTAGCCACAATTTCAAAGCCAATTTGAGGGATAACATTTTCTATTTTCATCATTCGACTTGTATCAGGTAGTAAATTGTTGTAAACCAAGTTGGCTACAGTATGACTCGACGCTTTACATTTTTCCAAGATTCGAAGAAGTTAGCTTGGAGCAAAATGCATCGACGGACAATGTTGAGTCGTCAGCGTCGAAAAGGTGGCGTCTAAAAAATTCCCGAGCTCGGTCCAGAAATTTTGTACCCGGCCAATTGGAAATATCGCAGACTAAAGGCAAATGTAGAGCGACAGTCGGTTTTCGAGGCTTGGATTCAAGGTCTATATCCTTAAAAGGTTTACTGTAGGCTAAATATAGATTTTTTGCTAGGATTGAAATCAACGAAGAATTGTGCAATAAATTCACCGATTTGTCGCACTTGATTATGCATGTTTTGGGTTTCGATCACGAATTTGTTCGTAAAGATCGGGACAAGTATATAACGTTACGTGAGCAGAATATAGATCCCGATTATCGGCATCTGTTCGATAAAGACGAACACTACAATACTTACGTGCATGTACCATACAATCCGTATAGGTAATTTCAGCATTACAAGTAGCGTCATCTTCGAAAAAAATTTTTTGCAGCATTTTACACCCCACGAGCTACGACATGGGCAAAAATACCGGCGATTTGGTCTTCAATTGGTGGTTCACGTATATCGACGGCGGCATAATTCGTAATCGAAATACGCTACACATTTACGATATGATGAACGTAAACTTACTGTATCGATGCGGTCGAAGTAACCAAAATTGTCGTGACGAATTTTCCCCCGGCTTATGTTCAAAATTGGGTGAGGAACCTCAATGAGGGTCCTCCGCTCCCATTCACCTTAGTCTATCTTATAACAGGTAAAGGCGACGAAAGCGGCCCCCTAGTCGACGGCATCGTAATGTTCGTCGAAAAAGCCAAATGTTGGAACGACACATTCGCCACCGAAGAATGCCCGCGTACTTGCGGCCATTGTTACATGTATGATGTACGGAAACCGGCTGGTAGAGTGAATATTGATCAGTTTTTCACCGTTCGAGAGACGAGTCGTTTAACGGCCATTTATAAAGCATTGGAATCAACGCAAATGGCGGAAGAGGGAGAAAATGACAAAAAGAGGAGGGGCGTTTCCTATAAAGCTGATTGGTGGGAGTGATTTTTGATGTTTAGGTGATATGTTTTCCAAGCTACAGTATGCCAATAGACATTAAAATTTGTGCAAAGTTTTGCGTGATTGACAATGATGCAATCATTGCCATAATAATGTTATGTAGAATTTATGCTCACAAATAGTTTACGTTTATGGCCTGGTGGTAAAGTCGCCAGGTTGTCAATCCAAAGGCCCCAGTTCAACTCTGACTGTGGATATTTTTTTTTTGATAGAGGAAGGACAAAACAAGAAAAAGAAGAGGGTCATTCTGTTCAAAAGCAATTGGTTGGTGTGATTGTTGATATTCAGGTCATATGTTTTCAAGCTACAGTATGCTATAGACTGCACGAAATTTTCCATGATTGACATGATGATGAAAATTGTTTCATCATGCAATCACATTCACGATAATGTTATATACAAGTTCTGTTCACTATATGCTTTACCTTTATTGTCTAGTGGTGAAGTTGCTAGGCTCTCAACCCAAAGGCCCCAGTTCAATGCCCACTTGGGATAATTTTTTTTAACAACAAAAAGAGGAGGGGCATTTTGCTCAAAATCTGAATGGTGGAGCAATTGTGTTGATGTTCAGCTGATATGTATTTGAGCTACAGTATGCTGATAGACGTTAAAGTCATAGCATACTGTAGACCCAAAAAAGCCACAGTTCAACCCTGACTGGATAATTTTTTTTTGATAGAAGAAGGAGTTTTACACGAAGCTGATTGGTGGGAGTGGTTTTTGATATTCAGGTCATATGTTTTTGAGCTACAGTAAGCTGATACATATTGAATTTTCTGTAGATTCTTGCGTGATCAACATGATGAGGAAAATTGTTCCATGATGTAATCATTCACATGATAATGTTATATAGAATTTATGTTCATGGAGATTTTTCCTTTTATAGTCTAGTGGTAAAGTTGCTAGGCTGTCGACCCAAAGGCCCAAGTTCAACCCCCCTTGTGAATAGTCTTTTTTCTATGGAGGAAGGATGAAACAACAAACAGTGGAGCAGCGTTTTGTGCTAAAGCTGATTGGTGGACTTGATTGTTGATGTTCAGGTCATGTATTTTTGTCAGCTACAGTAAGCTGATAAACAATAAAGTTTGTCTGAATTTTTCAGTGATCAACATGATCAGGATAATTGTTTTGTGATGCAATTATTTTCATATAATCTTATATAGAATATATGTTCATGGAAATTTTTACCTTTATAGTATAGTGGTAGAGTTGCTGGACTTTCAACCCAATGGTCCCAGTTCGACTTCCATGGTGGATATTTTTTTTTGATTGAGGAGCAATGAAACACAAAAAGAGGAGGGTAGTTTTGCACAAAACTGATTGGTGGGAGTGATTATTGATGTTCAGGTGATTTTTTTGAGCTACAGTATGCTGATAGAAAATAAAGTTTAATGGAAATTTTTTCATGATCAGCATGATGAGAGAAGTTGTTCCATAATGCAATGATTTACATGATATTTTTATATAGAATTTATGTTCGCAGTAAGTTTTACCTCTATAGTCTAGTGGTTAGGTTCCTAGGCTGTCAACCCAAGGCCCCAAGTTCAAGACCCACTCTGGATAATTTTCTTTATCAAAGAGGGAGGAAACTATAAAAAGAGGAGGGGCGTTTTTCACAAAACTGATTGGTGGGAGTGGTCTTTGATATTCAGGTAATGTGTTTTTCAGCTACAGTATGCTGACAGACATTAAACTTAGTGATAATTTCAATATGATTGAAATGACCAGGGAAGTTGTTTCGTGATGCAATTATTTACATGATAATGTTGTATAGAATTTAAGTTCACACAAAGTTTTACCTTTATAGTCTAGTGGTAAAGTTGCTGGACTGTCAACCCAATGGCCCCAGTTCAACCCCATGGTGGATAAATTTTTTTTGAACAACAAAAAGAAGATTGGTGTTTCACCCGAAAGTTGATTGGTGCAGGTGATTTTTGATATTCAGGTCATGTTTTGGAGCTACAGTATGCTGATAGAAATTAAAGTTAATGCAACTTTTTTCACGATCAACACCATGAGGGAAGTTGTTTCATGGTGCAATCGTGTCCATGACAATGTTATATACGACTTATGTTCACATTTACATTCACTTCTATAGCCTAGTGGTAAAGTTTCTAGGCTAGGAATCCAGTGGCCCCAGTTCAATTCCCTCTGTGGATAATTTTTTTTATTGAAGAGGGAGAAAACAACAAAAAGAAGAGGGTGTTCCGCTCAAAAGTGATTGGTTGGAGTGATTGTTGATGTCCAGGTGATGTTTTTGAGCTACAGTATGCTGATGGATGTTAAAGTTCGGGTAATTTTTCATGATCAACATGATGAGGGAAGTTATTTCATTATGCAATCATTTCTATGATCATGTTATATAGAATTTATGTTCATACAAAGTTTTACCTTTATAGTCTAGTGGTAAAGTCCCAAGGCTGCCAACCCAATGGCTCCAGTTCCACTCCCATTGCGGATAATTTTTTTTGATA
This sequence comes from Romanomermis culicivorax, assembly GCA_963922205.1. Taxonomy (NCBI): domain Eukaryota; kingdom Metazoa; phylum Nematoda; class Enoplea; order Mermithida; family Mermithidae; genus Romanomermis; species Romanomermis culicivorax. The sequence goes on along the minus strand of CAWUHX010000408.1, from coordinate 188,537 downwards.
GAGGAGCGATCAAACATAAAAAAGAGGAGGGGCGTTTTGCAAAAAACTGATTGGTCGGAGTGATTGTTGATGTTGAGGTGATGTTTTTGAGCTACAGTATGCTGATGGACATTAAAATTTGGGAAATTTTTCATGATCAACATGATGAGGGAAGTTGTTTCATGATGCAATCATTTCCGTGATCATCTTATATAGAATTTATGTTCATTGTAAGCTTTACCTCAGTTGTCTAGTGGTAAAGTTGCTAGGCTGTCGTCCCAAAGACCAAAGTTCGAACCCCACTATGGGTAATTTTTTTTCTTGAAAATTGCACTTATGTCGCACATCAATGAACTGTAGAATAATCTAGTTATGTTTATTGTTTATATTTTTTTGTACATTTGAGAAAAATCCTAAACAATTGGGTAGCGTCACCTTGGCATATTTTCCACGAATTTTTTTTTGCCTTCATCGCTCTTCGTTCTAGAAACATGTTTTTTCTTGTCAAGGTGAGCCTATAAAGTGTATATGCCTCTGATTTGCATAATTTTTCTTGTATGTATGAAACATATGGGACCGGATATTATAATATCGAATCTTATAATTGTTATTCGTTTCGAAACAGGTTTTCGAAATGGGCGGCGTTGTTTCATTTCGTGTGCCAAAAATTTTTGTTTCGTATATGTGACCAACTGAACTTCTTTTTGCTTTTTTGGCTCAAAGTGTCAATAAACTTTTTTGCCATATTTTTATATAAATGACGTAGAAAAAAAGCGTTACCCCGTTTCCGAATATCCGAAAAACTATCCCAATTGCATTTTTTGCGGATAACCTAGAAAAAGGTGGTTGTAATTTTTACCCACATTTCTAGTGTTTTTTGGCCTGCGGAGATTTATTTATATGTGTCGTGATTTCGCGTAACTTTTTTTTGTCTATTTTTTTCTATTTCTACCTTGAATATTTGAAAAATTTTTTTTTGTGGGAGTATCCGAATGATGCATTTTCTCACTTTTCTTGTTGTTTACTAACGAAACTGGAAATTTTTTGGCTCAAGGTTTATAGGAAATATATAATAAACAACCCCAAATGGTATAGAATTTAAATTGTTACCTTACTATATGCTTTAACATAGGAGAGGCGTGACCTTGCGAACGCCGTCGAAACATGTAATATTTCTCGTTAGTTGCAAAATGACCTCAAAAATGTTGGGAAATTTCCATTTTTTCTAAATGTTGTGTTTACAGGATGTCGTCGAATTATGCCACCGAATCCGCTAACGAGAAGCCGCCGAGCTATTATTGCCAACGATGTAAAAATCACGGACTATTAACATTGCGTAAACGACACCAAATACGATGCCCGTTTAAAACTTGTTCGTGCCGATTATGCTTGTTGATCGATCAACGACGCGTCGTTATGCGAACTCGTAATCAAATTAGCGTCATGGACGGCTTGCCCAAATATGCTCAACAAATGGGCATTTTGGCCGAAAAGCGAAAGTCCAGTTTCGATAACGGGGATTCGCAAGGTAAACAAAAAAAAAATTTGAAACATAATCCGTACGGGTAAGTTACATTTTGAATTTTGGAAGATGGCAAAAAAATCCGTAAACCACGATGTTTCTTGTGCACCGGTCACGGCAAAGATTCCGAATTGAAAAATCACAAAAAAGCCGGATGCCCGTTCGAAAATTGCCATTGCGATACGGTAAGCGAGCCGCGCGTCCAATATATGCCGCCTTCATTTAAAATTTTTTTCTTCTCGCTTAGTGTACGTTGGGTCGGCAATATCGACGATTGATGGCTGTACAAACGAAACAACGTCGATATCAATCGAAAGATGAAAAAGGTATGATCGAGGCATCGTCATCCTCATCGTCATCATCATCCCAACAAAGCTCGAGATCCGGATCGATGTCCAGCGACGACAAACCATTTTTGAAAAAATTGCGCAATAATGAAGGTAGGACGCTATTATTGCGAAATAGCCAATTTTGGACTAAAAATCCACTTTTTTTCCAGATACGGAGGTGAATGTCGAATCGACGATACCAGCGAAACAAAGTTTCTTGATCGACGACATCTTATCCGATAATCGACGAATAAATGACGATGATGATGAAATTTGTCGAGAGGCGGAATGTGCCGACGATGAAACGATGACGCAATATCGTCGATACGTACAAAATTGGCGGAATAATTTTAGCAGTCAATTGTTACTACTTATGGCGCAACAGTGCGTTCCAGATGACGAGGACAACAATGATGACGATGCTCAACCGATCGATATGCGTGTAAATCATTGATCCGGGTAATTTTTTTCCCTAATCGAACAAGCCCGTAGTGTTCATTTTGGACCAAAAATCACGGGTTTTTCGTATGTTTCGTATAATTTTATATGTGTCTCATGAGCTTTCACGTGTAAATTTTTTTTTTTTGAAACATTCGTAGTTGGTATATTTATTCACCGCGGGTACGCTTTTTTTTTGGCAAAAATGATCTTCCGAAAGTTTATACGTGTTTATGGGTATTTTTTGGATTGGAGATGTATCGGGAAGCTGGAGACCTGAAGTTATGGAACCATTTTGTTTGATCCAAAGGCGGACTTCGACCTGTACCTGGGCCTCCTGCGCTTGGTGCGAGATATGGATCTGGACTTGGACACTAAAGTCTATTCAGACCTGGACATGGAGCAGGACCTGAACCTGGACTTGCACTTGTAGATGTACCTGGGCCTTGCGAACTTGGTCGGAAATCAGGACCTGGACTTGGATGCTAAAGCATATCCAGACCTGCACATGGGCCTAGACAAGAAACCAGACCTTGACTTGGACCTGGACCTGCACTTGAACGTGGACTTGCACTTTGACCTGGACCTGGAGGACTTGAACTTTGTCCTGGACTTGGTCTGAGACTCGGCCCTGAACTTGGACTCTGAACTGTGTCCAGACCCTGACATGGACCAAGACCAGGATCCAGACCCTGACCTGGACTGGGAGCCAGATACGGGGTTGAATATGGGTGCGGGACCCAGACCAGGACACAGACCTGGACTTGGACCTGGACCTGGACTTGGTCTGAGAACTGGACCTGAACTTGGACTCCAAAGTGTATCCAGACCCCGATGTGCACTGAGGCCCAGATATGGGGTTGGACATGGGTCCTGATACGGGTCCAGATATGGGCTAAGATACGCACCCAGACCTGGACCTGGGCCAAGACTGAGATATGGGGTTGGACATAGGTGCAGATATGGACCAGGATATGGGCTAGAATAGGGACCCAGAACTGAACCTAGACCAGGACCCAGACCAGGACCTGGACCCAGACCAGGACCTGGACCCAGACCTGGGCCAAGACCAAGATATGGGGTTGGACGCGGGCCCAGATATGGTCTATGATACAGATCCAGACCTGGACCTAGACCTGGACCTGGGCCGAGACTGAGATTTGGGGTTAGACATGGGTGCAGATACAGACTTGGATACAGAGCCAGAACTGGACCTAGGCCAGGACCCGGACCACGACTCAGACCTGGATCTCGACGCAAACCTAAACCTGGACCCAGACCCAGACCCCCCTCAAAATAGGGGTACCCGATACATTTCTAATATACATTTTTTTCGGCACGCCGCCAATTGTTGCATTAAAATATGGTTTTTTTGCCCCGTAGCCAGTTTTTTAGTCATTTCGCGTATGTTCCGTATTATGTATGTATTTAATTGAGGTTCATGAACCGTTTTTTTTTCTGGAACAGGTTTCTTTTAAATGTCATCATCATCATCATCATTGTCATCATGCGCCGCTAAAAAGGAAATTGATTATCACGTTAAATTGTTGCGATAGTTTTACTTTCTAAAAATGGTAAACAAATAAGTCAACGGTGTTAGCGCGTAAAAATTTTACAAAAAACCAAATTTACGGAATTAGATACACTTTCAATACGACATAAAAAGAACGCTTCGACTTGATAAACACAAAAAAATTAAAATATAAATTTAAAAAAATTTAGAAAAAAATACAAAATAAATTTACAAAAATTAATGAAAAAAAAATTTTAATTGAAAATTTTTTTTTCAAATTTAAAAAAAAATTTAAAAAAATTTTAAAAAAATACAAAACAAATTTAAAAAATAAATGAAAAAATTTTTTAATTGAAAATTTTTTTTTAAATTCAAAAAAATTTGGAAAAGATTCGAAAATGTTTTCGAAAAATTTAAAAAAAAATCAAAAATAATTTCAAAAATATTTAAAAAATTCGCAATAAATAACATTTTGATAAAACACAATTTGGATTTACATGTCTTTTACGACGACATCGCACGTTTCTTACAAACTAGCGCTACGCAAAACAACAGCCTACAAACGACAGTACATGCAAAACAAAAAACATAAAAATGATGAAATCACATCCATCACATACAGTAGGATCGATTTTCGAACGTTCCTGGAAGTCTACCATATATGAACTTGCTGATCATTCCTAAAAATCGACAAATAATCACAATTTAAACATAATTAAGTGTAAAGTCACAAAACTAAAAACCATAAAATTGTAAAACTATAGAAACATAAAATTAAAGAAAAATAAAACTCTAAAACTATAAAACTGTAGAACCTAAGAAGTGTAAAGCGTAAAAGTGTAAACAGTAAAACTGCAAGGTGTACAGTGTAAAAGTATAAATAGTGAAAGTGTAAAGTGTAGTGTAAAGTGTAGAAGTGCAGTGTAAAGTGTAGAAGTGTAGTGTAAAGTGTAGTGTAAAGTGTAAAAGTGTGAAGTATGAAGGTATAAAGTGTAAAGTGTAAAATTCTAAAGTGTGAACGTGTAAAAGATGTAAAAGTGTAAAAGTGTAAAGTGAAAAAGCTAAAAGTGTAAGAGTCTATGATTGTAAAGTGTAAATGTGTAATGTGTAAAGTGTAAATGTGTAATGTGTAAAGTGTAAAGTGTAGAGTTTAAAGTGTAGAGTTTAAAGCGTAGAAGTGTAAAGTGTAAAAGAGCACGATGATAAAAGCGTAAAAAAATTAATCATGTAAGACTAACTCTCCTGCCATGGAACCATAAAAACATGAAACTGTAAAAGTGTAAAGTTGCAGAAGTGTAAAAGTGTAAACGTGTAAAATTTTCGGAGTGTAAAAGTGTAATGTGTAAAAGTGTAAAGTGTAAAGTGAAGAATTTAAAGCGTAGAAGTGTAAAGTGTAAAAGGGCATGATGATAAAAGTGTAAAAAAATTAATCGTGTAAGACTAACTCTCCTGCCACGGAACCATAAAAACATGAAACTGTAAAAGTGTAAAATTGCAAAAGTATAAAAGTGTAAACGTGTAAAATTGTCAAAGTGTAAAAGTGTAATGTGTAAAAGTGTAAAGTGTTAAGTGAAGAGTTTAAACCGTAGAAGTGTAAAGTGTAAAACGGTACGATGATAAAAGTTTAAAAAAATTAATCATGTAAGACTAACTCTCCTGCCATGGAACCATAAAAACATGAAACTATAAAAATGTAAAGTTGCAAAAGTGTAAAACTGTAAACGTGTAAAATTGTCAAAGTGTAAAAGTGTAATGTGTAAAAGTGTAAAGTGTTAAGTGAAGAGTTTAAAGCGTAGAAGTGTAAAGTGTAAAACGGTACGATGATAAAAGTGTAAAAAAATTAATCATGTAAGACTAACTCTCCTGCCATGGAACCATAAAAACATGAAACTATAAAAATGTAAAGTTGCAAAAGTGTAAAACTGTAAACGTGTAAAATTGTCAAAGTGTAAAAGTGTAATGTGTAAACTGTATAAATGTAAAGTGAAAAACTGTAAATTGTGACAGCGTAGAAATTTTATTTAAACAAAAAAATGTGAAATATAAATTTAAAAAATTAAAAAAAAAATAAAATATATACATATTTAAAAAATTTTTTTTTAATTTAAAAAAAATAAAAAATTTTGGGAAAATTAAAAAAAAACAAAAAATACATATATTTAAAAAAATTTTCTTTAATTTAAAAAAATGTTAAAATATTTGGAAAAATTAAAAGAAAAATAACAAAATACATATATTTAAAAAAATTTTCTATAATTTAAAAAAAAAACTGAAAAATTTTGGGAAAATTAAAAAAAAATTTAGAAAAACGTATAAAAACATAAAAAAAGTCGTAATAAATAATATTTTTGATAAACTTTTTTTATAATTTATAACGTCAAACAAAAAAAACAAGAAATGAAAAGAAATCAATTTCGACATTTACAGTAAGATCCATATTCGAACGTTCTGGAAAAGCTACCGTATAGGAACTTGCTGGTCATTCCTAAAATTCGACAAATAATTACAATGTAAACGTAATTGAATGTAAAGTCATAAAAATAAACAACCATAAAATCGTCAAAATATAGAAGCCTAAAACTATAAAAAAATAAAAGTCTAAAACCATAAAACTGTAAAACCTAAGAAGTGTAAAGCTTAAAAGTGTGAAGCGTAAAAGTGCAAGGAGTAAAGTGTAAAAGTGTAAATTGTTAAAGTGTAAAATGTAAAAGTGTGAAAATAGTGTAAAAGTCTAAAGCTTAAAAGTGTAAAGTGTAAAGCGCAAAGTATAAAGTCTGAATTATAAAGTATAACGTGTAAAGTTCAAAGTGTAAAGTATAACGTGTAAAGTTCAAAGTGTAAAGTTCAAAGTGTAAAGTTCAAAGTGTAAAGTTCAAAGTGTAAAGTATGAAGCGTAAAATATAAAGTTTAAAGTTTAAGTTGCAAAGTGGGAAGTGTGAAGTGTAAAGTGTGGAGTGTAAATTCTAAAAGAGTAAAGTGTAAAAGTGAAAGGTGAAAGATAAAAAGTGAAAAGTCTAAAAGTGAAAAGTCTAGAAGTAAAAAGTTTAAAGGTAAAGTAAGAAGTGTAAAAATGTAAAGTGTGGAGTGTAAACTGTAAAAGTGTAAAGTGTAAATTGTAAATTTTAGAAGTGTAAAGTGAAAATTGAAAAATTAAAAAGTGTAAAATGAAAGGTGAGAAATTGAAAAGTGAAAGGTGAAAAAGTGTAAAGTGAAAGGTGAAAAATTAAAAAATGTAAAGTGAAAGGTGAAAAATTAAGAAGTGTAAAGTGAAAAAGTGTAAAGTGAAAAAGTATAAAGTGAAAAAGTTTAAAATGAAAAAGTGTCAAGTTGACGTGTAAAGTGAAAAGTGTAAAGTGTAAAAGTGTGATGTATTGAATGTGAAGTATGAAGCGAAAAGTGTAGCATGTTAAAGTGTAACATGTAAAAGTGTGATGTACGGAATGTTAAGTGTGAAGTTAAAAGAAGTGTAAAATTTAAAAGTCTAAAGTGATAAAGTGTAAGGTATAAAAGTGTTAAGTGCAAAGTGTAACGTGTAAAGGTCCAAAATGTAAAAGTGTAAGCGTTCAAAGTGTGAAAGTGTAAAGTGCAAAGTGTGAAAGTGTAAAGTGTAAAGTGTGAAAGTGTAAACTGTGAAAGTGTAAAGTGTAGAAATGAATGATGAAAGTGTAAAGTGTGAAAGTATAAAATGTTAAAGTGTAAAGTGTGAAAGTGAATAAGTGTAGAAATGAATGATGAAAGTGTAAAGTGTGAAAGTGTAAAGTGTGAAAGTGAATAAGTGTAGAAATGAATGATGAAAGTGTAAAGTGTGAAAGTATAAAATGTGAAAGTGTAAAGTGTGAAAGTGTAAAGTGTAAAGTGTGAAAGTGTAAAGTGATAAAGTGTAAAGTGATAAAGTGTAGTGTAAAGTGTAAAGTGTGAAGCGTGAAAGTGTGAAAGTGTGAAGCGTGAAAGTGTGAAAGTGTAAAAGTGTAAAGTGTGAAAGTGTAAAGTGTGAAAGTGTAAAGTGTGAAAGTGAATAAGTGTAGAAAGAAAATGAAAGCGTAAATGTACAAATGCGTCAAATTGAAAATTTGTAAAACTGTGAAAATTTGAAACTATGAAGTTGTAAAATTAAAAAACTTGGAAACTTCAAAAGTGTAAAACTTTAAAAACTGTAAAACCATTAAAGTGTAAAGTGTAAAGTGTAAAGTGTAAAGTGTAAAGTGTAAAAGCGTAAAGTGCAGAGTGTAAAAGTGTAAAGTATAAATTGTAAAAGTGTAAAGTATAAATTGTAAAAGTGTAATATGTAAAGTGTAAAGTGTAAAGTGTAAAAGTGGGAAAGTGTAAAAGTATAAAGTGTAAAAGTGTGGAAGTGTGAAAGTGTAAAATGTAAAAGCGTAAAGTGTAAAAGTGTAAAGTGTAAAGTGTAAAAGTGTAAATTGTAAAAATGTGAAGTGTGAAGGTGTAAAACCATGAGGGTTTGTAGTGTTAAACTGTGAAACTTAAGGCCATGAAAACGTCAAACCATAAAACTGTACAAGTGTAAAACTTCAGCATAGAAGTGTATAAGTATAAAACTGCAAAAGTGCAAAATCATGAATCCATTCTCACAAAAACAACAAAAAAGGCCAAAATGATGCAATCATTTTTGGAACATACAGTAGGATCAATGTTCGAACATTCTACGAGGACTACCATATATGAACTTGCTGATCATTCCCAAATTTCGACAAACAATTACAAAATATCCTATTGTAAATAAATTTTAAAAAATGATCATAAATAACATTTTAGAGAAAAAAAAATATTTAACTAGAGCGTATAATAGATTAAAAAATATTTTTCCCGGCAAAAGGATTTCTATGGCAAAATTTTCAACAATGCAGGCTTTTTGTGGATTAAAAATGGAAAAATAGCTTCATGTCAATACAAAATTTGTGTACACAATAAACCAAAAATGGTACCAAATCTCTAAATGTGTATATAAAGAGCGAAAATTTGCACAAAAATTATAAACTATCGAAATGATGATGTCGTCGATGAAATTTATCTTTGTTTGTTGCGTGTTTTACGTGGTCAAATGTGATGGCTCGGACTCCGAGGCGGAGAAATCCGAAATTTATACAGTATCACCGAATGGTAAGTTGACAACAATGAGCGCAATGCTTGTTCCTTCAGTTAAATTGTCGAACACATCTCCTGGGTGGTGCCAGAGCTGTCCCAATGTTGGGGTAGGTGTGACCCGGGCTCAACAAAAAGGGCGGGATTTGGAGCCCATAAGGCAGGTGCCTGGTACAGTCACAAGTGCTGAAGGACTCCCTAGTTGGGGCTGGAGCTATGCCACCAATGACCAATGTCAGGCTTGGTGTGACCATGTGGACCACAGCTCAACAAAAATATCCATGTTCGAAAGTGATCCCTTAGAGCAACATGGAGGCCCCTCCTACAGTCACCAGTGCTGAAGGGCTCCCTAGTTCGGGCTGGAGGTATGCCACCAATGACAGATGTCAGGCTTGGTGTGACCATGTGGACCAAACCTCAACAAAGATGTTGGGAATTGGAACCCATTCCTCAGAGCCACAGAGGGGTTCCTTGTACAGTCACCAGTGCTGAAGGGCTCCCTGGTTGTGACTGGAGGTATGCCACCAAAGACCGATGTCAGCCTTGGTGTGACCAATAGGACCAAACGTCAACAAAAATGTTGGGAATTGGAACCCATTCCTTAGAGCAACAGAGGGGTTCCTTGAACAGTCACCAGTGTTGAGGGGCTCCCTGGTTGGGGCTGGAGGTATGCCACCAATGACCGATGTCAGGCTTGGTGTGACCAATAGGACCAAACCTCAACAAAGATGTGGGGAAATGAAACCCATTCCTTAGAGCCACAGAGGGGTTCCTCGTACAGTCACCAGTGCTGAAGGGCTCCCTAGTTCAGGCTGGAGGTATACCACCAATGACAGATGTCAGGCTTCGTGTGACCATGTGGACCAAACCAATAGGACCAAACGTCAACAAAAATGTTGGGAATTGGAACCCATTCCTTAGAGCAACAGAGGGGTTCCTTGAACAGTCACCAGTGTTGAAGGGCTCCCTGGTTGGGGGTGGAAGTATGCCACCAAAGCCGATGTCAGCCTTGGTGTGACCAATAGGACCAAACCTCAACAAAAATGTTGGGAATTGAAACCCATTCCTTAGAGCAACAGGGAGGCCCCTCACACAGTCACCAGTGTTGAAAGGCTTCCTGGTTGGGGCTGGAGCTATGCCACCATTGACCAATGTCAGGCTTGGTGTGACAATGTGGACCAAACGTCAACAAAAATGTTGGGAATTGGAACCCATTCCTTAGAGCAACAGAGGGATTCCTTGTACAGTCACCAGTGCTGAAGGGCTCCCAGGTTGGGACTGGAGGTATGCCACCAAAGACCGATGTCAGCCTTGGTGTGACCAATAGGACCAAATGTCAACAAAAATGTTGGGAATTGGAACCCATTCCTTGGAGCAACACTGAGCCCCTGGTATTGTCACCAGTGTGGCATTGGAGCTGTTACATGCCAATGTCCATGTATGTCTGACCATCTCGACCACAGTTCTACAAAAATGGTTGGGTTCCCTACACAAAGTCTCATCAGACTCCGATCCATCACAATACACAATTTCCTCAGACTTTCAGGCACCATGAGACACAACATGACGTATCACTACATGCAATCTGGTGCATGACAATGCATGGTCTCATAAGACTTTGAGGCATCAAAAGACACAATCTGATGTATCACCAAGCACAATCTGTTCAGACTTTGAGGCACCATGAGACAAAACATGAGGCGTCACAACATGCAATCTGGTCTATGACCAAACAAAGTCTCATGAGACTTTGAGGCATCAAAAGACACAATCTGATGCGTCACCATGCAATCACAATCTGAGGTATCACCATGCACAATCTGTTTAGACTCTCCAAGGCATGATGAGACACAACATGAGCCATCACTACATGCAATCTGGTGCATGACCACACATTGTCTCATGAGACTTTGAGGCGTCAAAACGCATCACCATGCACAATATGTTCAGATGTTGAGACATCATGAAGCACAATCTGAGGCAGAACCATGCATAACCCACTGTGTAGCCATCTGAAATCTGACACACAAGAGAGGCCTCAACAGCCATCTCGACTAATACGACCTTTTGCAAGTCGACAGTGTGTTTCCATGCAGATCCTAGGTGTCTGGTACCAGGTTCGAGTTCCACACTGATCCTAACTTCTACTGAAGTCCCAAGCAATGGGATAAGGTTAGTGGCCTCAGTGGAACCAAACTGTCGATCTCGGCATAATTACCACATCAGGAGGACACAATACTGGTCACCCCCTACAGAACGCAACAGTTGACCTTGACCTTATGAGCACCATCCAGTTGCTTCAACACTGGTAGGCCCTAAGGGATGGAACTGTCGACCTTGCCATTATCAACAACATCAAATTGCCTCAGCACTGGTGGCCCCTGAAAGACCCAAATGTCGACCTTGACGTTATCAGCAGGATTAGGTTGCCTCAAAACTGGTGGTTCCCAAAGGACCAAACTGTTGACCTTGACATTATCAGCACCATCAGGATACCTGAAAACTAGTAGCCCCTAGCAGGACTAATCTTTTGACCTTGACATTATCAGTGGTGTCAAGTGGCCCCTAAAGGAGCAAAGTATTGACCTTGACCTTATCAGCAGGATCAGGTTGCCTCAAAACTGCTGGTTCCCAAAGGACTGAACTGTTGACCTTGACGTTATCAGCGCCATCATGATGCCTGAAAACTAGTAGCCCCTAGCAGGATTAATCTTTTGACCTTGACATTATCAGTGGTGTCAAGTGGCCCCTAAAGGAGCAAAGTATTGACCTTGACCTTATCAGCAGGATCAGGTTGCCTCAAAACTGCTGGTTCCCAAAGGACTGAACTGTTGACCTTGACGTTATCAGCGCCATCATGATGCCTGAAAACTAGTAGCCCCTAGCAGGATTAATCTTTTGACCTTGACATTATCAGTGGTGTCAAGTGGCCCCTAAAGGAGCAAAGTATTGACCTTGACCTTATCAGCAGGATCAGGTTGCCTCAAAACTGCTGGTTCCCAAAGGACTGAACTGTTGACCTTGATGTTATCAGCGCCATCATGATGCCTGAAAACTAGTAGCCCCTAGCAGGACTAATCTTTTGACCTTGACATTATCAGTGGTGTCAAGTGGCCCCTAAAGGAGCAAAGTATTGACCTTGACCTTATCAGCAGGATCAGGTTGCCTCAAAACTGCTGGTTCCCAAAGGACTGAACTGTTGACCTTGATGTTATCAGCGCCATCATGATGCCTGAAAACTAGTAGCCCCTAGCAGGACTAATCTTTTGACCTTGACATTATCAGTGGTGTCAAGTGGCCCCTAAAGGAGCAAAGTATTGACCTTGACCTTATCAGCAGGATCAGGTTGCCTCAAAACTGCTGGTTCCCAAAGGACTGAACTGTTGACCTTGATGTTATCAGCGCCATCATGATGCCTGAAAACTAGTAGCCCCTAGCAGGACTAATCTTTTGACCTTGACATTATCAGTGCAATCAAGTGGCGCCTAAAGGACCAAATTATTGACCTTGACCTTATCAGCAGGATCAGGTTGCCTCAAAACTGGTGGTTCCCAAAGGACCGAACTGTTGACCTTGACATTATCAGCACCATCAGGATACCTGAAAACTAGTAACCCCTAGCAGGACTAATCTTTTGACCTTGACATTATCAGTGCAGTCAAGTGGCCCCTAAAGGACCAAATTATTGACCTTGACCTTATCAGCAGGATCAGGTTGCCTCAAAACTGGTGGTTCCCAAAGGACCAAACTGTTGACCTTGACGTTATCAGCACCATCAGGATGCCTGAAAACTAGTAGCCCCTAGCAGGACTAATCTTTTGACCTTGACATTATCAGTGCGGTCAAGTGGCCCCTAAAGGACCAAATTATTGACCTTGGCCTTATCAGCAGGATCAGGTTGCCTCAAATCTGGTGCTTTCCAAAGGACCGAACTGTTGACCTTGACGTTATCAGCACCATCATGATGCCTGAAAACTAGTAGCCCCTAGCAGGACTAATCTTTTGACCTTGACATTATCAGTGCCGTCAAGTGGCCCCTAAAGGACCAAATTATTGACCTTGACCTTATCAGCAGGATCAGGTTGCCTCAAAACTGCTGGTTCCCAAAGGACTGAACTGTTGACCTTGACGTTATCAGCGCCATCATGATGCCTGAAAACTAGTAGCCCCTAGCAGGATTAATCTTTTGACCTTGACATTATCAGTGGTGTCAAGTGGCCCCTAAAGGAGCAAAGTATTGACCTTGACCTTATCAGCAGGATCAGGTTGCCTCAAAACTGCTGGTTCCCAAAGGACTGAACTGTTGACCTTGACGTTATCAGCGCCATCATGATGCCTGAAAACTAGTAGCCCCTAGCAGGATTAATCTTCTGACCTTGACATTATCAGTGGTGTCAAGTGGCCCCTAAAGGAGCAAAGTATTGACCTTGACCTTATCAGCAGGATCAGGTTGCCTCAAAACTGGTGGTTCCCAAAGGACTGAACTGTTGACCTTGACGTTATCAGCACCATCATGATGCCTGAAAACTAGTAGCCCCTAGCAGGATTAATCTTTTGACCTTGACATTATCAGTGGTGTCAAGTGGCCCCTAAAGGACCAAATTATTGACCTTGACCTTATCAGCAGGATCAGGTTGCCTCAAAACTGCTGGTTCCCAAAGGACTGAACTGTTGACCTTGACGTTATCAGCGCCATCATGATGCCTGAAAACTAGTAGCCCCTAGCAGGATTAATCTTTTGACCTTGACATTATCAGTGGTGTCAAGTGGCCCCTAAAGGACCAAATTATTGACCTTGACCTTATCAGCAGGATCAGGTTGCCTCAAAACTGGTGGTTCCCAAAGGACTGAACTGTTGACCTTGACGTTATCAGCACCATCATGATGCCTGAAAACTAGTAGCCCCTAGCAGGATTAATCTTTTGACCTTGACATTATCAGTGGTGTCAAGTGGCCCCTAAAGGACCAAATTATTGACCTTGACCTTATCAGCAGGATCAGGTTGCCTCAAAACTGGTGGTTCCCAAAGGACCAAACTGTTGACCTTGACGTTATCAGCACCATCATGATGCCTGAAAACTAGTAGCCCCTAGCAGGACTAATCTTTTGACCTTGACATTATCAGTGGTGTCAAGTGGCCCCTAAAGGAGCAAAGTATTGACCTTGACCTTATCAGCAGGATCAGGTTGCCTCAAATCTGGTGCTTCCCAAAGGACCGAACTGTTGACCTTGACGTTGTCAGCACCATCAGCATGCCTGAAAACTAGTAGCCCCTAGCAGGACTAATCTTTTGACCTTGACATTATCAGTGCAATCAAGTGGCGCCTAAAGGACCAAATTATTGACCTTGACCTTATCAGCAGGATCAGGTTGCCTCAAAACTGCTGGTTCCCAAGGGACTGAACTGTTGACCTTGACGTTATCAGCGCCATCATGATGCCTGAAAACTAGTAGCCCCTAGCAGGACTAATCTTTTGACCTTGACATTATCAGTGGTGTCAAGTGGCCCCTAAAGGAGCAAAGTATTGACCTTGACCTTATCAGCAGGATCAGGTTGCCTCAAAACTGGTGGTTCCCAAAGGACCGAACTGTTGACCTTGACATTATCAGCACCATCAGGATACCTGAAAACTAGTAACCCCTAGCAGGACTAATCTTTTGACCTTGATATTATCAGTGCAGTCAAGTGGCCCCTAAAGGACCAAATTATTGACCTTGACCTTATCAGCAGGATCAGGTTGCCTCAAAACTGCTGGTTCCCAAAGGACCAAACTGTTGACCTTGACGTTATCAGCACCATCAGGATGCCTGAAAACTAGTAGCCCCTAGCAGGACTAATCTTTTGACCTTGACATTATCAGTGCGGTCAAGTGGCCCCTAAAGGACCAAATTATTGACCTTGGCCTTATCAGCAGGATCAGGTTGCCTCAAATCTGGTGCTTTCCAAAGGACCGAACTGTTGACCTTGACGTTATCAGCACCATCATGATGCCTGAAAACTAGTAGCCCCTAGCAGGACTAATCTTTTGACCTTGACATTATCAGTGCCGTCAAGTGGCCCCTAAAGGACCAAATTATTGACCTTGACCTTATCAGCAGGATCAGGTTGCCTCAAAACTGCTGGTTCCCAAAGGACTGAACTGTTGACCTTGACGTTATCAGCGCCATCATGATGCCTGAAAACTAGTAGCCCCTAGCAGGATTAATCTTTTGACCTTGACATTATCAGTGGTGTCAAGTGGCCCCTAAAGGACCAAATTATTGACCTTGACCTTATCAGCAGGATCAGGTTGCCTCAAAACTGGTGGTTCCCAAAGGACTGAACTGTTGACCTTGACGTTATCAGCACCATCATGATGCCTGAAAACTAGTAGCCCCTAGCAGGATTAATCTTTTGACCTTGACATTATCAGTGGTGTCAAGTGGCCCCTAAAGGACCAAATTATTGACCTTGACCTTATCAGCAGGATCAGGTTGCCTCAAAACTGCTGGTTCCCAAAGGACTGAACTGTTGACCTTGACGTTATCAGCGCCATCATGATGCCTGAAAACTAGTAGCCCCTAGCAGGACTAATCTTTTGACCTTGACATCATCAGTGGGGCCAAGGGCGCCTAAAGGATCAAAGTATTGACCTTGACCTTATCAGCAGGATCAGGTTGCCTCAAATCTGGTGCTTCCCAAAGGACCGAACTGTTGACCTTGACGTTGTCAGCACCATCAGCATGCCTGAAAACTAGTAGCCCCTAGCAGGACTAATCTTTTGACCTTGACATTATCAGTGCAATCAAGTGGCGCCTAAAGGACCAAATTATTGACCTTGACCTTATCAGCAGGATCAGGTTGCCTCAAAACTGCTGGTTCCCAAAGGACTGAACTGTTGACCTTGACGTTGTCAGCACCATCAGCATGCCTGAAAACTAGTAGCCCCTAGCAGGATTAATCTTTTGACCTTGACATTATCAGTGGTGTCAAGTGGCCCCTAAAGGAGCAAAGTATTGACCTTGACCTTATCAGCAGGATCAGGTTGCCTCAAAACTGGTGGTTCCCAAAGGACTGAACTGTTGACCTTGACGTTGTCAGCGCCATCATGATGCCTGAAAACTAGTAGCCCCTAGCAGGATTAATCTTTTGACCTTGACATTATCAGTGCCGTCAAGTGGCCCCTAAAGGAGCAAAGTATTGACCTTGACCTTATCAGCAGGATCAGGTTGCCTCAAAACTGCTGGTTCCCAAAGGACTGAACTGTTGACCTTGACGTTGTCAGCACCATCAGCATGCCTGAAAACTAGTAGCCCCTAGCAGGATTAATCTTTTGACCTTGACATTATCAGTGGTGTCAAGTGGCCCCTAAAGGAGCAAAGTATTGACCTTGACCTTATCAGCAGGATCAGGTTGCCTCAAAACTGGTGGTTCCCAAAGGACTGAACTGTTGACCTTGACGTTATCAGCACCATCATGATGCCTGAAAACTAGTAGCCCCTAGCAGGATTAATCTTTTGACCTTGACATTATCAGTGGTGTCAAGTGGCCCCTAAAGGAGCAAAGTATTGACCTTGACCTTATCAGCAGGATCAGGTTGCCTCAAAACTGGTGGTTCCCAAAGGACTGAACTGTTGACCTTGACGTCATCAGCACCATCATGATGCCTGAAAACTAGTAGCCCCTAGCAGGATTAATCTTTTGACCTTGACATTATCAGTGCGGTCAAGTGGCCCCTAAAGGACCAAATTATTGACCTTGACCTTATGAGCAGGATCAGGTTGCCTCAAAACTGTTGGTTCCTAAAAGACCGAACTGTTGACCTTGACGTTGTCAGCACCATCAGCATACCTGAAAGCTAGTAGCCCCCAGCAGGACTAAATTGTTGCCTTTGACCTTGTCAGTAGCATCAGTTTGCCTCAAAACTGGGGGTTCCTAAAAGACCGAACTGTTGACCTTGATGTTATCAGCACCATCAGGATACCTGAAAACTAGTAGCCCCTAGCAGGACTAATCTGTCGACCTTGACATTATCAGTGGGCTCAGGTGGCCCCAAAACTGATGGCCCCAACAGGATCAAAGTGTTGACCTTGACCTTATCACCAGGATCAGGTTGCCTCAAAATTGGTGGTTCCTAAAAGACCAAACTGTTGACCTTGACGTTATCAGCACCATCAGGATACCTGAAAACTAGTAGCCCCTAGCAGGACTAATCTTTTGACCTTGACATTATCAGTGGTGTCAAGTGGCCCCTAAAGGAGCAAAGTATTGACCTTGACCTTATCAGCAGGATCAGGTTGCCTCAAAACTGGTGGTTCCCAAAGGACTGAACTGTTGACCTTGACGTCATCAGCACCATCATGATGCCTGAAAACTAGTAGCCCCTAGCAGGATTAATCTTTTGACCTTGACATTATCAGTGCGGTCAAGTGGCCCCTAAAGGACCAAATTATTGACCTTGACCTTATGAGCAGGATCAGGTTGCCTCAAAACTGTTGGTTCCCAAAGGACCAAACTGTTGACCTTGACGTTGTCAGCACCATCAGCATACCTGAAAGCTAGTAGCCCCCAGCAGGACTAAATTGTTGCCTTTGACCTTGTCAGTAGCATCAGTTTGCCTCAAAACTGGGGGTTCCTAAAAGACCGAACTGTTGACCTCGATGTTATCAGCACCATCAGGATACCTGAAAACTAGTAGCCCCTAGCAGGACTAATCTGTCGACCTTGACATTATCAGTGGGCTCAGGTGGCCCCAAAACTGATGGCCCCAACAGGATCAAAGTGTTGACCTTGACCTTATCACCAGGATCAGGTTGCCTCAAAACTGGTGGTTCCTAAAAGACCAGACTGTTGACCTTCGTGTTATCAGCACCATCAGGTTGGCTCTTTACTGGGTCTCCTAGTAGGACCAAACCAGACATGCACGGCAAGAATTTTAAGGGGGCAGGGTCCTCGGAGTTTCTATCCAGGGGGGTAGGGGGGGGGGTGAGCAAAAAAAACAAAAAACAGTTCTGGAAGCTAGTTTTTCGAAAAAGCTGTCTCGGAAAAAGTTCAGGGGTATGTTTGACGATTTTTTTTTCGGTCAGGGGGTGGCCAGGGCCTGTCGTAAGAGGTTCTAGCCCCTAGCCCCAGGACCAAACTGTTGACCTTGACGTTATCAGCACTACGGCATTGCTTCCGGACCTAAATTTTGAGCTTTGTCCTCGAAGCTTACGGCAACTTTTCGTCCCCGTTCTTCTACACGACTCTTTTTCCAGGCGTTTGCCTTTGTACGGCCGACAAATGCCCGATATCGGATCAAGATTGCGTCCGAGAATATTTAGCGTGCTACAACGGCCAAAATTCCAAAGGCAACGTGACCAAATGCGAACAAGGTACGGCGTACAAAATCAATTACATTTATTGTATAGAAGATTGCGAAAATCAATTGGATTACGATGATTAATTTGCGATTTTTTGTCTTCTTCAAGCTCCTAAATGGGGCGACGAAAATAAAATTGCGCAACTGCATATGATAATCATAGCGGAGAATATGTATAAGCAAAATCTGTCGATGACCATAGCGGCGAATCTGGAGAAAAAAAATTAAATTTTTAAATTTTCTAAATTTTTAAATTTTCTATTTTTTAAATTTTTTTTATTTTTTCAATTTTTTTAATTTTTTCAATTTTTTTAAATTTAGCGGTCATTCGGTCACTAACTTCCAATCATTTTTGGCCTCTTGTTCATCCTCGTCCTTTTGTAATCTTTCCGTTATGAACAATAGACTATTGTGTATACGGGTCAAACTTTCGATCATCGAATTGAAACTCGAGGACGTCGATTCCGTCAAAGGCCAAATATCGCGGTCATTGTTCCGGTCATCAATGCGGTCATTGTTGCGGTCATTTTTCTGCAATTTTTCGCATTCCAAGCAAAATGACCACTTTTTGAGGGGAAAATTTGCATTTTCTTGGCATTTTTGTATATTTCGCTTTTTTTGATCATAACGAAATTCTCGCCATTTTCGTTTTAAATAGACGCATAGCGAATCTTTGGAAAATTTGTGCCCCGGCCGTTTCATACGCAAAAACCACGGGAGCCAGTTTAAGAGCATAATTTCCATCTGCAACAAAAAAACCAACTAGAAATATAAAAATGTAAAATTGTAGAAAAAGTGTAAAAATTTAAATTTGAAAAAAACTAAAAGATTGCATATTTGGAAAAGCTGGAAAAGTGTAAATTTGAAAAAAGTGTAAAATTGTAAATTTGAAAAAAGTGTAAAATTGTAAATTTGAAAAAAGTGTAAAATGTTAAATTTCAAAAAAAGTGTAAAATGTTAAATTTGAAAAAAAGTGTAAAATTGTAAATTTGAAAAAAGTGTAAAATTGTAAATTTGAAAAAAGTATAAAATTGTAAATTTGAAAAAAAGTGTAAAATTGTAAATTTGAAAAAAGTGTAAAATTGTGAATTTGAAAAACAGTCTAAAAATTTAAATTTGGAAAAAACTAAAAAATTGTATATTTGGAAAAAGTTTAAAATTGTGAATTTGAAAAAAAGTGTAAAATTGTAAATTTGAAAAAAGTGTAAAATGTTAAATTTGAAAAAAGTGTAAAATGTTAAATTTGAAAAAAGTGTAAAATGTTAAATTTCAAAAAAAGTGTAAAATTGTAAATTTGAAAAAAGTGTAAAATTTTGAATTTAGAAAAAAAGTGTAAAATTGTAAATTTGAAAAAAGTGTAAAATTTTAAATTTGAAAAAAGTGTAAAATGTTAAATTTCAAAAAAAGTGTAAAATGTTAAATTTGAAAAAAGTGTAAAATTGTAAATTTGAAAAAAGTATAAAATTGTAAATTTGAAAAAAAGTGTAAAATTGTAAATTTGAAAAAAGTGTAAAATTGTAAATAATTTGAAGAAAAGTTTACAATTGTAAATTTAAAAAAGTGTAAAATTGTAAATTTGAAAAAAGTGTAAAATTGTGAATAATTTGAAAAAAGTGTAATATTGTAAATTTGAAAAAAGTGAAAAATGTTGAATTTCAAAAAAAGAGTAAATTGTAAATTTGAAAAAAGTGTAAAATTTTAAATTTGAACAAAGTGTAAAATTGTAAATTTGAAAAAAGTGTAAAATTGTAAATTTGAAAAAAGTGTAGAATTGTAAATTTGAAAAAAAGTGTAAAATTGTAAATTTGAAAAAAGTGTAAAATTGTAAATTTGAAAAAAGTGTAGAATTGTAAATTTGAAAAAAAGTGTAAAATCATAAGTTTGAAAAAAGTGTAAAATTATAAATCTGAAAAAAAGTGGAAAAATTTAAATTTGGAAAAAACTAAAAAATTGTATATTTGGAAAAAGTGTAAAATTGTAAATTGGAAAAAAATGTAAAATTGCAAATTTGGGAATAAATATGAGAATCTAAATTTCCTGAAAACTAAAAAATTGTAAATTTAGAAAAAAGTGTAAAATTCTACAAAAAGCATGGAAACGTAAAATTCTAGAATTTTTAATTTGGAATATAGTTTAAAATTCTTGAAAAAGTGTAAATTGTAAATTTGAAAAATTGTGTAAATTCAAGAAAAATTGTAAAATTTTAAATTTGAAAAAACGTAAAATTCTGCAAACTGGGTAAAACTGTAGATTTAGAAAAAAAGGGTAAAATTGCGGAAAAAATGTAACCCTAAAATTTTCGAAAATAAGTGTAAAATTCTGGAAAATGTGTAAAACTGTAAATTTGGAAAAAAGTTTAAAATTTTAGAAAAAGTGCAAAACTGTGAAATTTCGAAAAAAGTGTGAAATTCTTGGAAAAGTATAAAACTGTAAATCTGAAAAAAGTGTAAAATTCTGAAAAATGTAAAGTTTTAAATTTGGAGAAAAGTGTAAAATTTCGGAAAAGATGTAAATTTCTAAAAATGTGTAAAACTGTAAATTTAGAAAAAAGTTTAAAATTCTAGAAAAAGTGTAAAACTGCGAAATTTCGAAAAAAGTGTAAAATTCTAAAAAATGTGTATGACTGTAAATTTGGAAAAAAGTTTGAAATTTTTGAAAAAGAGTAAAATTGTGAATTTGGAAAAGAAGGAAAAAGGTTTAACATTCTAAGTTTAAAATTTTAAATTTGAAGAAAAGTGTAAACTTTTGGAAAAATGTAAAACTGTGAATTTTGGAAAAAAGTGTGGAATTCTAGAAAAAAGTGTAAAACCGTAACTTTGGGGAAAAGTGTAGTATCCTAGAAAAGTGTAAAACTGTCAATTTTGAAAAAAATTGAAAATTCTAGAAAAAGTGTAGAATTCGAGAAAAGTTAAAAATTGTAAATTTGGAAAAAAGTAAAAACTTGTAAATTTGGGAAATAGTTCAAAATTTTGAAAATAGTGTAAAAATGTAAAAATGGAAAAAATTGTGAAATTCTGCAAAAAGTCTAAACCTTTAAATTTGGAAAAAAGTGTAAACTTCTAAAAAAAGTATAAAGTGTAAAATTTTGGAAAATATAAAAATTGTAAATTTGGAACAAAGTTTGAAATTGTAAATTTGGAAAAATGTAAAAAAATTTCCGATTTCGGAAAGTATCAAATTCTAGTGTAAAACTGTAAATTTAGAAAAAAACTAAAAAATTGTATATTTGGAAAAAAGTGTAAAACTGTAAATTTGGAAAAAACTAAAAATTGCATGTTTGGTAAAGAACTGAAATTTTGTGAAAATTTAGAAAAAGTGTAAAACTGTAAAATTAAAATTCAAGAAGAAGTGTAAAGTTGTAAGTTTGGAAAAAAAGTTAAAAATTGGGAATTTTGTAAAGAAATGTAAAATTCCAGAAAGAGTGTGAAACCGTAAATTTGGGAATAAGTGTAAAATTCTGGAAAAACTTTAAAAACTTCAATTTGGAAAGAAAGTGCAAAATTCTAGAGAAAGTGTAAAATTGTAAAATTGGAGAGAAAAGTGAAAATATTCCGGAAGAAATGTAAAACTAAAAATTTCGGAAACAAGTGTAAAATTCAAAAAAAAAGTGTAAAACACAATCCGAAAAAACTATAAAATTAAAAAAATGTAAAACTTTAAATTTAGAAAAAGGTGTAAAAGTCTGCAAAAATTGAAAAAATTCAAATTTTAAAATTATGGAAAACGTTTAAAAGTGTAAATTTTGGAAAAGTGTAAAATTCTTAGAAAAGTGTTAAACTGTGAAATTTGAAGTGTGAGAAAAACAAGCGTAAAAGTCTGAAGTGCAAATTTTTAAAACTGTAGAATTGTAGAACTTCAAAACTGTAAAATCAATGTCAAAGTGTAAAATTAACTCTATATGTATAAAACTGTAAAGCTGTAAGTAAGCAAAAGTGTAAAATCATGATGGAAAAAACTATAAACTCATAAAATCATAGAAATATAACACTGCAAAAGAATAAAACTGTTAAAGTGTAAATATGTAAAAGTGTAAAAGTGCAAAGCATAAAAGTGTAAAGTGTAAAAGTGTATAGTACAAAAGTGCAAAAGTGTAAAAGTGTAAAGTATAAAAATGTAAAGTGTTAAAGTGTAAAAGTGTAAAGTACAAAAGTGCAAAGGTGTAAAAGTGTAAAAGTGTAAAGCATAAAAGTGTAAAGTGTAAAAGTGTATAGTACAAAAGTGCAAAGGTGTAAAAGTGTTAAAGTGTAAAAGTGTAAAGTACATGAGTGCAAAAGTTAGAAAGTGTAAAGTGTAAAAGTGTGAAAGTGCAAAGCATAAAAGTGTAAAGTGTAAAAGTGTATAGTACAAAAGTGCAAAGGTGTAAAAGTGTAAAAGTGTAAAGCATAAAAGTGTAAAGTGTAGAAGTGTAAAGTACAAAAGTGTAAAAGTGTAAAGTATAAAAGTGTAAAGTGTTAAAGTGTAAAATGTTAAAGTTTAAAAGTGTAAAGTACAAGAGTGTAAAGTACAAGAGTGCAAAAGTGTAAAAGTGTAAAAGTGTAAAAGCGCAAGATTTTGAAAGTGTAAGCCTCTAAAAGTGTAAAGCTGTGCAAGTATAAAACTGTAAAAGTGTAAATGTGTAAAACTGTAAAAACGTGAAAGTATAGAAGTGTAAAAGTGAAAAAATGTAGAAGTGTAAAAGTGTAAAAGTGCAAAAGTACAAAAATGTAAAATATAAAGTGGTAAAAGTGTAAAAATGTAAATGTGTAAAAGTGTAAAAGTGAAAAAATGTAAAAGTGTTAAAGTGTAAAAATGTAAAAGTGTAAAAATGTAAAATTTTAAAAGTGTAAAAGTGTAAAAGTGTAAAAATGTAAAAGTGTAAAAGTGTAAAGGTGTAAAAATGTAAAATTTTAAAAGTGTAAAAGTATAAAAGTGTAAAAGCGTAAAAATGTAAAAGTGTAAAAATGTAAAAGTGTAAAAGTGTAAAAGTGTAAAAATGTAAAAGTGTAAAAATGTAAAATTTTAAAAGTGTAAAAGTGTAAAAGTGTAAAAGTGTAAAAGTGTAAAAATGTAAAAGTGTAAAAGTGTAAAAGTGTAAAAATGTAAAAGTGTAAAAATGTAAAATTTTAAAAGTGTAAAAGTGTAAAAATGTAAAAGTGTAAAAGTATAAAGGTGTAAAAATGTAAAATTTTAAAAGTGTAAAAGTGTAAAAGTGTAAAAATGTAAAAGTGTAAAAATGTAAAAGTGTAAAAGTGTAAAAGTGTAAAAGTGTAAAAGTGTAAAAGTGTAAAAGTGTAAAAATGTAAAAGTGTAAAAGTGTAAAAGTGTAAAAGTGTAAAAGTGTAAAAGTGTAAAAGTGTAAAAGTGTAAAAGTGTAAAAGTGTAAAAGTGTAAAAATGTAAAAGTGTAAAGTTGTAAAAATGTAAATTACCCATTTGGACATGGTATGCGTATCAGGCGTCCTATAATGCAAACTTAAGATGAAAACGTTGAAAACAACGGAGAAAGCGACAATCATCATGTTGCACGTGAAAAAGACTACGATCAATGGGACGGCTTCCGAAGTGGATGGTATCATTTGCGAAGCCATATTCAAAAAAACGCAAATGGATAATAAGATGGTGATTTCTAGAAAAAAATTGGCTATGTTTAGTGTATGGTACAAAAAAATTAGTCTTCTAGAATTCCTAACCTAGAGTCACTTTTTCACCGGATTCGACGGGCAATGCGAAACCTGAAAAAATTTAATATAAGCATATTTAACATACTTACCAAATTCAATACATTAAACATGCTAATCATATGTAATGTATTTAAGAAATTTAATTTATTCAACATATTTAACATATTAAAAATATTGAACATATTTAATATATTTAACATATCAAATATATTTAATATATTTGATATATTTAATATATTTAATATATTTAATATATTTGATATATTTAATATATTTAATATATTTAATATATTTAATATATTTAATATATTTAACATTTGAAATATATTTCATATATTATACATATTCAATATATTAAATATATTTAATATATTATATAAATTTAATATATTTGATATATTTAATATATTTAATATGCTTAGCACACTTGACATATTTAAAATATTTAACAAATTGAGCATGTTTAACATATTTAACATAATTAACATTTAAAAAAAATTTAATATATTCAATGTAATTGATATATTTAATATATTTGATATATTTAGTATATTTAATATATTCAAAATTTGAAATTATTTCATACATTATATATATTTAATACATTTGATATATTCATTATATTTAACATTTGAAACATATTTCATATAATATATGTATTACTTAATACATTAAATACATTCTACATATTTAATATATTCAATATACGTTATATATTTAATATATTTTTATTTTTTAAATTTATTTATTCAAATTTTAATTCAATATATTCATTATATTCCATATATTTCATATATTTTACATATGACACATATTTATCATATTTAAGAAATTTCAAATATTTATTATGTACACAAATTTTTACGTGTTTTACATATTTTACATTTTCCATAATTCATCAAATATTTTCTATTTTACATATTTTATATTATTTATTTTTTAGCAATTTACATGTTTTACATTTTCTATGTCATATATATTTGAATATTTTATATTTTACATATTTTACATATTTTCTATTTTTCAAATTTTAAATTAATATTCTAAATATAAATATTTTAATTTTGAATAATTTAAATGAAATGATTTTACATAATTAATATTTAAATTTAAATTTTTTAGACGTAAATTCAAATATTTTATATTTGAAGATGAATATTTTATATTTAAATTCAAATATTTTTCATTTATATTTGGATGTTTTTAATTTAAATTTATATATTTTTAATTTATATTTAAATATTTTTAATTTAAATTTATATGTTTTTAATTAGAATTGAAATATTTTTAATTTAATTTTATATATTTTTAATTTATATTTAAATATTTTTAATTTAAATTTATATGTTTTTAATTAGAATTGAAATATTTTTAATTTAAATTTATATATTTTCAATTTAAATTGAAATATTTTTAATTTAAATTTCAAAATCATAATTCAAATTCAAATATTTTTAATTTAAATTTTAATATTTCAAATTTAAATTTTAATATTTCAAATTTAAATTTAAAATTTAATATTTTTAATTTAAATTTTAATATTTCAAATTTAAATTTTAATATTTCAAATTTAAATTTTAATATTTCAAATTTAAATTTTAATATTTCAAATTTAAATTTAAATTTTAATATTTCAAATTTAAATTTAAAATTTAATATTTCAAATTTAAATTTGAAATTTAATATTTCAAATTTAATTATTCAAATTTAAATTCTAAATTTAATATTTTAAATTTAATATTTTAAATTTAATATTTTAAATTTAATTTTTTAAATTTAATATTTTAAATTTAAAATTTAAATCCAAATTTCAATATTTTAAATTTAAATTTAAATTTCAAAATTTTTAATATAAATTTAAATTTTAATATTTTACAAGCCTTACCTAGAATTGTCATCAATAAAATGACTAAACTGGGTACAATCATATTAAAAGCGTAATAGAGAGTTCGACGCCTTAAATGTAGGTAAAATTTTAAATCGATAAATTCTTCGGGCGCCGAATCGTAATGATATCTTCTAACATTTCGTTCAACTGGTACATCTAAATTAAAAATAAAACATATAAATTGTTATTTAAAAAAAATTAAAAATTTAAAAATTGAATTAAAATTATAAAAATTACAAAATTAAATTAAGTAAATGTTAACTACCAAATAAAAATTATAAATTAAATTAAGGTTATAAATTGAATTTAAATTCGAAATTATAATAAAATTAAAAACTTAACTAATTGGAATCTCAAATTAAAAAGATATCCTCTACTAATTTTTAATAATAAATTAAATTAGAATCATAAATTGAATAAAAATGATAAATAAGTTGCAATTAGGGTTTAAATTTCAACTGTGAATTAAATTTAAATTTTCAATCAAATTAAACTTATAAATTAAGTTAATCTTATATATTAAATTCCTATTATATAATTCTTGAATATATATATACTCGAATTTATATGAAATCATAAATTAAATTAAAACCATTAATTAAAATAAAATTCACAGAAAGTTAATATGAAGTTAAATTAAAATTATGAAATAAATCTAAATTGGAAAATCCGAATAGAAATTAAATTGAATTGAAATTAAATTGAATTGAAATTAAATTGAATTGAAATTATATTGAATTAAAATTAAATGGAATTGAAATTAAATTGAATTGAAATTAAATTGAATTGAAATTAAATTGAATTGAAATTATATTGAACTTATTATAAAAAACATCAAAATGATATGTTAAATTAAAATTATAAATTAAATCAAATTTATATCAAAATTAAATCAAAATTGAAAATTTATATGGAAATTGAATAAAATTTAAATTACAATTGAATTGAATTTGAATTAAAATCAAGTCAGGATTATATTATCTTTAAATTGAACTAAATTGAATTGAAATTGAATTTAAATTAAATTAAATTGAAATCAAATTCAAATAAAATAAAATTAAATTGAACTATTATTGAATTAATTTTAAATTAATTTGAATTTAAATTAAACCAAATCAAAGTGAATTGAAATTTAATTAAAATTATATTAAAATTATCAATCAAATGAAAATCACAAGTTGAATTGAAATTTTAAATAGAATAAATTATAAATCAAATCATATTTATATCAAAATTAAATCAAATTTATGCCAAATTTGTATGAAAATTAAAAAAATTTAAATTAAAATTGAATTGAATTTGAATTATAGTTAAGTTGGAATTATATTATCTTTAAATTGAATTAAATTAAATTGAAATTAAATTAAGTTGAAATCAAATTCAAATGAAAATTAAATTAAATTATTATTGCATTAAATTAAATTATTATTGCATTAAATTAAATTATTATTGCATTAAATTAAATTATTATTGCATTAAATTTAAATTAATTCGAATTTAAATTAAATCAAATCAAACTGAATTGAAATTTAATTGAAATTAAATTAAGGTTTTAAATCAAATAAATTATAAATCAAATCAAATTTATATATAAAAATTGACATTATGAATTAAATTAAAATTATAAGTTGAATTGAATTGAATTTGAATCATATATTCAATCATTAATTTGTATGTAAAATCTATATTTCCCAATTACCAATTAATGCCCATTCACCATTTTCGATATATTCGCTAATATCAATATTTTTGCTCATTTCTCGCAAATCCAATTTAAAACCATTATAAGTCCATGATCCAAACTTTAAAATAGAAAAAAATTATGTTTTTTCATTGTGACGAACAAAATTGCTAAAAAATCCATACTTTTAAATAACATTTTTGATCATCGAACGGGAACCATTTAATGTCGATGTTGCAACTGGATCTTAAATTTCCCGGCGGTATCCACACTATTTTACCATTCGAGTAAACAACTACGTTACTATGATATGTACTGTCGAAATTAGAATCAACACTGAAACAAACTTTACACTATTATTATTATTATTATTATTTACACTTATCTATCTAAACATATTCTATATATATGTGTAATACATGGTATACATAATATACATTATATACGTAATATCTGAAATAACTGTAGTATACTTGATATACATAATATACGCGATACCTGTAATATAAGTAATATTTGTAATATCCATAACATCTGTGATATACGTGATTTACATAGTATACATACCATCTTCAATATACACAATATATGTTATATATGTGATATCTATAATATCTGTTATATACCTGATATCTGTAATACACGTAATATCAGTAATATCCGTGATATATGTGATATACGTGATATACATAATACTTGTAATATACATAATATACGTTATATATGTGATATATGTAATATCTGTTATATACATCATATCTGTAATAACTGCAATTTACTTGATATACATAATATACGCGATACCTGTAATATAAGTAATATTTGTAATATCCATAACATCTGTGATATACGTGATTTACATAGTATACATATCGTCTTCAATATACACAATATATGTTATATATGTGATATCTATAATATCTGTTATATACCTGATATCTGTAATACACGTAATATCAGTAATATCTGTGATATATGTGATATACGTGATATACATAATACCTGTAATATACATAATATACATTATATATGTGATATCTGGAATATCTCTAACATATGTGATATACATTATATACATAATATCTGAAATAACTGTAATATACTTGATATACATAATAAAGGTGATATCTGTAATATAAGTAATATCTGTAATATCCATAACATCTGTGATATACGTGATTTACATAGTATACATACTATCTTTAATATACATAATATACCTTATATATGTGATATATGTAATATCTGTTATATACATCATATCTGTAATAACTGCAATATACTTGATATACATAATATACGTGATATCTGTAATATAAGTAATATCTGTCATATCCATAACATCTGTGATATACGTGATTTACATAGTATACATACTATCTTTAATATACATAATATAAGTTATATATGTGATATCTGTAATACATTCAATATCTGTAATATCTGTGATATATGTCATATACATGATATACATGATACTTGTAATATACATAATATACATAATATATGTGATATCTGTAATATCTCTAATATATGTGATATACATGATATAAATAATATACATATTATACCTAATATCTGAAATAACTGTAATATACTTGATATAAATAATATACGTCATATCTGTAATATACATGCCATATGTAATATACGTCATATCCGTAATACAAGTAATATCTGTAATATACGTCATATCCGTAATACAAGTAATATCTGTAAATATCTGTAATATACTTGATATATGTGATATAGGTAATATACGTATTTTACATAATAAACATAATATGTGTACTATCTCCAATATCTGTAATACGCATGATATGTGTAATATACATAATATACATAACATATGTCATATCTGCAATACACATAATATCTGTAATATATGTTGTATTCCTAATATAAGTAATATCTTTAGTGTCCGTAATATACATAATATGCATAATAAACATAAAATACATAATAAACATAATATCTGAAACATCTGTAATATGAGTAATATTTCTAATATATTTGATATCTGTAATATATGTAATATATGTAATATACCTAATATACATAATATCTGTAATATATGTGATAGGAGTCCTACATATAATATGCATAATATAGATAATGTATGTGATATCTGTAATACACATAATATGTGTAATATAGTGCTATATACATAATATGCATAATATATGTAATATACGTAATATACGTAATATACATAATAAACATGATATCTGTAATATGAGTAATATCTGGAATATCTGCAATATCTGTAAAATCTGTTATACATGTGATACGTGTAATGTACATAAAATACATAATATCTGTAATATCTGTAGTAATACCTGGTATGCTCAATATACAAATGTAGTACATGTAATATACGTAATATGCCTAATATAGGTAATGGATGTAATACATGTAATATATGTGATATATGTATACATAATATACACTTAATGTATGTATTTATATATACATAAACATATATATTGTATATTGGTAATAACTGTATATATTTTTCTTTACTGGTATTGTTAATTAATACTTTCACTATTTTTTATGTTATTTTCATTTATTATTATTGTTTACCAATTATATTTATCCATATGATTAGTATTTTCTCTAACTAGACTTTATTTATCAATATTATTTTTATTTGTATTATTATATTTTATTTATTGGTTATTATATTACATCTATTAAGTATATCATGTATATTATGGTTATTATGTATATAATGTATATTACGTATATTACGTATACTGTATATATTACACATATCACATATATTAGACATATTACATATACTAGGTATATTACTTATATTACATATCACATGTATTACATATTACACATATTACGTATAAGGTATTACAAAAATAAACATATGTATATTACATATAATACATATATTATGAATAACAAGTATAGTACATGTATTAAGAACTACATATATTACATATTATGTATATTACCTAATATGTATTGCATCTATATAATTGTTGTTATATACCTATTATATAGCAAGATGTCTGGTTTCCATAATCGATCGCTCGGGAAACGTAAATCTGTAACATTTCCATAATCTTTCGGTTCCCACTGCAATCTATAATCTACCCAATTCTGAAAAAACAAATTTTAATAATCTTACTGTAGCTTACATTTTCTATTCTCAACTTACATATTCCAACCAAGAATTTGTTTGTATGAGTTGATTTTTCTCATCCTAAAAGAAAAAAATTTCATTAGATTAATTAATTAAATCAATTAATTAAAATTTTAATTAAAAATTTTGCAAAAACATACCACATCTATAATTTGTTGCAAAGTCAATTTCATAAATACAATAATTGGATGGCTACTATTTTCAACTGGACGTTCCAATACGTTATAATCGGATATCAATTTATCGTATAATCGCTTTTCGTGTATGTCGCAAAACAATGGAGCAAAAAGTAAAAATAAATAAGCCAGGTAAAACATCATTTCTTATGTTTCAGGAAAAAAACTTTTTCCAAGTAGTAGAAAAAAAATTTTTTAAGCGAAAGTTTGTCTACAAAATCTAGTTTTTGTGAACAAAAGTACTACTCGAGAAGAAATTTCGGCGACAGTTTATGTTAAAATTTTCCCTTTTGTTTATTTAGGCAATTTATAAAACAAAGATGGATAAGTAAATTTTGAAGTTAAAACACACAAGTAGCTAGAAATTTTGAGTTTTTAGAAAAAACCAGATCCATTCTTGTATGCTAGAATCATCAATTGCGAATATTAGCTTGAGAAAAAAAATTTGCTACAGGTAGGACTTGAACTATGGTCTTTAGGATTGTAGTCAAATGTACTCACCACTAGACAATATGTGCAAGCTATGCATTAAAGTTTTTTGCTATATAACTTAATGAAATTAAAAATAACCCATAATATTGCATAGTATATACTTGTACTGATTTTACACCTTTCTACAAAAAGTTGTTATTGTATGAAACTTCTACAATGAAAAACACAGAAATTTTGAACATTGAGAATTTTATCATTTCACGTGATAAAAAAAATTTGCTCCTGGTTGGAGTTGAACCATGGCCGTTAAGATTGCAGCCAAGCGTACTCACCACTAGACAATAAATGCAAACCAATCAACAATTTTTTTTGGCATTTAACTTGATAAAAGTAAAAATAACCCACACTTTTGCATAGTATATACTCATATACATTTGTACTGATCTGACACTTTTCTAGAAAAAGTAGTTACTGTAGGAGACTTCTACAATCAAAAACACATAAATTTTGAACATTCAGAATTTTATAATCATATTATGCAATAAAAAAAATTTTGGCCCTGGTTGGAGTTGAACAATAATCTTTAGGACTGTGGTCCAGTGCACTCACCACTAGACAATAAATGCAAACCAACTAAGAATTTTTTTTGGTGTATAACTTGATGAAAGTCCAAATAACCCGTAATATTGCATAGTATATACTTATGTACATTTCTACTGATTCAACATCTTTGGACATCAAGTAGTTATTGTACGAGACTTCTACAATGAAAAGACAAATTTTGAGCATTAATAATTTTATAATCATCAACTATGGACATTATTTCATAAGAAAAAAAAATTGATCCAAGCAGGAGTTGAACCATGGACTTTAGGATCGCGGTCAAGTGCACTCACCACAAGACAATAAATGCAAAGTAATCAATAATTTTTTTTGGTATATAACTCGACAAAAGTAAAAATAACCCATGATATTACATACTTATACACATTTGTACTGATTTACATGAAGTACATGAAGTAGTTACCATTGGAGGCTTCTACAATAAAAAACATAAATTTTGAACATAAATAATTTGTTTAATCATCAACTATGGACATTATCTCATGAGAAAAAAATTGATCCAGGCAGGAGTTGAACCATGGACTTCAGGATTGCAGTCAAGCATGCTGTCCACTAGACAATAAGTGCCAAATATTGCCTAACTTTTTTTTGTCATATAAATGGATAAAAAAGGAAATAACTTATTATATTCCATACTATATGCTGAAAAAAATGGGTACTGATTTACTATTTTTGTTACATACTAGAGCTATAGGAGGACCCTTCTACCATGAATAGCACACAAATTTTGATGATTGAGAATTTTATAAGCATCCACTACACGTATTATCTGGCAAAATATGCTACAATATGGAGTTGAACTATGGATCACAGTCAAGTGCACTAATCATTGGACCAGCCACACAAGGTTGACTGTGAAGTTTTTAGCTATATAACTTCATAAAAAATAAAAAAATCTCTCCATTAAATTGAATATTTGTAGGCCGATTTAGCTTCATTTCGCAAGATGTAGAAATTGAAAAAAAAACTTTCTACAATGGAAAATATGTACATTTTGATGAATTTCGTAAGCACCCGGTACAAAATTCTTTAATAAAAAAATTGCATCAGGTTGGAGTTGAACTATGATCCTTATGCTTAGAGTCAAGTGGACTCACCACTAGACAATTTGCGTGAATCATTTTTTATATTTTTTTATTATATAACTTAATGGGAATTAATATACTTCCTCATTATATCAAATACTGTAGATTCATGAACATTTGTACCAATCTTGCATCCTTGAAAATCAAGTTATAATTAGTAATACCTTCTACGATAAAAAATGTTTGTATTTTGATGAGTAATATGAATCATATTTGCATCCACTAAAAATACTATAGAAATGAAAAAAAAACTTGGCTCCAGGTTAGACTTGAACCTTGGTTGTCAGGATCAGAGATAAGTGTACTCACCACTAGACAATGTACACAAATTGAGTTGGGTTGTTTAATGTTATATAATTCAATAGAAAATGTGATATTTCATTAATTAAATAAAATACATGTTTGTATTTTTGTACTGATTTAGGCTAGTTTTGCATATGATCTGACAGCTTCCTATGCAACAATTTTCTATCTACAATGTAAAATATGTACATTTTGAGGATTCAAAATTTTATTGGCCTACAAAAAAGTTTGAATTTATAGTTTTTATTTACATTTAAATCATAGATTGACAAAAACTACCATTTTCTTTGCTTTTTTCTTGCTTTTTTCAAAAAATTTTTTCTTTTCATTTTTCCTTTTTTCAAAGCAGAATATTTCTTTTCAGATACTTTGCCAAGCTGATTCGAATGAAAAATTTTGTAAAATTTTGTGATTTTTTTAAATTTAAAGTTGCCAAAAATTTTACAATTCAAGGAAAAATTCATTCATCAATTCAAAAAATGAACTTTTATCAACTAATTGTAATGTTCTGAAATTTTTTTTCCAAACAACTTTACCTAAATTAGTCTTTTGATTTTTAACGAAAACAAATGATTTCATAGATAAATGAATTGAAATATTTTTCAATATAAGCTGATGAGGTAACTGATCAAGCTAATACTTCCAGTTTAATGGTGCATCTGTAGCATCTGGTATGCTTTGTACATAGATAAATAATGATTTAATTGTAATTTAGCACAGTTTTGAACATATTAATATTGTTGAAATACAAATTCGGCAACATTGTTTAGAAGCATTTTGTTCTTCGCATGAGTTAAATTTGCTGCTCCATTCAATAAATGGGTCAACAATTTTGAAAAAGTTGAATACTTAAGTTCAAAAACTTTTATTTATTCTAGCTAAGCATTGATAAAATATACTTAATTTACTGTTGATAAGCCAAAAAATTAAAATGATAGTCACACCTTAAGAAAATCTTGAAAAAAGCACCCACTAAGGATATTATCCCATGAAAAAAATTGCCCCAGCTTGGAGTCGAACTGTGGTCCCTAGGATAAGAGCCAAGCGCATGCTCCATTGAACAATGTGTGCAAGCTGGGAACGATATTTTGTTGTTGTATAAGTTGATTAAAATGAAAATATCCCGTTTTATGCATTGAATACTGTAAGCTTATGTACTTCATTTTACCTGACATATTTATTTGAATTGCTTTTTAAAATAAAAAATATGAAACTTTTGAGGATTGAAATTTTTTTCTCACATTATTCAAGATGTTATCCAATGAAAAAAATTGCTTCAGGTTGGAGTCGAACTGTGGTCCTTAGGATGAGAGCCAAGTGTACTCACCACCAGACAATGTGTGCAAACTACAAACTAGATTTCTTATATATTTCACTTGATGAAAGTGAACATTTCTTTTCATTATATCGAATACTGTAGATTTATTTATGTTCCTACTGATTTACATCATTTTATGGAATGTAAACCATTCTACAATGAAAAGTAAGTCAATTTTTGAGGATTGTGGTCTTAATAAGCATGAATTATGGGCAATTTGTGCAAATTAGGTGTTAATTTTTTTAATTATTTAAAATCAGGAAAAGGAGAATATCCCATTCTTACATCACATATTGTAGGTTTATGTAAATTTGTATCAATTTAAGGTCATTTCACAACATATTTGTTGGAAATGCCTCCTTCAAAGCATTTACTATGAATATCATCCAAGGAAAAAAATCTGCTTCACGTTGGAGTTGAACTGTTGTCCTTAGGATGAGAGCCAAGCGTACTGGCCACTGAACAACATCTGCAAGCTGACCACCAATTTTTTTTGTAGTATAACTGTATTAAACTGAAAATATGTCGTTTTATGCATCAAATACTGTAGGCTTATGTACATTTTACTGATTTAGCATCATTTCACTTGACATATCTATTCCAAATGCCTTCTACAATAAAAAATATGAAACTTTTCAGGATAGAAAATTTTGTATTACATGATTCGATATATTATCCAGAGAGAAAAAAATTGCTCCAGGTTGAGGTCGAACTGTGGTCCTTAGGATGAGAGCCAGGTGTATTCACCAATTGACAATGTGTGCAAGTTGCTTGTTATATTTTTTCTTATATAACTTTATTAAAATGGAAATATCTCATTTTATACATCAAATACTGTACGCTTATGTACATTTTAGCTGATTTAGCATCATTTCACTCGGCATACTTATTCAGAATGCCTTCTACAATATAAAAAATATGAAACTTTTGAGGATTGAAAATTTTATTTTACATGATTCAAGATATTATCCGATGAAAAAAAAATGCCTCAGGTTGGGGTCGAACTGTGGTCCTTAGGATGAGAGCCAAGTGTATTCACCACCAGACAATGTGTGCAACCTGAAAATCATATTTTTGCATTATATAACCTCACAAAAAATATAAAAATCTCATTATTATGTCTGTTATGATGACTATTTGTATTGATTCAATGCAGTATTATATATTCTACACTTTCTAATTCAATTGAATCGCAAAGCCTTCTGGGATATAATAATGAAAAAAGTTGAGTTTTTAAAGTGCGTTAATTTGACTAACTTTAATTAAAATCTATGAAACTTATAATTGCATTCTTTTGCGCATTTCGGATAGATAATCACAGCAAACTTTATTTCACATCCTTTTATCCCAGGGAGCTAAATATATGGGAAAAATGGCCAAAACCTTATTATCTTTTTTAATCTATTTTGCTCAGGTAAAGTTCATTTGAACAATTTTCACGACATGGATAATTCGACTTTTCATTCAGAATTGTCCATCATAGGTAAATCTTATTTGGCTCTCGGAATTTTTGGTATCTCCTGCAATTTGATCGACTTGGCGGCCATACTCCTACTTAAAGAAGATTCGCCGTTGAAGAATCCATTCTACTTTTTTATGGTTAATCTGTGTATAGCCGACACCTTATGCTTATCGGGTCTGGCTTGCTATACAGGACTGGCGTTTTGCGGACCGAAAATTTTCCATACGGATTTTTTGCAGCGATTTTTCAGTTTTGTTATCGACACCAGTTATTATTCGAGCGGTTGGTTTCATTTTTTGATATCGTTTAGTAGATTGTTAGTATTCGGTCGGTATGATAAACTGTCAAAGGTAAGTTTTGGTTATGGAAAAATATTTTACTTATCCCTAGTTTTAAGTTTAATTAATAAATGAGAAAAGTTGTTATTAATTTAATTAAATAATTAATTATTAACAACTTTTTGGTATTTTTTTTAAATATTTGAGGGGATTAAAACCTATCATTTAAAAGTTTATTGTACATTTAGTAATAAAAATTTGTTATATTTCAGCATGCTACAATATTTTAATTAAATTTTTTTGTATTTTTTAACTATTTGAGGTAGTTTTTTGTTGTTTTTTTTAAACTTGACAGGGTTATTTTTATTTTTTGTTCTTTTTTTGTTTTTTTTTCCTTTGCTTTTTATTTAGTAGCCATTTGAAGTAGTTCCAACTTATTAATAAATAGTTTATTAGGATTTTAAGAAATTTTAAGAAGTTACAACTCATTATTTAATATTTTTTTGTATTTTTGAGGTAGTTATAAGTTATTGATAAACTCTTTCTTGTATTTCTTAAATCTTTCATGTAGTTATAAATTATTAATCAAAAATTTTTTTTATACTTTTCAGCTATTTAAAGTTGCTAGAATTTTTTAATTGGCATTTTATGTATTTCTTGAATATTTGATGTGTTTACAACATATTAATTAATTTTCTTTTTTCAGCTAATTGGAGTAGTTTTAACATATTTCTTTTTTAATTTTTTTCTTTTTTTCCTTTTTTCAGCAGTTTTAAGTGATTGAAAGTTGTTATTGAACATATTTCAGGTATTTATAAGTTTCTATTTAACATTTTTTTTGTAATTTCAAAATATTTTAAATGGTAAAAAATGATTAATTATTTTTTTTAAACATTTGAGGTGGTTATAAAATCTTAATTAATAGTTTTTTGGACTTTTTAGCTATTAAGTTATTAATTTATAGTTTCTCTACTGTTTCATGTAATTATAAGTTATTAATCAATTTTTTCGGATTTTTTAAAATATGATTTTTTGATGAATTATTGAAATATATATTTTTTTGTAATTTCCAACTATTTTAGGTGGCTAAAATTTGATAATTAATGTTTTTTTGTATTTTTTATATTTTTAGCATAGTTATAAATTTTTAATTAATAAATGTTTGTATTTTTTACCCATTTGAGGAGGCTTTAAGTTGTTTCCTGCTTTTTTCAGCTTTTAACGACTTACAAGATTATGGGCATAGTGGTCAGCTTGATATGGACATTTTACGGCACCTGTGCTTTTTCGTACCTATTCACAAATGAGCTCGTCTACATACTAGATCCTACAGTATATACTTGGTACTATAATATGGATATGGAATGGAGTTCATTGATCAACAGTTACGTATCCTATCATAATATTATGACCATGACGTTAATTATCATTACAAATATTTTAACTATTACAAAAGTAAGAACCATCCATACGTGCACAAAGAGGGGTAGGGGCTAAATCCCTATACCTGACACCCTGGCCACCCCCCCTGGCCCAAAAAAATCGTCAAACACGCGCCCCCTAAACTATTTTCAAGACAGCTTTTTTGTGTATATTTTGTATGAAAAACAAGCTTTCAGAACTTTTTTTTGTTTTTTTACTCACCCACCCCCTCCCTACCACGTGGATAAACAGTTCAAGGACCCTGCCCCGGTGTACAATTCTTGCCATGCATGTCTGGTTTAGTCTTACTAGGGGACCCAGTAAAGAGTCAACCTGATGCTGGTGATAACATCAAGGTCAACATTTCGGTCTGTTAGGAACCACTAGTTTTGAGGCAACCTGATCCTGCTGATAGTGTCAAGGTCAACAGTTCAGTGTTTTAGGAACAACCAGTTTTGTTTGATGCAAACTGATGCTGCTGATAACGTCAAGGTCAACAGTTTAGTGCCTCAAGGGACCACCAGTGCTCTGGAATCCCTATGGGGCTGATTATGCTAAGGTCAACACTTTGGTCTTACTAGCTGACCCAATGTAGAGCCAACCTAATGCTGCTGAAAATGTCGAGGTCAACAGTTGGCTCCTGCCAGGGGTGACCAGTATTGTTGTATGTGGTGATTACACTAAGGTCAACAGTTTGGTTCCACTGGGGCCAATGAACCTGTTCCCATTGCTCGGGCGTTCAGTAAAACTTAAGTTCGATGTGGAACTGGAGCCTGGTACCTTCTTGCCATGTGTGTCTGCAACCATCTATTATTAGAACATCACCTTACTTATTTTTATCATTAAGGTTAGGAAGCAATCTCAACAAATTGCTTTCGTGTCTAATAATCTAAGCTGTAAATTGGAAATCAAATTATTTATACAATGTTTCGTATCGAGTTGCGTGTATTGTGGCGCCGCGACTTTATTTGCAATTTTTTCTCAAATCAACACTTTGCCCGATACGCTTTTATTGGTCGCCCATTTAGTTTGGATTTTAGACCATATGAATAATTCACTAGTCTATTTATTGATAGATAATGATTTGCGACGCCAAATTAAAAAACTGATCAATTTTAAAATTTGGTCGAATAGCAATACACTGATAATGACGTACGTCCATTCCAATGGATCCACAAAATTTTAGCCAAAATATGATTTTTTTACAGCCCTGAAAATTTATAATTCTTTGGTATTTTCAGTGAAATGAGGTC
Source organism: Romanomermis culicivorax (assembly GCA_963922205.1). Classification (NCBI taxonomy): domain Eukaryota; kingdom Metazoa; phylum Nematoda; class Enoplea; order Mermithida; family Mermithidae; genus Romanomermis; species Romanomermis culicivorax. The sequence goes on along the minus strand of CAWUHX010000408.1, from coordinate 149,571 downwards.
CCTGAAAGAGGCGTGGCCATTGGCAACAAGTAAAAACTAGTAAAACTGCGCATGGTGAAAGAAGTAAAAAATGTACATAACCACATTTTTCAAATTTTGAACTACAGTAATTACCTTGGAATGGTCCACTACATGAGCTCGGGCATGTACCTGCAGGCAACTACCCAGAATGGCCAAGTCATTACAAAATTGATCTAAATCAGCAGAGACACACTAGTCGACACCTGACTATGGACCAGCAGTTGCCCATACAGGGGATTAACAAAAGATACCTATACTATATGCATAGGTCCAACAAAAGTCACTTATACCATGTGGGTGATACAGGTGGTGTAGAAACTATGGTTGTCCCTTGAACTAGCAAAATTAAAGAATGTTTGTGTCTTTAATGTGCAAAATTCCATATTACTGTAGAAAGTATGGTCACGAGGTTAAGATGTGAAATTCCACATCAGTGTAGAAAGTATGGTTCAGACGATGAACTTTCCTAAAAAAAAAATTGCCCAAGTCAGACTTGAACTTGGACCATCAGCATGCGAGTTCTCAGTTCTTACCACTAGACAATGAAGGAAAGTTTACACATCATATTTTTTCTATTTAACATGATTAGAAATTTTTAATTAGTTCTAATGATTAGATAGTTTAAAATAAATTTTGTAATTAAATTATTAGTAAAACTTTTGTAGCTGTTGAAATTAATTTAATGTTTATATTACAACAAAAATTGATTGTTAGATATACATAAATATACAGTAAGCCAAGTATTATGATTCATCAAACCTGAAACCCCTATTAAAATCACTAATTAATAAATTTTTATGTTTTTATTTTATCCAAAGGTATTTTAGTTTCATTTTTTTGGAAAAAATTCGATATTTCAAATCATCTGAAAAAAATTGCCCCAAGTCAGTGTTGAACCTGGACCATCAGTATGCGAGTCAAGAGTTCTTACCGCTAGACAATGGAGGAAATTATAGTGAGTATATTTTTGGTATAAAACATGATTATATATTCTTAATTAGCTTTTTAATGTGTCAGAACAATAATTTCAATGTTTGAAGTAAATAATCTAAAATAATTAATGGCTAAAACTTTGTTACTATTGAAATTAACTTCACAGGCGATATTTAATAATCTGATCTGCATAGAGATACAGTAAGCCACATATTTTCTTTCTAGAAAAAATTAATATTAATAAATTTCCCTGCTTTTCAGTCCTTATTGTTGCTATTTTTCATTATATAAAGCTTCCTATGCACGTGAGGCAATTATAAACGAAGTCTCTCGTGATCAATAACAAATCTAGCAAAATAAGGATTTTTTCTACATTTTAAAACACGAGATGTGCAAATTAACGCAAAAGCTTCATTACCTAGATCTATATTCATTTCCCTCTCTAGTTGATAATAACAGTTGTTTATCGCAAAATTTTCTTCGACATATAAATAATTGTCGTATCGAAAACAAAAATTGCTTCATTTTTGTATGGAAATGACGACCGACATTGATTGGATCACTTTCTCGGCAGGTTCTATCTACATCTTTTTTGGCATTATTGGCCTACTTTTCAATACTCTAAATGCAATCGCAATTGTGGTCGACCATGGACTATTGACCAACCCATTCTACTATTTGATTTTACATCTTTCTATCGCCGATACGTTATGTGTAGCTGCTTCGGGTTGCTACACGGGATTGGTTTTTTGTCAAATGGCATTCCGGACAAATGTCGCTTCATGGATGTCGTATTCGGGTTTCCTGAGATTTTTCGGCTTTTTGATCAACGTAACCTATTACGCTAGCGGATGGATGTTGGTTTTGATTATGTTGACCAGATTAATTTCCTGCGGCTACCCTCATTTAAAACAGGTAAATGGAAAATTTAGGGTCTTTTTGACTTTTTTGGCTATTGATTTTTTTTCTAGAAATTATTTTCATCGACCATATTAAAAGTAACTATGTGTATAATATGGGTTGTGTATACAGCTCTGGCGTTACCATGTTTATTTCACGATTCGATAGTTTATATAATCGATATAAAATCTTTAATGTGGTATTACAACCGTGATGCTTGGTGGCCAAAATTTTCCAATGATTATGATATGGTACACAATATAGTGACAATGTGGACAGTGTTTAAGGTGAGTACTTTTGAAAAAAAGAAAAATTTAGTTTAATTTTTTTAAAGTTAAGAAGCAAACTTTGCAAACTAATTGTTTGGAACATTTGCAAAGCCATGAATTAGAGATTAAATTTTTGGTACAATGTGCAATTTCAGGTGGATTTGAAATGGGATATTCACTATCTATATCCATTTTTGACATCTACTGATTAGGTTGATTTTTGTTATGCATTTATTATGTTCATTGAATCACATTAACAATTGTTTAGTTTTTTCTAATTATGGCCCCAAAATTGTGTAATACGTTTTAAAAAATGCAAATACAAAAAATAAATGCCCACGTAATGCCATTTTTGGTGATAGGGAGAAGAAATGATATAGCCTAATCTCATCATATGTAATGCATTATGCAACAATGATTAATTATTTTAATGTTTTTCAGATATATGAACACTGAATTGCATAATACGACAATTGTGATAAGCCGAATATGAGCTAAAGTAACGCCAGTTTTGCATGTAATGAACGCGAAATCATTAACTTGGTATTACAAACTTGAAGCGCCATGGCCAAAATTTTGCAAGAATTAGGACACGAGTCATAATATTGTCACTATGATCTCCATTGTCACATTTCTCATCTGGGCATTTATCAATGTGGGACTTGGCAAGCAGATTTAATTTATACGAATATACTGACATTACATGAATATTGTAATACGCACATACATACAATACGTATACATAAATATATGATATATAAAACATATAAATTTTAGCAAGAAAACTAATAATCTATAATTAATACAAAAACATTGAATGTAATAAAAAAAGTTACATTGTAATAAAAAAAGTTACATTGTAATAAAAAATGATATATGTAACATGTATAATATGTTTAACGTGCCTTAACTAATATGTATATTTTTATATGTCATATGTAATGTGTTATACTTAGCAAATTGCATGTAACAGCCTAACGCATCATATGTAATATATTATATGTAACAAGTTATACATTACAAGTTACATGTAACAGCTTTTCCATACCAAGTTGCATGTAACATGTCATATATAATGTGTTAAATGTAACATGCTATATGTAACAGGTCATGTCGAACATGTAATATGTTACATATTATATGGATCACGTCAACAATTTGTTGGTCTATTTAATTTCCAACGCCAAGTTACCTGGAAGGATTGGCAATTTATTGGGCTTGAGGCAGAAAAAAAAGTTGTTTCTGTGTGTTGCTGCAAAAAAAACTTTTTTCGAGTAAAGTAAAGTTGTACAGTAAGTGTTATTTCATGAATAATGACTGGACTATGCTGCATATAGATTAGCTTTGGGATAAATTGTAAACATCCAACTGGAAAACTAGCCTTATCAGTATTTTTCATAATTGCACTAGGTCTCAGCATTGCTTATGCTTCATCATTTTGTTTTTCATTTATTATCCGTGTGCTATGTCTCACCATTGCGTATTTTTCATCATTGCTTCTTCCCCAATATGTATGAAATTGGTATCCTACATCATTGCAATATGTCTCAGCATTACCTATGCTTCATCATTGTAGCATGTCTCAGCATTATCAATGCTTCATAATTGTGTTATGTCTCAACATTACCTATGTTGCATCGTTGGCTCTAGTTTCTGCACATCCTGTACTAGCCTGCACAGTTAGGATGACATACTTTGATGTCTATGTTTTGTACATGAGTATTTTTTTGTGTAAGTAAACAGAGAAATTTAGTGCAACCAAAATTGTTAGTTTAAACTAAAGAAATATTACATGCAATTCCGCTTTACATCATCAACTTATTAACAAAAATGGTTTTCGTGCAGAATGATGCATTTTTTAGACTTTATTGTTTTACTGGACTCTGAATCCATCAACCTGAGTTTGGCTGCTGACCTTCCTGGTCAGTTGGCCTCGGACAGAAAAACGTCGAACGGCTGGTCAGCACTATGTCAAATTTTCTTGTGAGGGCCAGTGCTAGCAGCCATCTCCTGTCATTTTTGCCTGACCTGGCCGTCTAGCTCACCATGACCCGACAATTGAGCACCAGACAACTGAGCACCAACAACTGGGTGCCGGCAACTGAGCACTGACTATTTAATGGCTTAGGCTTAGGCTTAGGCGTAGGCTTAGGCTTAGACTTAGGCTTAGGCTTAGGCTTAGGCTTAGGCTTAGGCTTAGGCTTAGGCTTAGGCTTAGGCTTAGGCTTAGGCTTAGGCTTAGGCTTAGGCTTAGGCTTAGGCTTAGGCTTAGGCTTAGGCTTAGGCTTAGGCTTAGGCTTAGGCTTAGGCTTAGGCTTAGGCTTAGGCTTAGGCTATGGCTTAGGCTTAGGCTTAGGCGTAGGTTTAAAAAAATGGCAATTATAATGCATTAAATAGTTGGCGCTCAGTTGTTGGCATTCAATTTTCCAGGGCTCAGTTGTCAGTTAACTCGGGCTCACTGATTGAATCATATTACTGTATAGTCAGCTACAAAAAAAAGTGTTGAAATTTTGTAAATTTTGGGGAAATTAATGGTTTTTTCAGTTTTCAGATTTTTTGGATCTATGTTGCTGATGACATACCTCTTGCCTATAACATGTTTCTTTCACTATAGGATTATTTTACTCTATGCAATTTCATACATTATAAATATTAAGATAGGAAAATCATAGGGCAAGAAAAAAAATTCAAAAATCAATGTTTGCAAGCCGCTTCACACTTTTCTTTCGTAGTGAAATTATTCTCATTGCCCTGGCAACCTCCGTAAGTGAACGGCAAACATTGGCCTTGAGCAGCATTGTAATAGTATCTATTAAAATGAAAAATACAAGGTAGGCAAGTTCATCGAGAACAAAGTGGCTTCGAAACAATACTCTGCAGTCTGGGTGGGTAATATTCAGACATGCATGGCAAGAATTTTCCAGGGGGGTCCATGACCTTTTTCCAGGGGGGTCCATGATTTTTTCCAGGGGGTCCATGACCTTTTTCCAGGGGGTCTATGACCCTTTTCCAGGGGGTCCATGACCTGTTTCCAGGGGGGTACATGACCCTTTTCCAGGGGGTCCATGACCTTTTTCCAGTGGGTACATGACCTTTTTCCAGGTGGTCCATGACCTTTTTCCAGGGGGTCCATGACCTTTTTCCAGGGAGTCTATGACCCTTTTCAGGAGGTCCATTGGGTCCATGATTTTTTCCAGGGGGTCCATGGCCTTTTTTCAGGGGGTCTATGACTCTTTTCCAGGGGGTCCATGACCTTTTTCCAAGGTGGTTCATGATTTTTTTCCAGGGGGGGTACATGACGTTTTTCCAGGGGGTCTATGACCCTTTTCCAGGTAGTCCATGATTTTTTCCAATGGGGTCCATCACCTTTTTCCAGGGGGTCCATGACCTTTTTCCAGGGGGTCTATGAGCCTTTTTAGGAGGTCCATGGGGTCCATGATTTTTTCAAGGGGGTCTATGACCTTTTTCCAGGGGGTCTATGACCTTTTTCCAGGGGGTCCATGACCTTTTTCCAGGGGGGTCCATGACCTTTTCCAGGGGGTCTATGACCCTTTTCCAGGGTATCCATGACCTTTTTCCTGGGGGTCCATGACCTTTTTCCAGGGGGTCCATGACCTTTTTCCAGTGGGTACATGACCTTTTTCCAGGTGGTCCATGACCTTTTTCCAGGGGGTCCATGACCTTTTTCCAGGGGGTCTATGAGCCTTTTTAGGAGGTCCATGGGGTCCATGATTTTTTCAAGGGGGTCTATGACCTTTTTCCAGGGGGTCTATGACCTTTTTCCAGGGGGTCCATGACCTTTTTCCAGGGGGGTCCATGACCTTTTTCCAGGGGGTCCATGGCCTTTTTTCAGGGGGTCTATGACTCTTTTCCAGGGGGTCCATGACCTTTTTCCAAGGTGGTTCATGATTTTTTTCCAGTGGGGGTCCATGACCTTTTTCCAGGGGGTCCATTACCTTTTGAGGGGGGCCAATGACCTCTTTTGAGGGGGATCCATGACCTTTTTCCAGGGCATAGGGGGTCAGTGGATGAAAAAAGTTCCCCAAGCATTCTTTTCATACAAAAGCACTGGACATCATTTGTGGGTAAAAAAATACATGGCAACTAACCTGGGAATGTGTCCTCTGCATGGACCAGTGGACAGTTGCAAGTTACATCGTTGGGTATCGATAGCGACGCAATGAGCTATCATCTGAAAGGAAAAGTGGATGAAAATTTGAAAAAAATTTAAATGAAAAAAATTTAAATTTGAAAAAATTGAAAAAAATTTAAATTTCAAAAAAATTGAAAAAAATTTAAAAAATTTAAAAAAATTTTTCACTCAAATATCATTTTCGAAATATGGAAAAATTCTTACCATTAGCCCGCAGAGCAATAAACAAGCGCTAAATTTGTTCATTATAATATGGTTGCAGTTAATGAAAAGTGTGTTCAAAAATGGCTATTTTATATAAAATAATAACGCTTTTATCTTGTTTTTCGCTCGACTAAGCAAAATTTTCCAAAATCCTAAATATTTGTCCAAAAAAGCCGCTCTAAGCAAAATAGTCATTAGTTGAGGTTCAATATTTCGAAGCCACAGCGAAAAAAAATTTTTACGCTAAAATTGTGTCGATTTCGTGGATGATCAACACTTTTAAACGCATACTTTACACTTAATTTAGGTTTACACCCTAGTGAGATTAAGGAGAAGGTTTTTTTTCATACAGATGTGACTATATTGGACTTTGAATCCATCAACCTGAGTTTTTATGGCGTTCTGGGGCAATAGTTGATTTTAATAATAATTTTTAATAATAAAGAAATTTTTTTTTTTAATTTTAATTAATAATATTTTTAATTAATAATTTTAATTAATTTTATTTTTTTAATAATTATTAATTAAAATTAATTTAATTTTAATTAATAATTAATAAAATTAAATTTTGAATTTTTTTTCTTTTAAATTTTAAATCTCTTTTGAATAATTTTATATAATTTAAGTAAAAGATATTCGGTAAAAAAAAACAAGAAAAAAGAAGAAGAAACAAAAAAGGCAACCAAAAAATGACAAATAAAAAAAGGGAAAAAAGAAAAAGGATTATAAAGAAACAGACACGAAAAGAGGAAAAAGAGACAAAAAACAAGCAAGAACAAACAAAAAGAAGGAAGAGAAAACCAAGAGAAGAGGAAAACAAAAAAAAATCAAAAAACAGAAAAAAAACAAAAAACAAGAAAAACAAAAGCATGAAAAACATACAAAAAAACCAAAAAATCAAACTTGAAGAAGGAATGAGCAGACATAAAAAGAAACAGACAACAAATATAAAAACAGAAACAATAAAAAAATAAAAACAACAACGATGAAAACAAAAACGCTAAAATCAAAAACAATAAATATAAAAAAAACAAAAGCAAAAACAATTAAAACAAAAGCAGAAAGAATAAAAACAAAAAACTACAAAAGCTAAAACAATGAAAAACAACTATTAAACAAAAACTATAAAAACAAAAACAATAAAAAAACAATAAAAACAAAAACAATAAAAAACAATAAAAACAATAGAAACAGAAACAAAAAAACAATAGAAACAAAAGCAAAAAAGCAAGAAAAATAAAAACCAAAATGAAAAACATAAAAAAATTAAAACAAAAACAATAACAATAGGAACAAAACAATAAAAACAAAAACAATATGAACAAAAACAGAAACAATAAAAACAGAAACAATAAAAACAAAAACAACAACAAAGAAAATGAAAACAACAACAATAAAACAAAAAACAATGAAAACAAAAACAGCAACAATAAAAAATAACAATAAAAACAAAAACAATAAATGTAAAAACAATAAAAACAAATAAAATGAAAACAAAAATAATAAAAACAAAAACAATTAAAACAAAGGCAATAAAATCAAAAACAATAAAAGCAAAAACAATAAAAGCAAAAACAATAAAAATAAAAACAAATAAAAACAAAAGTGATAAAAACAGAAGAAATAAAAGCAGGTACAATAGAAACAAAAACAAAGGCAATAAAAATACAAACAATAGAAACAAAAGCAATGAAAACAAAAAGGATAAAAACAAAAGCAATTAAAACAAGAACAACAAAAACCGAAACGAAAACCATAAAAACAAAGCAAAAACGCCAAAAATGAAATGAAAACCTAAAACAATAAAAAACAAAGACAAAAAAAGAAAAAAACAACAAAAAAACAATAAAAAAAGAAAACAAAAAGAAGAAAAAACAACAAAAAAAACAATAAAAATAATGCCAAATAAAAACAAAAGTGATAAAGACAAAAGCAATTAAGGCAAGAACAATAAAAATCAAAATGAAAATCATAAAAACGAAAACCGAAAATAATAAAAAACAAAAACAAAACAACAGCAAGAAAAACAATAAAAATGAGAACAATAAAAATAAAAACAAATAAAAACAAAAGTGATAAAAACAGAAGGAATAAAAGCGAGAACAATAGAAACAAAAACAAAAAACAACAACAAAAAAGCAATAAAAATATAAATAAATAAAAAGAAAAGTGATAAAAACAGAAGGAATAAAAGCAAGAACAATAGAAACAATAAAAATAAAAACAAATAAAAACAAAAGCAAGGAAAACAAAAAAACCAAAAGCAATTAAAGCAAGAACAATAAAAACCATGAAAACAAAAACAAAAACGCCAAAAATGAAAACCATAAAAACGAAAACGGAAAACAATAAAAAACAAAAACAAAAAAAAAGAAAAAAAACCAACAAAAAAGCAATAAAAACAAAAACAATAAAAATAAAAACAAATAAAAACAGAAGTGATAAAAACAGAAAGAATAAAAGCGAGAAATATAGAAACAAAAACAAAAGCAATAAAAATAAAAACAAAAGCAATGAAAACAAAAAGGATAAAAACGAAAGCAATTAAAGCAAGAACAATAAAAACCAAAATGAAAACCATAAAAACAAAAACAAAAACATCAAAAATGAAAACCATAAAAACGAAAACTGAAAACAATAAAAAACAAAAACAAAAAACAAAAAATAAAGGACAAAAACAACAAAAAAGCAATAAAAACAAAAACAATAAAAACCAAAAAAAAATAAATACAAAAGTAACTCTACTTTTATTGATAAGATGAATGTTTGGGTATGTATTTAATATATGGTTTAATAATGCCAAAATTTTTAGTACATCGGAAACATTACACTCAATTTCAGTTTACACCTTCGACTTATTAACAAAAAGGATTTTTGTGGAAATCAGTGCATTTTTTTATTTTATTGCTTTACTGGACTTTGAATCCATCAACCTGAGTTTGGCTATTTGCCAAATATTGACCGTTGTGGTCAATTAGCCCTTGACCACAGGGTCGAACGAGCGGTCATCACTTCCTCAATTTATGGTACTCGCAAAAGGACTGTTCACTGGTATTTTGTAAGTGACCATTCTTGGTCGAAGAGTCATCAGAGTGACCATTGGTCAGAAATACAAAAATTTGAAGTTATACATATATTTCATTGAATATTGAATTTAAAATATTGGGATCAACTGGACAATTGGAATATATCTTGATCACAGCTATAATTGATTTTTGAATTTGTTTCTTCGTCTTTCTAAAAACTATATCACGTTACTTTTAGAATTGTTTTTCGACCATACATGGACATAGGGGGGTCTAGGTGGGGGTAAACCCCCTTACCTGAAACCCTGGTTACCCCCATGGTCCCAAAAAGCATCAAGCATCCCGCCTGAACTTTTTCGAAGACAGCTTTTTCGATAATTTTTGTGCATATTTTGTATGAAAACAAGCTTTCAGAGCATTTTTTTCTCACCTAGCCCCCCCCCTACCCCTGGATAGAGAGTCCATGGACCTTAACCCCCCTTGTCGCAAAAAGCATCAAGCACCCCCTGATTTTTTTTTTGGCACAGTTTTATTCGATAATTTTTGTGCATATTTTGTATGAAAAACAGCCTTACAAAACTTTTTTTGCTCATCTACCCCCTACCCTCTGGATAAAAAGTCCCAAGGACTGTACCCCCCCCTGGAAAATTTTTGCAATATGTGTCCCTGTTTGACAAATTTTTTTCGAAATTCTGCTAAAGCAATCTGGTCAAGTAGATGCTTGGGATGTATCGGGGACCCGAAGGCCGAAATGACAGCAACCACTTTGTCGGGATAATCTACAGTAACCAAGTATCTTTTTCCATTTGCTTTTGCTAAGTATGTGTCTTACATTATGAAAATCTTCTATCAAGAATAGCCATTACGGCTAAAACCTTTCGACAAGCATGGTTCTGTTTTTCGTCCCCTATACCTGAGACCCTGGCCATCCCCCTGGCCAAAAAAAGCCTCAAAAACCCCCTACCTGAATTTTTTGCAAGACAATTATTTTCATGATTTTTGTATATATTTTGTGTGAAAAAAGGTTTGCAGAACTGTTTTGCTCACCGAGCCCCCTACAACCCTGAAAAAAAGGTCATAGACCCCCTGAAAAATTCTTGCCGTGCGTGCCTACTAGCAAATTTGCCTTTTCTATGGGATAAAATGGCATTATGCCTTGCAGTTCACACGATGCTAGTCCGATCCTGACTACGAACAGGACTTATTATCATTCGCCGATATTCGCAGACTGAACCCCATGTACTGTTGGCGTCGTGAGCCTAGATAAATATTTTCTGGAAATACATGTAAACTTTTTCCCACATTTTGAGGAATATGTCCTCTGTCACCGGTGATCCCTTGTGAACAGGGATCCGTGGTCCTTCATCAATGCTACGACGTGCAACACTCGCGTATGCCCCCTAGGCTTCACAGGTTGACTATGCGACAAAGCGTATCAAGGTTTGAATTTTGAAAAAAATATTCAAACACGTCATTTTTAATGTAAATTTCAGAGCGTCCGCATTGTGACCAGGCCCTGACTAACGTGACCAATATAGACAAAATATATTGGATCACGTCACCATATTACAATAAAATGGTGAGGGATTGGCCATCCTATTGTGCTTTGTTGTTTAAAGTAGTTTAAAATCTCTACTTTAAATTATTATTGTACCAATTTTACACCTTCCAGGCCCCTGTTGGTAGAAGAATGGTGTTCAAATTTGTAAAACAAAATTGTTGCATTTACTGTAGGAATACGTGTATATGTATCGATTATATTCAAGTTCGAGCTTCGAAAGATTTGTCGGTCAATAACTACAGGTGAATTTAGGTTTTTCGGACCTCCTATCCAATGTGTAGTATTTTAGGTTTTGTTGTAATGGTGATCCAGCCTTCCTGAGAGTTTACACCGAATTGAATGAACTACTGATCTACATGCGTATGAACGTTGGGACCAAGCAGGGCAGTGGTTTCAGAGGTTTCGTCGTTTCGTGTCGAGTTGAACTCAAAAATATAATTTAAAATTATGTAGGTTCATTTTTGATGGAGTTACGCTCGTTCAAAGTTTGGCTATACGGAATTTTTCATCACCAAAATTTTTCGATTTTGAGTTTATCCTTGCTGTTGGAACAAGTTTAGATCAAGTAAACAAAAATTTGTGTTCCAATCACCTGGCTACAGTATGATAGAAGATCCAAATGAACCTTTTGATTCACTTTGAATGTGTTCAAATCACCCAAATCACAGCTTACCCCTGACGACAATTTTTCTCTTCCTAAAAATTGCAAATTGGGTATCAATCGATGGATCTTGTTGAGTTGAACTCAAAAATATAATTTAAAATTATGTAACTTCATTTTTGATGGAGTTACGCTCGTTCAAAGTTTGGCTATACAGAATTTTTCATCGCCAAAATTTTTTGATTTCCAGTTTATCCTTGCTGTTGGAACAAGTTTAGATCAAATAAACCAAAATTTGTTGTTCAATCAGCTGGCTACAGTATGACAGAAGATCTAAATGAGCCTTTTGATTCACTTTGAATGCGTTCAAATCACCCAAATCGGGACTTATCGATGCCACTGACAACAAATTTTTTTCTCTCTAAAAACTTCCAAATTGGTATCAATCGATAGATCTTGTCGAGTTGAACTCAAAAATATAATTTAAAATTATGTTACTTCATTTTTGATGGAGTTACGCTTGTCAAAGTTTGGCTATACGGAATTTTTCATCACCAAAATTTCTTTGATTTTCAGCTTATCCATTCTGTTGGAACAAGTTTAGATCAAATAAACAAAAATTTGTGATTCAATCAGCTGGCTACAGTATGACACAAGATCCAAATGAGCCATGTATCACTTATGATGTGGGTTAACGCGAAGAAATTGATGATAACACTGACCACTTTTTTAACAAAATCATTCACTCCCTGGACCAGCAGGGCTACTGCAGGTAAGGTCACCAGTGTTGGAAGGCTTCCTGGGTGGCACCAGAGTTGTTCCATTCCTGACTACAGTCTGGGTAAGGGTGACCATCTCTACCAAGGCTGGAGTTGAGTTCGGGACCATGAACATCAGGGGTGCCCCTGGTAGGCCACCAATGTTCAAGGGGTCTCCGGGTTGAATAGGCCTATCCTTTAACACTAAACATCAAGCAGGGCATGACCCAGGTTTCATTTGGAACCCTTAAACTGCATAGAACATCATTGAGCCCTTTGTGTAGCAGAGGTACCCCGCAGTGGTCATCACCCATGTTGAAGTCCTTTCTAGGTGGTACTAGAGCTGCGATTCCAATCTGGTGACAGAACCTGTGTTGCATCAACTCAGGTTCTTGTGGCACCCTTGGAAAGGTCAGCACTGTGAATGGGCTTCCTTGGTGGCCCTGGAAGCATCTCATAACTAGCTAGCATCAGGGCAGGTGCGACCATCTCGATGAGAGTTAAACAAAAACAGACAAGTTCAGAACGTCACTCCCTTGGTGTAGCAGTGGTAGTCCTGATTTGATCATCAGTAGTGTTAAAGGGCATCCTGGGTGGCACTGGAGCCATATTCCATAAGGAGCTAGCATTAAGGTACATGCGAGCATCCTCAGCAAGGGTCAAGCTTGGTTTGAAAAGAAAAGAAAACAAAAAAAAAAAAAATTTCTACATGTGTTAATAATCCATCCGAAATTATCAGTTTAAACTTAAAAAATGTTACACTCAACGTCAGTTTACAACGTCAAATTATTAACAAAGAGGATTTTGTGGTGAATGGTGCATTTTTATTGTCGTCGTTTTACTGAACTTTGAATCCATCAACCTGAGTTTTTGGCTCTTTGCCCAATGTTGACCCTCCTGGTCAACACAGTCGATTAGCCCTTGACCATTGGGTCCAAGAAGCGATTTTCTTACCTGAAATTTTATGGTCACTCAAAATGTAAATGGTCACTCGACTTACGCAAGCCAAGTGACCATTCTTAGTTGAAGGGTCACTTGAGTGACCACTGGTCAAAAATTTGTAAACTACACACATTTTACTGGACTTTGAATCCATCAACCTGAGTTTGGCTATTTGTCCAATGATGACCCTTGTGGTCAATGTGGTCAGTCAGACCTTGACCATAAAGGTCGAGCAACTGGTCAGCACTGCATTGAAATTAAGTGATGCCCATGCCATTCAAATGGATTCCTGATAACCTACAGTAACCTAGGCAATAACAAATGGCTTTTCCATTTGTTTTACTAAATACGATTCTTGAATTATGTAAAACTTGTATTAGAAATAGCCATTACCACTAAAAGCTTTCAAGAAGTATGGTCCTGTTTTTGGTTATAGTAAGCTGACGCCTTATACACACGATAACGGGTGCTAAAAATTTTTTTGCCGCAGATTTTATATCATCTAAGTTCAAATTGCGATGCCGAAAATTTCAACGGTTTTTATTTCATTCCAAACGGCAGTGGTAAGAATTTTTGTCAAAATTGATAATTTTGCCAAAATTTTTTGAAAAAAATTTTTTTTTAGAATTGTATATTCCGGATATAGATGCCAGGTATCCTATCGAATATAAATTGACGGACGAAGCCGCATTCTACGGAAGATTCACGTACGAGTGGGAGGAAAAAGTTTTAGCATTCTTCCAATCGAAAACGTGCTTGAAGTGAGTGATATACAATACATGTACATAGGGGGGGTCAGGGAAAGATAAACCCTCCTACCTGACACCCTGAACACCCCTCCCTGGCCTGAAAAAATTCTCAAACACCCCTCCCTGAACTTTTTTCAAGACAGCTTTTTAAATATTTTTCTAGCATATTTCGCATGAAAAGCATGCTTCTGGAACTTCTTTGGTTTTTTTGGTCATCTACTCCCGCCACTCCTCGATGAAAAGTCGGCAGACCCTCCACCCTGGAAAATTTTTGCCCTGCATGTCTGTGATATACATATCGCTACTTTCCAAGATTCACCAAGAATGCTCCATCGACGAATGGTTCACACGACACTGTACGCTTTCAACTATTATCTCACAAGCATAGGTATAGATGTTACGCAATCGTTCGAAGTCCTACATCTGCCGAGTGAGATGTTAATGATATGTAATATTGTCCATGTTTAACGTATGCTAAATTTTTTAGCCTTTATTTGAATAGCCAATTTTGCTCGTCGATCGGTCATATGACCAATGCTCTTATGGAGGCGTTGGGACTTCACGCTGCTCCGCTGAAGACTGGATTGTTTGCAGATTATTACCACACAATGCTTGGAAATTTGAGCAAATTGGAGAATCGTCGATACACGTACCATACATATACACTTTTTCCGGTGAATCAATTGGGCAAATGGTGAGCATATACAAAAAATGCTGGTTACTGTAGATAGAGGTATATAACAGTACAGGACAAAATACAGTATTATAACATATAAAAAACTATAATAGTTAACAAACATATGCGGTAACACATCAATAATACAAATATTAGGGATGGGATGCGTATCTGAGTCCGAGACCTTGGTTATCCAAGAATTTTTTCAAGTCCAAGTCTGAGTCTGACCTACCAAGAATTTTAAGTCCGAGTCCAACGTGTCAGAAATTTCAGGTTCAAGTCCCAGTCCGAGTTACACCACTCATGTATACCTATAGTAGGGATGGGATGGGTATCAGAGTCCGAGTCCGACCTACCAAGAATTTTATGTCCGAGTGCAAGACTGACCCATCAAAAATTTCAAGTCTGCATCCAATTGCACCGGAAAATCTGGGTCCCTCCCATCCCCAACAAACATGATAAGATTTCATACATATTCCATCCTACAAATAACTAGCAAATCTTTTCTAAGGGATAAAATGTCATATTGCCTATCAGCCCAGAGAACGTTAGCCGATCCCGATTACTATAATGACTTATTATCATTCGCCGATATCCGCAGACTAAACGCCATGTACTGTTGGCCTTGTGAGTTGATTTTTTTTCCAAGAAATATCAGGCGTGTAAATTTTTCTACGTTTATATCAGACATGTGTCCTCCGTCAGCAGAGATCAATTGTCAACACGGATCCTTCCTTAATGCTACGACGTGTAACACGTGCGTGTGTCCGCTAGGCTTCACGGGTCAACTATGCGAAAAAGCATATCAAAGTTTGAATTTTATGAAAAAAATATTGAAATGCGTCATTTTTAATGTAAATTCCAGTACGTCCGGATTGTGGCCAGGCCCTGACTAACGTGACAAATATAAACAAAATCTATTGGATCACGTCCCCGTATTACAATCGAACAGCGAGCAAATGGCCACTCTATTGTGCTTGGTTGTTTAAAGTAGTCTGATATCTATACTTTAGATAATTATTGCAAAAAAATTTTACATTTTCCAGGCCCCCGTCGGTAGACGAATGGCGTTCAAATTTGTGAAACAAAATTTTTTCATGTACTGTAGAAATACATACATGTGTCAGGATTACGTCGAAGTTCGAGCATCAAAAGATTTGTCCGTCAATGGCTACAGGTAATTGGAATTTAGGTTTTTTGGACCTCTTATCCATAATGCGTAGCTTTCTAGATTCTGCTGTAACAATGATCCGTCCATTCTAACAATTTACACAGAATCCAATGAACTACTGATCTACATGCGTATGGATATTGTGACGAAGCAGGGTACTGGTTTCAGAGCTTTCGTCAAGCTGATTCGCAAGAACGACACTTCCAAAACTCGATTCACCTATTACAATTTAAGTTCACCTAATAGTTGGTTTTAGCCCATGCCACATTAAACGAAATTGCAGCCATGTCTCATTAAACAAAGTGGGTGATCATCAGTCACAATGATGGGAAAACCCATACCCTATCCCATAGGTAATACGGCCATGACACTGCAAGTGACATGCTGTGACCCCGTTTGGTGGCTCCGTTAATATTTCTTCGTTTCGGGAACCTAACCCAGCTGGTACTACCACAGGTAAACCTATGGTGTACCTCAGCCTTGTCCTTGGGTTCTGCTGTAGAATAATGGACAATGTCGCCAGGTCAGGGGTGCCAATCCCTAGTCCTCATTCACTGAGAATGAGGGACAGTGCCATTCGCAGAATGGCGTACTGTAGGGGACCCGATTGTTAACCTAAATCCCCTTATTGGCCCTGACCTTAAGGGTCTGGGGACTTTCTCAACTGAGGGTACTTCCAAGGGAAACTAGCTTAGGGGAGACTCCCACAAATATACCCTCAACAATAATAACCCCTGAGAAGACTTACTAAATCCTCTTCTTCAAGTACTTGGCGCTGGGCGACGGGTCCTGGGGGTCAAAGCCTGGGGTCCTACGGACGGCGATGGACGGGTACGGGAATCCGAGCGATTTGGCGTGGGGTAACACGGCTGCGGATCGACAGGCGGCAGTATCAAACGTTTCCTCGGAGAGGGCGATGGGGTTCTTTGATCAACGGCGACGGGCGGTGAACTCCTACGGTCGGGTTACTGTAGTGGTAACGTATATGAAGGCCGGAGGCAAGAGTGACAATATAGAATATAATTAAATTTGACGAGCAGCACTCAACAATTTTTGACAACTTTGTAAACAATTCTATACAATGTTACTACTTTCAAAAATTTTTTTTCACAACTTTACAACTTTCAACAACTGTAAAACTTTGAACAAGTATTTGGTAACTTTTTTAATTTTTTCCAACAATTTCCTGAAAAAAATATACAATTTTTTAAAAATTTGAGAACTTTACTGTTTTCACAACTTAACAATTTTGGACATCCGCAAGTTCGAACAACTTTCTGGAAATTTTGGACAACTTTAAAACTTTTGAAAACTTTCAACAACCTTACAACTTCAGCAATTTGAGGGGAAATTTCCAACATAATTATTACTTTAAAATACTTTCGACAATATTTTCAAAATTTTTTTTGGCAATTTTTAACAACTTTTTGCAATTTTTTACATTTTTTTGACATTTTTTGTAACTTTATAATTTTACGTAAATGAAATTTATCAAGTCAATTCAAGTTAATAAACATAAATAAAGTCGACAACTCAAAAATTGTGCATCCAAAAAGCAGAAGTAGATGCGAGTGGCCAACCCAGAATACAGGTTTTTTTGACTCAGAAGCTGCACTGCACCTGATAAAATCTATATTTTTGCCATCTAAAGCCTATTTTTAAGTAAGGTTTAGTCTTAAGTTTAAAAAATTTGGTGTTGAAGAAGCAGTTTTTTGGAACAAAATCTGCCGAAAAATGTGAACTCAGGTGTCCATCATCCGCATCCGCCTCTTTGACACAAGTCAAAATTGGCATCAGCAGGTGCCTTCTGACATTCACACAACCCAAAATACCCACCACATTGGAAAAACTCAGGTTGATGGATTCAAAGTCCACAATAATGACAGCTCTGCACCCTCCGGACCAGATTATGCTGTAAACCAAATTGAGTGTAAACTGCTCGACATTACAAAGTCACTCACTTTGTAGTTTTATTGTAGCAACTTTGTTTAAAATTTTTGTTCTTTTATTCACCACATTTCTAAAAATAATCCGCTATATACCAAAAATTTCAAATGTAAACAAAAATTATTTTCAAATTTCAAAAAAAAAAGTTCAAAAAATTGTGTAATGCTTTTTGCAGTTTTATTGCGAAATATTCACCATTCACTTATTTTCAGCTTAATACAGTGATAAAAAAATTATAGTTATGGCTCTTTGGCTGTAAAAATTCTCATCCGCTGTAAGTTTTCAGGAAGGGCAATGAACAAATTTGGTGCTTAGATTACTGTGATTTTTTCTACTTTTTTTCGAACTTTTCTTGTTTTTACATTTTTAAAATTTTTAAAAATTTTAAAAGTGTTTAACTTGCCTCTGTCGACTGCTCATTGCGAGCTAATAAATAGCAAATTTGACCATGTTGGTGTAGTGGTTACCACATCCAACTGCTAGTCTAGAGAACCAAGTTTGATTTCAGGAGCTGGTCTGGGCAGAATGAGTCCTTTGTTAAACGACAAAAAATGTTATAGATGGTCGGAAATGGATCATTATAAGGTCAAATGACAAATGTTGTGCCATTTAAAGTGAGGTGTTGGACAGATATATCCGAGCAGGTGTTAGACATAGCATGTAACTATGCATGGATGGTGTTCAGACTAACCAGATACCCGGATATTTCGTGTACCCAAGTATACCCGGGTAGACCCAGGTGCCCAGGTAAATTTTCTGAATGAAACCCGGGTGCTACCCGGGTACCCGGGTCTCAACAAGATATTGTATAAATGGAATATCTATATACTATTACTTTTATCTATGTGCAGTTACAGTGAATAAACTTTTGTTTGAAGTAAATGTGTTATTGGTTTTTCCTAATTTTTGTTTCTTAGCACTTTGCAATGGTCATGCCTCAAAATTTATGAGTTTTCTGAAAAGTTTCATGGAGTGTGCTCATTCATTGACTTTTTTAATACTTGCATATAGTACCCGGGTACCCGGATACCCGAGACACCCAGGTAACCCGGGTACCCCAAAGTCCAGGTACCCGGGTCCTAAAATTCTGAAAGTGTGAAGCACTAGTTCAGACCAAAATCCTGCATGATGGACATTTTTGAAAAACTATGAAGGTTCATCATTCAGACATGCATGGCAAAAATTTTCCACGGATGAGGGTCCGTAAACTTTTTCCCAGGGGTTAGGGGGGAGGGTGGGTGAGCAAAACAACAAAAAAATCTGCAAGCCTATTTTTCATACAAATATGCACAAAAATGTCTTAGAAAAGGTTCAGGGGGGTGTTTGATCATTTTTTGGGCCGAGGTCTCAGGTGAGGGGGTTTACCCCCTACCCCTTATGTGCATGTATAGTCATCATGAAGTCCTTTCCCAGGCATGCCCTTCAGCCACCAGCTGTCATTTTCTCAATCACTGATAAATTTTGTCTCAAAATAAATTTGGTAGAACTCGGAGAGTCGAATCTTGGTAATGCTAAAAAACTAACTCAAGCAGAAGTAATTTATTATTAAATGAAAATCAGTATTCAAGAAATTATTGAGAAAAAATCTTTTGCGAGGTGAGGAAGCATCTACATTAACACATCTAGCTACAGTAATTACCACGAATAATTTATGCATGGAATGATCAGTGTATACTTGCGATCGACTTCCAAAAGTGACATAAAAATCAAATTGATCTATTTTTCAGGGTTTTATATATTTTGAAATTTTTTAATTTTATAAATTTTCTGAAAATTTTAAACCTCTTTTTAAGAATTTTATTATGCTTATAGCAGTTCTTAGGGTTACTGTAGGTGCAGGTTTTCAACTTCCGGCGTTAGTGCCTAGGTGGTGGATGCAGCAAAAAGTGGCCGAAATAAAGAAGAAAATTTATATAGATTTTTGATGTCACTCTTTCATGTGTTTTTGGAAATATTTTCATTATGTGTTTTTGGATCATTATTGATGCGTCACACGTCACCATTTATACATTTGTGTTTTATTGTATTGGCGTCATCGTCTCTTCACCCGATGCTTTCTCGACCGTAATTGTTTTGTAGGGGAAGTCTCAATAAGATTAGGATCGGAGACCCGGGTAGGATCTTCTGAGGTACAGGTCAAGGTGTTCTGCCTGAGACTTAGAAAAGTACTGGTGAAGGTATCTGATAGTGTTTTGGTATATTCGTGTTTTTTAGCCTGTGGTCAGAACTGTTGCAACTTTCGTTGTATAAATCCAAAGGTCAGTTTCAACTTATCAACATCCACAGCAGCCTAATATGCTGCATCTGAATGAATTTTTTTTTCTATCACACATGCACAAAAAACATAAGCCTGATAAAGTAGAGTCTTTCTAAAACCCCTGTAAACTCTAAAACTTTTTTGTAAAGTCCTCAAAATGTTAAAAAGATTGTCAAAATGAGTACATAGTCGTTGCGGTTTGTCGAGAAATTTGTGCCAAATTGTCAAAAAATCATTCCAAAATTATTAAGACTTACTCAAAAAGTGTAAACTTATTGAAAATAGTCAAAAAAGTTTATGAAAAAGTGTAAAGTTGTGGATTAGTCATACAGGCCCATAAAAAAGTATTGTCGACAGAGTAAAATGATCTAAATTTGTATACAGTGTCGGGTGAAACAGAGGGTGTAGAAAGTATGCCTGTAGCTTTAATATGTGTAGAATACCGTCTCATTGTAGGAAGTATGCCCAAGTTGGGTATCTTTTGTATTATGCCATACCAGCCTATATACCTACTTGTCAAAAAGTTAACAAAAATTGTTGTAAAAATGATGAAAATTGTTGAAATTTGATGAAAAACTGTGAAGTTGCCAAAATAGGTTGTTGGAAAAGTGTACAACTATTGAAAAGGTTCTACAAAAAGTGTAAAGTTGTCTAGAATAGTCGAACAAGTTGTCTAAAATTGTCAAAAATTCATTTTAAAGTTGTTTTAAAATATTGTGAAGACTTTTTAAAAAAGTGTAAAGTTGGTGAAAAGTTGTTCTTAAGGCCTTGGATTACAAATATTCGAGAATATTATCAGAAATGCGAAACCAAATTTTCTAGTTTTAAACTCGGGAAACATTACACTTAAAATCACTTTACGACGTCAATTTATAACCAGAGAGGATTTTGTGGAGACTGGTGCATTTTTCTTGTAGTATTGTTACTTTACTGGACTTTGAATCCATCAACCTGAGTTTGGCTCTTTG
Organism: Romanomermis culicivorax; assembly: GCA_963922205.1. Taxonomy (NCBI): domain Eukaryota; kingdom Metazoa; phylum Nematoda; class Enoplea; order Mermithida; family Mermithidae; genus Romanomermis; species Romanomermis culicivorax. The sequence continues at coordinate 128,435 of CAWUHX010000408.1, read as the reverse complement.
CCCAATGTTGACCGTTGTGGTCAACATGGTCGATTAGCTCTTGACCGTTGGGTTGAACAACTGTTCAGTGCTGCACTCAATTTTTTTGCCAGAAAATACTGCGCAAAATTTCAAAATTTTTAACTATTTTTTCCAAAAAAAATTTTTTTAGAGTCATAAAATTTCAAAAAGTTTAATCATTAAGTAAAAATTCAAAAAAATTCTTTAAAATTGAAGAACAATTGTCAATCAAAAAGTAGTTGTAAAGTTGCTGAGAATTGGGAACAATTATCAAAAAAGTGAAAAATTGTTAAGAGCTGTTGAAAATTGTAAAGTTGTTGAAAAACTGTAAACTTGCCAAAAAGTTGTTCAAAAAGTATTAATTTTTTCAGTCAGTCAAAAAAAGTCGTCAGAAAACTTTAAATTTATCTAAAATTGTCAAAAAACTTGTGCAAATTAATTAAATAGTTGTTGTGAAATTGGTGAAAATTGCCCATACACACGCCAAAAAATGTAAAATTGTTTAAAAAACTGTTATAAACTTTTAAGCTACTGTCAAAAAATGGAAAGTTGTTGAAAATTAGTGGATTGAAAATTCCAAAAAAATTGTCAAAAATGTGTAATTTTACTAAAACTGCCAAAAAATTGTTGAAATTAGCCCCTGATTATGAAATTTCCAGGATAATATCAAAAATACATGCTTTGTCAAAACCATGTTTTTAGTTTTAAACTTAGGGAACATTACACTCGACGTCAGTTTACAACATCGAATCATTAACAATAAAGATTTTGTGGAGAATGGTGCATTTTTTATTGTATTGTTGTTTTACTGGACTTTGAATCCATCAACCTGAGTTTCGCTCTTTGCCCAATGTTGACCGATATGTGGTCAACTTGGTCGATTAGCCCTTGACCATTGGGTCAAAGAAGCGCCTTTCTTACCCAAAATTTTACAGTCACTCAAAATAGGAATGGTCACTTGAGTGTCAAATCCCAGGTGACCATTCTTAGTTGAATGGTCACTAGAGTGACCAGTGGTCAAAAATTTTTAAACTGCACACATTTTATTATATACATTGAGATCATCGTGACAATTCGAACATATCTTGATCAGAACTATAATCAATTTTTGAATTTGTTTCTTCTTCTTCTTCTTCATGGTCCGAAAAACTTGAATCCGATTCTAAACCGGGTGGTTTCCCGTCAAAGTACGAATATCGACATAGAAAATCCGTAGATTCGTATTTTATATTATGGGACGGTAGATAATATCGATTTTTCAAATTCAAAGAAAACTTTGGAAAATTGGTCGTCGATGATGATGATGATGAGGAACATTGTCGGTGAGCTGAAAAATTTTAAAATTTGCATAAATTTCTACAGTAAACCAAAAAATTTACCAATTTTCCGAACTTGATCATCACGAAAATTTTGATCGGGTAATAAATCGCTAATTAATTCGTAAATTTTTTCCAACGATTGATTAGCAGCTACAACGTTAGGATAGGCGTTTTGTGGTTTCAAAAATGCTAATAATTGTCGAATTTCGTCCAAAGAACTGTGGGAACTATACTTTACACGTAAATAATGCCCATCGTTGGTGTAAACTTTACTGTAAAAATGAAAATTCTGGTTTACTGTAGAAAATTGAAAATGAGCTTACTTTGCGGCTGATTTCATCCTGGCGAACCACATCATCGAAGGTCGAATGACCAACACGTTGGGGTCGAAATGACGACAGTCCGGGCAACTGGAGGAATTTTGTTTTTTGGGTTTTGGGACGTTTTTTAAATCATTTTCCAACTCATTTTCCTACAAAATAATTAAAATATAAAAAAATTGTAAAAAAATATGCCTTAGAAAGTAGAAAAACTGTTGGAAAAACGAGGAAAAAAATTGAAATTACAACCAAAATTTAGAAAAATAATGTAAATTATTGTAAAAAGTAAAAAAATTAGAAACTAGCATTTCGACGCTTTTTAACGTTATAAGACGCAACTCACATCAAAAAGTCAAAAATAATGAAAATGATTTAAAATTTGCGACAAAAAAAACAAAAAACTTAAAATTCGATGAAAAAGAATATAATACTCATAAAAAAGAGGAATAAAACTAAAGAAAACAAAGAAAAATATCAAAAATTTACTCAAAAATGTTCAGCCAAAAAAAACAAATAAATTAATGGTAAAAAAATAATATAATAAAATAATAATAATAATAATAATGTTTGAATTATTACTAATAATCATGATTATAATAATAATAATAACAATAATAAGACCAATAATAATAATGAAAATGATAATAATAGCTAATCAAATAAAATAAAAAATGAAAAATAAAATTCGAAAACAAAAAATAAAAAAAAATAAACACAAAATTTGAAAACAAAAAAATTTACAATTCTAGTAATTAAAAATTGGTTTTTTTGATAAATTCCTTTAAAAATCAATTTTTCGTCAAAAAATTCAATAAAATATCATTAAAAAACGACATTTCGTTCATTTTTTCCCTAAAAAATCACAGAAAAACCATTGCTTACCCAATAAGAACAAGCGTGTACCCTAGTTTCTACCGAATCGTGGGTCACGTGGTCGAAAATTTCCGGTATTTTTTCGTAAATTCGAAATTTAGCTTTCGAAACGTGGATCTAAAAATTTAAAAAAATTTTTAAATTTCAAGAACAAATTCAAATTTAAAAAAAATGTTCAAATTTCAAAAACAGAAATTTTCAAAAAAATTTATAAACAAATTTCAAAAAAATATTAGAATTTCACAAAACTGTTCAAATTTCAAAAAATAAGAAAATTTCAAGAAAATGTTCAAATTTCAAAAAACTATCCAACTTTCAAAAAAATATTCAAATTTAAAAAAAAATCAAATTTGAAAAAAAAATCAAATTTCGAAAAAATATTCAAATTTAAGTAAAAATATTCAAATTTCAGAAAATCAAATTTCAAAAAAATATTCGAATTTGAAAAAATATTTAAATTTGAAAAAAATTCAAATTTAAAAAAATATTCAAATTTCAAAAATTATTCAAATATAAAAAAAATCAAATTTCAAAAAAATATTCAAATTTAAGTAAAAATGTTCAAATTTCAAAAAATATTTAAATTTCAAAAAATATTCAAATTTCAAAAAACATTCAAAATTCAAAAAAATGTTCAAATTTCAAAAAAGCAAATTTAGAAAATATTCAAATTTCGAAAAAATATTCAAATTTCAAAAAAAATTTCAGATTTCAAAAAAAAGAAAAATTTCAAAAAAATGTTTAAATTTCGAAAACAATATTCAAATTTGAAAAAATATTTAAATTTAAAAAAAATTCAAATTTCAAAGAAATATTCAAATTTCAAAAAAAATGTTCAAATTTGAAAGAATGTTCAAATTTCAAAAAAAGTTCAAATTTCAAAAAGAATTCAAATTTCAAAAAATATTCAAATTTAAAAAAAGATTCGAATTTGAAAAAATATTCAAATATAAAAAATGAAATTTCAAAAAGTATTCAAGTTTCAAAAAAATATTCAAATATAAAAAATGAAATTTCAAAAAATATTCAAATTTCAAAAAAATGTTCGAATTTCAAAAATGCAAAATTAAAAAAATATTCAAATTTCGAAAAAATATTCAAATTTAAAAAAAAGAAGAAAATTTTAAGGAAATGTTCAAATTTCGAGAAAATATTCAAATTTCAAAAAAATATTTAAATTTCAGAAAAAAACATTCAAATTTCAGAAAAAACATTCAAATTTCAGAAAAAACATTCAAATTTCAGAAAAAGTGTTCAAATTTCAAAAAAATATTCAAATTTAAAAAAATGTAAAGTTTCAAAAAATATTCAAATTTCAAAAAAATGTTAAATTTGAAAAAATGTCAAATTTCAAAAAAAAATGTTAAATTTCAAAAAATATTCAAATTTCAAAAAAATGTTAAATTTCAAAAAATATTCAATTCAAAAAAAAATCTTCAAAATTACAAAAAAATTTAAAACTAAAAAAAAATTAAAATTAAAAAAAATTTAAAAAAATTTAAAATTAAAATATTTTAAAAAAAATTTTTTCTACAAACTTTAGTTTTTAATGCTTCGCTTAATTGGCAAATTAAAAATTCTTGACCGTATTTGGCTGCGCAATAGAGGAAAATTTTGCGTTTGGGGCCTCTGAGCAGCCATTCCTGGCTAAATTTGACGATCAAATCCCGACTGATTTTCCTATCCGGAATTTTTAACGTCGATTTTAAACAAAAAGTACTGTCGAAATAGACGCTTTTTATCGGTTTCATTGAAGAACTGAAATACAAAAATTAGACATATCTTACAGTATGATCAAGTTGCATGATTTGCAAGTACAAGTGGAGCACATCCTACAGTATGATCAAGTTACATGATCTGCAAGTACAAGAGATGCACATCCTACAGTATGATCAAGTTACATGATCAGCAAGTACAAGGGATGCGTATCCTACAGTATGATCAAGTTACATGATTTGCAAGTACAAGTGGAGCACATCCTACAGTATGATCAAGTTACATGATCTGCAAGTACGAGAGATGCACATCCTACAGTATGATCAAGTTACATGATCAGCAAGTACAAGGGATGCGTATCCTACAGTATGATCAAGTTACATGATGTGCAAGTACAAGTGATGCAAAACTTACAGCATGATCAAGTTGCATGATCTGCAAGTACGAGAGATGCGTATCCTACAGTATGATCAAGTTACATGATCAGCAAGTACAAGGGATGCGTATCCTACAGTATGATCAAGTTACATGATTTGCAAGTACAAGTGGAGCACATCCTACAGTATGATCAAGTTACATGATCTGCAAGTACGAGAGATGCGTATCCTACAGTATGATCAAGTTACATGATGTGCAAGTACAAGTGGAGCACATCCTACAGTATGATCAAGTTACATGATCTGCAAGTACGAGAGATGCACATCCTACAGTATGATCAAGTTACATGATCAGCAAGTACAAGGGATGCGTATCCTACAGTATGATCAAGTTACATGATGTGCAAGTACAAGTGATGCAAAACTTACAGTATGATCAAGTTGCATGATCTGCAAGTACGAGAGATGCGTATCCTACAGTATGATCAAGTTGCATGATCTGCAAGTACAAGAGATCCGTAACCTACAGTATGATCAAGTTACATGATGTGCAAGTACAAGTAATGCAAAACTCACAGTATGATCAAATTGCATGATCTGCAAGTACGAGAGATGCGTATCCTACAGTATGATCAAGTTACATGATACGCAAGTACAGGTGATGCAAAACTTACAGTATGATCACGTAATATGATGCGCAGGTATATTTCATGTACTGCAATGTACCAGAGAGATCTAAAATCCCAAAAAATGAACAAAAACGAGAAAAAAATGAATAAAAAGAAGAAAAAGGCGAACTGAAAAAATAAAAACAAAAAAATGAATAAAAGTCAAAGAGGATGTAAAAACAAACAAAAAATGAAAAAACAAAGAAAAACAAAAAATAAACAAAAAGAAGAAAAGAGAAAAAACAAAGGAAAGCAGAAAAACATTTGAAAAAATCAAGCATGGTGCAAAAAAAGGAAAAAACAAACAAAAAGAAGAAAAACGAAAAAAAACAAAAAACAAATAAAAAAGAGAAAGACAAAATATGAAATATAAGAATAAAAATATATGAATAAAAAAACCAAACGGTAAGAACCAAAACAAAAAACATATGAAAAGCAGAAAAAAACAACAAAAAATTGAAAAACAAACAAAAAAACAAAAAATAAACAGAGAGAAGAAAAAGAAAGAAACAACGAAAAAGCAGAGAAAAAAAACATTGTAGAAAAAATGAAAAAAACAAAAAAACAAGTTTGCCCGCAAAAAAAGGGAATAACAAACAAAAAGAATAGAAACAAAAAGAAAAGAAAAACCAGAAAAAACAAACAAAAAAAAACAAGAAAAAAGCAGAAAAAAACATTTCAAAAAATGAAAAAACAAAAAAAAAATCAAACATGGCAGCAAAAAAAGAAATAACAAACAAAAAGAGGAAAAAACAAACAACAACAGACATAAATAATAAACAATAAAACATACAAAAACTTAACAAAAAAGAGAAAAACAAAAAAAAAGAATAAAACGACGAAAAAACAAACAGAAAAGAAAAAACAGAGAGGAGAAAAGCCAGAAATAACAAACAAAAAGAAGAAAAAACAAACAAGAACAGACATAAATAATAAAAAACAATAAAACACACAAAAGCTTAACAAAAAAGAAAAAAACAAAAAAAGAATAAAACGACGAAAAAAACAAACAGAAAAGAAAAAAAACAAAGAGAAAAACCAGAAAAAACAAAAATTAAAAAAAAGAATGAAAAATCAAAAAATTAAAACTTGGCAGCAAAAAAATGAAAAATAAAAAACGAGGAAAAAGCAAAAAACAAAAATTTTTAAATGAAAAAAACAAAAAAATCAAACATGGCAGCAAAAAGAAAATAAATAGCAAACAAAAAGAAGAAAAAACAAACAAGAACAGACATAAATAGTAAAAAACAATAAAACATACAAAAGATTAACAAAAAAGAGAAAAACGAAAAAAAAGAATAAAACGAAGAAAAAAACGAACAGAAAAGAAAAAAAACAAAGAGAAAAACCAGAAAAAACAAACAAAAAATGAAAAAAATGAAAAAAAGAATGAAAAACCAAAAAATTCAAACTTGGCAGCAAACAAAGGGAAAATAAAAAACAAAGAAAAAGCAAAAAAAAAACATTTTTAAAATGAAAAAAAAAACAAAAAAATCAAACATGGCAGCAAAAAAAATAACAAACAAAAAAAAAGAAAAAACAAACAAGAACAGACATAAATAATAAAAAAACAATAAAACACACAAAAGCTTAACAAAAAAGAGAAAAACAAAAAAATGAATAAAACGACAAAAAAATAAACAGAAAAGAAAAAAAAACAAAGAAGAG
>CAWUHX010000408.1:0-121394 GCA_963922205.1 Romanomermis culicivorax | reverse complement strand
CACACTCTATCAGATTGAAAAATAATGTAAATTATTGTAAAAAGTAAAAAAATTAGAAACTAGCATTTCGACGCTTTTTAACGTTAAAAGACGCAACTCACATCAAAAAGTCAAAAATAATGAAAATGATTTAAAATTTGCGACAAAAAAAACAAAAAACTTAAAATTCGATGAAAAAGAATATAATACTCATAAAAAAGAGGAATAAAACTAAAGAAAACAAAGAAAAATATCAAAAATTTACTCAAAAATGTTCAGCCAAAAAAAAACAAATAAATTAATAGTAAAAAAATAATATAATAAAATAATAATAATAATAATAATAATGTTTGAATTATTACTAATAATCATGATTATAATAATAATAATAACAATAATAAGACCAATAATAATAATGAAAATGATAATAATAGCTAATCAAATAAAATAAAAAATGAGAAATAAAATTTGAAAACAACAAATAAAATAAAATAAACACAAAATTTAAAAACAAAAAAATTTACAATTTTGGTAATTAAAAATTGGTTTTTTTGATAAATTCCTTTAAAAATCAATTTTTCGTCAAAAAATTCAATAAAATATCATTAAAAAACGACATTTCGTTCATTTTTTCCCTAAAAAATCACAGAAAAACCATTGCTTACCCAATAAGAACAAGCGTGTACCCTAGTTTCTACCGAATCGTGGGTCACGTGGTCGAAAATTTCCGGTATTTTTTCGTAAATTCGAAGTTTAGCTTTCGAAACGTGGATCTAAAAATTTAAAAAAATTTTTAAATTTCAAGAACAAATTCAAATTTAAAAAAATGTTCAAATTTCAAAAACAGAAATTTTCAAAAAAATTTATAAACAAATTTCAAAAAAATATTAGAATTTCACAAAACTGTTCAAATTTCAAAAAATAAGAAAATTTCAAGAAAATGTTCAAATTTCAAAAAACTATCCAACTTTCAAAAAAATATTCAAATTTAAAAAAAAATCAAATTTGAAAAAAAAATCAAATTTCGAAAAAATATTCAAATTTAAGTAAAAATATTCAAATTTCAGAAAATCAAATTTCAAAAAAATATTCGAATTTGAAAAAATATTTAAATTTGAAAAAAATTCAAATTTAAAAAAATATTCAAATTTCAAAAATTATTCAAATATAAAAAAAATCAAATTTCAAAAAAATATTCAAATTTAAGTAAAAATGTTCAAATTTCAAAAAATATTTAAATTTCAAAAAATATTCAAATTTCAAAAAACATTCAAAATTCAAGAAAATGTTCAAATTTCAAAAAAGCAAATTTAGAAAATATTCAAATTTCGAAAAAATATTCAAATTTCAAAAAAAATTTCAGATTTCAAAAAAAAGAAAAATTTCAAAAAAATGTTTAAATTTCGAAAACAATATTCAAATTTGAAAAAATATTTAAATTTAAAAAAAATTCAAATTTCAAAGAAATATTCAAATTTCAAAAAAAATGTTCAAATTTGAAAGAATGTTCAAATTTCAAAAAAAGTTCAAATTTCGAAAAAATGTTCAAATTTCAAAAAGAATTCAAATTTCAAAAAATATTCAAATTTAAAAAAAGATTCGAATTTGAAAAAATATTCAAATATAAAAAATGAAATTTCAAAAAGTATTCAAGTTTCAAAAAAATATTCAAATATAAAAAATGAAATTTCAAAAAATATTCAAATTTCAAAAAAATGTTCGAATTTCAAAAATGCAAAATTAAAAAAATATTCAAATTTCGAAAAAATATTCAAATTTAAAAAAAAGAAGAAAATTTTAAGGAAATGTTCAAATTTCGAGAAAATATTCAAATTTCAAAAAAATATTTAAATTTCAGAAAAAAACATTCAAATTTCAGAAAAAACATTCAAATTTCAGAAAAAACATTCAAATTTCAGAAAAAGTGTTCAAATTTCAAAAAAATATTCAAATTAAAAAAATGTAAAGTTTCAAAAAATATTCAAATTTCAAAAAAATGTTAAATTTGAAAAAATGTCAAATTTCAAAAAAAATGTTAAATTTCAAAAAATATTCAAATTTCAAAAAATATTAAGTTTCAAAAAATATTCAATTTGAAAAAAAAATCTTCAAAATTACAAAAAAAATTAAAACTAAAAAAAAATTAAAATTAAAAAAAATTGAAAAAAATTTAAAATTAAAATATTTAAAAAAAAAATTTTTCTACAAACTTTAGTTTTTAATGCTTCGCTTAATTGGCAAATTAAAAATTCTTGACCGTATTTGGCTGCGCAGTAGAGGAAAATTTTGCGTTTGGGGCCTCTGAGCAGCCATTCCCGGCTAAATTTGACGATCAAATCCCGACTGATTTTCCTATCCGGAATTTTTAACGTCGATTTTAAACAAAAAGTACTATCGAAATAGACGCTTTTTATCGGTTTCATTGAAGAACTGAAATACAAAAATTAGACATATCTTACAGTATGATCAAGTTACATGATCTGCAAGTACAAGAGATGCACATCCTACAGTATGATCAAGTTACATGATCAGCAAGTACAAGGGATGCGTATCCTACAGTATGATCAAGTTACATGATTTGCAAGTACAAGTGGAGCATATCCTACAGTATGATCAAGTTACATGATCTGCAAGTACGAGAGATGCACATCCTACAGTATGATCAAGTTACATGATCAGCAAGTACAAGGGATGCGTATCCTACAGTATGATCAAGTTACATGATGTGCAAGTACAAGTGATGCAAAACTTACAGTATGATCAAGTTGCATGATCTGCAAGTACGAGAGATGCGTATCCTACAGTATGATCAAGTTACATGATAAGCGAGTACAAGTGATACAAAACCTACAGTATGATCAAGTTGCATGATCTGCAAGTACGAGAGATGCGTATCCTACAGTATGATCAAGTTACATGATACGCAAGTACAAGTGATGCAAAACTTACAGTATGATCAAGCTGCATGATCTGCAAGTACGAGAGATGCGTATCCTACAGTATGATCAAGTTACATGATACGCAAGTACAAGTGATGCAAAACTTACAGTATGATCAAGCTGCATGATCTGCAAGTACGAGAGATGCGTATCCTACAGTATGATCAAGTTACATGATGTGCAAGTACAAGTAATGCAAAACTCACAGTATGATCAAATTGCATGATCTGCAAGTACGAGAGATGCGTATCCTACAGTATGATCAAGTTACATGATGTGCAAGTACAGATGATGCAAAACTTACAGTATGATCACGTAATATGATGCGCAGGTATATTTCATGTACTGCATTGTACCAGAGAGATCTAAAATCCCAAAAAATGAACAAAAACGAGAAAAAAACGAATAAAAAGAAGAAAATAGCAAACTGAAAAAATAAAAACAAAAAAATGAATAAAAGTCAAAGAGGATGAAAAAACAAACAAAAAATGAAAAAACAAAGAGAAACAAAAAATAAACAAAAAGAAGAAAAGACAAAAAACAAAGGAAAGCAGAAAAACATTTGAAAAAATCAAGCATGGTGCAAAAAAAGAAAAAACAAACAAAAAGAAGAAAAACGAAAAAAAAAACAAAAAACAAATAAAAAAGAGAAAGACAAAATATGAAATATAAGAATAAAAATATATGAATAAAAAAACCAAACGGTAAGAACCAAAACAAAAAACATATAAAAAGCAGAAAAAAAACAACAAAAAATTGAAAAACAAACAAAAAAAAACAAAAAATAAACAGAGAGAAGAAAAAGAAAGAAACAACGAAAAAGCAGAGAAAAAAAACATTGTAGAAAAATGAAAAAAAAAACAAAAAAACAAGTTTGCCCGCAAAAAAAGGGAATAACAAACAAAAAGAATAGAAACAAAAAGAAAAGAAAAACCAGAAAAAACAAACAAAAAAAACAAGAAAAAAGCAGAAAAAAACATTTCAAAAAATGAAAAAACAAAAAAAAATCAAACATGGCAGCAAAAAAAGAAATAACAAACAAAAAGAGGAAAAAACAAACAACAACAGACATAAATAATAAACAATAAAACATACAAAAACTTAACAAAAAAGAGAAAAACAAAAAAAAGAATAAAACGACGAAAAAAAACAAACAGAAAAGAAAAAACAAAGAATAGGAAAGCCGGAAAAAACAAACAAAAAGAAGAAAAAACAAACAAGAACAGACATAAATAATAAAAAACAATAAAACACACAAAAGCTTAACAAAAAAGAAAAAAAACAGAAAAAGAATAAAACGACGAAAAAAAACAAACAGAAAAGAAAAAAACAAAGAAGAGAAAAGCCAGAAAAAACAAACAAAAAATGAAAAACAAAAATTAAAAAAAAGAATGAAAAAGCAAAAAATTAAAACTTGGCAGCAAACAAAGGAAAAATAAAAAACAAGGAAAAAGCAAAAAAAACATTTTTAAAATGAAAAAAAAAACAAAAAAATGAAACATGGCAGCAAAAAGAAAATAAATAACAAACAAAAAGAAGAAAAAACAAACAGGAACAGACATAAATAATAAAAAAGAATAAAACACACAAAAGCTTAACAAAAAAGAGAACAGACATAAATGATAAAAAACTATAGAACAGACAAAACGAACAAAAAAATGAATAAAACGACGAAAAAAAAACAAACAGAAAAGAAAAACCAGAAAAAACAAACAAAAAATAAAAACAAGAAAAAAGCAGAAAAAACATTTCAAAAAATTTAAAAAAAAAATCAAACATGGCAGCAAAAAAAAGAAATAACAAACAAAAAGAAGAAAAAACAAACAACAACAGACATAAATAATAAAAAATAATAAAACATACAAAAGCTTAACAAAAAAGAGAAAAAGAAAAAAATGAATAAAACGACGAAAAAACAAACAGAAAAAATAATAAAAAAACAAACAAACCGAACAAAAAGGATGAAAACAAAAAGAAAATAAATGAAACGACGAAAGGAACAAACACAAAAGAAAAAAAAGAAAAAAAAACAGAAAAAAACAAACAAAAAATGAAAAAAAATAAAAAACAATGATAAACCAAAACAATCAATCCTGGCAGCAAAAAAAAAAGAAAAACAGAAAAACAAGGAGAAAGCAGATCAAAACAAAAAAATCAAACATGGCAGCAAAAAAAAGAAATAACTAACAAAAAGAAGAAAAAACAAACAACAACAGACATAAATAATAAAAAACTATAAAACAGACAAAACGCACAAAAAAATGAATAAAACGACGAAAAAAACAAACAGAAAAGAAAAAAATAAGGAAAAGAAAAACCAGAAAAAACAAACAAAAAAGCAGAAAAAAACATTTCAAAAAAAGAAAAAACAAAAAAAAATCAAACATGGCAGCAAAAAAAAAGAAATAACAAACAAAAAGAAGAAAAAACAAACAACAACAGACATAAATAATAAAAAACAATAAAACATACAAAAGCTTAACAAAAAAGAGAAAAACAAAAAAAAGAATAAAACGACGAAAAAACAAACAGAAAGAATAAAAAAACAAAACGAACAAAAAGGATAAAAACAAAACGAAAATAAATGAAAGGACGAAATAAACAAACAGAAAAGAAAAAAACGCAGAAAAAAACAAACAAAAAATAAAAACAAGAAAAAAGCAGAAAAAACATTTCAAAAAATGGAAAAACAAAAAATTCAAACTTGGCAGCAAAAAAAAAGGAAAAATAAAAAACAAGGAAAAAGCAAAAAAAACATTTTTAAAATGAAAAAAACAAAAAAAATGAAACATGGCAGCAAAAAGAAAAGAAATAACAAACAAAAAGAAGAAAAAACAAACAACAACAGACATAAATAATAAAAAACTATAAAACAGACAAAAGCTTAACAAAAAAAGAAAAACAAAAAAAAAGAATAAAACGACAAAAAAATAAACAGAAAAGAAAAAACAAAGAAGAGAAAAGCCAGAAAAAAACAAACAAGAACAGACATAAATAATAAAAAACAATAAAACATACAAAAGCTTAACAAAAATGAGAAAAACAAAAAAATGAATAAAACGACGAAAACACAAACAGAAATAAAAAAAACAAAGAAGAGAAAAACCAGAAAAAAACAAAAAATGAAAAACAAAAATTAAAAAAAAAAGAATGAAAAACCAAAAAATTCAAACTTGGCAGCAAAAAAAAGAAAAATAAAAAACAAAGAAAAAGCAAAAAAAAAAATTTTAATGAAAAAAACAAAAAAATCAAACATGGCAGGAAAAAAAGAAATAACAAACAAAAAGAAGAAGAAAAAACAAACAACAACAGACATAGATAATAAAAAACAATAAAACACACAAAAGCTTAACAAAAAAGAGAAAAACAAGAAAATGAATAAAACGACGAAAAAAACAAACAGAAAAGAAAAAACAAAAAAGAGAAAAGCTAGAAAAAACAAACAAAAAGAAGGAAAAACAAACAAGAACAGACATAAATAATAAAAAACTATAAAACACACAAAAGCTTAACAAAAAAACAATAAAACGAAGGAAAAACAAACAAAAAGAAGAAAAAACAAACAAGAACAGACATAAATAGTAAAAAACGATAAAACACACAAAAGCTTAACAAAAAAGAGAAAAACAAAAAAGAGAAAAACAAAAAAAAAGAATAAAACGACGAAAAAACAAACAGAAAAGAAAAAACAAAGAAGAGGAAAGCCAGAAAAAACAAACAAAAAGAAGAAAAAACAAACAAGAACAGACATAAATAGTAAAAAACAATAAAACACACAAAAGCTTAACAAAAAAGAAAACAAAACAAAAAAAGAATAAAACGACGAAAAAACAAACAGAAAAGAGCGAGAAAAAAAACAAAAAATGAAAAACAAAAATTAATAAAAAGAATGAAAAACCAAAAAATTCAAACTTGGCAGCAAACAAAGGAAAAATAAAAAACAAGGAAAAAGCATAAAAAAACATTTTTAAAATGAAACAAACAAAAAGAAGAAAAAACAAACAAGAACAGACATAAATAATAAAAAACAATAAAACACACAAAAGCTTAACAAAGAAGAGAAAAACAAAAAAAAAGAATAAAACGACGAAAAAAAAACAGAAACAATAAAAAAACAAGCAAAAAAGCAGAAAAAAAACGAAAAATGAACCTTTTTTCATAGAAAAATGGCGTCATTTTTTCCAAATCCGATCCGCAAATTCGTATATCGCCCGTATATAGAACATTTCCTTGATCGCCTTCGAAAAAAAACCTGCAGAAAAAAATTTTTTTTTTGGTGTAAAGTTGAGCAAAAATTTTCCACTTTACACTTTACATCACACTGCCCGGGCAATGACCAGCCGGTAGTAAAGTGACCATTAGGGAATTTTTGGGCGCCAAATCGATGGTGTAAGGCGTAAAAGTTTTTAAAGGTACCTTAAAAAATGAAAAGAAAAAAAAAAGAAAAAAGAAGAGGGAAAAAAATTTTTAATTAAAATTTACATTTTTAATTAAAATTTACATTTTTAATTAAAATTTACATTTTTAATTAAAATTTACATTTTTAATTAAAATTTACATTTTCAATTAAACTTACTATAAAATTTTCTAAATGGATATAACGCGGATCGAACATTAATAAATGCATTGTAATTTCGTGGGTGTATAATTTCGAACCGCTAAAATTGCGAAAAAATGATAAAAAAAATTGCAAATTTTGCAACTTTTTTACCTAATTTTTAAATAATCGACGAACGCCCGGCTATCTAAACCTTCCATATGATCTAAAAATTTGGAAAAAATTAAGCATCTGTAGGGGGTCTGGGGGGGGATAAACCCAAAATTTAGGGGTGGTCCCCCAAAATTTCGGGTTGGGGGGGGGGGGTCAAAAAACCCGAAAAAATTCCGAAAATTTATCCAAAAAAACCTTTTTTTCCCCAATTTTTACCAGTTTGGCGAGGGCTTTGGGAACACGGTTCTTCCAAGTTGGGGTTGAGGGTTCCCAAATTCAGGTACAGGGTTCGACCAAATTTGGGGTCGGAGTCCAAAATTTCGGAGGGGGGTCCAAAAAACCCGAAAAAATTTCGAAAATTTACCCAAAAAAGCCAATTTTTTCGGACTTTGGAGAGGGGTTTATTGGGTACAGGGTTTTTTAAGTTGGGGTTGAGGGTTTCCAAATTTAGGTACAGGGTTCAACCAAGTTTGGAGTTGGGGTCCCAAAATTTCTGAGTGGCGTCCAAAAAACCCGAAAAAATTTCGAAAATTTACCCAAAAAAAAACCATTTTTTCCCAATTTGAGGAGGAGTGTTTGGGTACAGGGTTTTTCCAAGCTGGGGTTGAGGGTTCCTAAATTTAGGTACAGGGTTCGACCAAGTTTGGGGTCGGCGTCCCAAAATTTCGGAGGGGGGTCCAAAAAACCCGAAAAAATTTCGAAAATTTACCCAAAAAAGCCAATTTTTTCGGACTTTAGAGAGGGGTTTGTTGAGTACAGGGTTTTTTAAGTTGGGATAGAGGGTTCCCACATTTAGGTGCAGGGTTCGACCAAGTTTAGCGTCGGGGACCCAAAATTTCGGAAGGGGTCCAAAAAACCCGAAAAAATTTCGAAAATTTACCCAAAAAAACCCATTTTTTCCCAATTTGAGGAGGGGTGTTAGGGTACAGGGTTTTTCCAAGTTGGGGCTGAGGGTTCCCAAATTTAGGTACAGGGTTCGACCAAGTTTGGAGTCGGGGTCCCAAAATTTCGGAGGGTGGTCGAGAAAAACCCGAAAAATTTCGAAAATTTACCCAAAAAGCCGCTTTTTTCCCAATTTTTCCCAGTTTGGGGAGGGCTCTGGGTACAGGGTTCTTCCAAGTTGGGGTTGAGGGTTCCCAAATTCAGGTACAGGGTTCGACCAAATTTGGGGTCGGAGTCCAAAATTTCGGAGGGGGGTCCAAAAAACCCGAAAAAATTTCGAAAATTTACCCAAAAAAGCCAATTTTTTCGGACTTTG
This sequence comes from Romanomermis culicivorax, assembly GCA_963922205.1. Lineage (NCBI taxonomy): Eukaryota > Metazoa > Nematoda > Enoplea > Mermithida > Mermithidae > Romanomermis > Romanomermis culicivorax. The sequence continues at coordinate 112,507 of CAWUHX010000408.1, read as the reverse complement.
GAGAGGGGTTTATTGGGTACAGGGTTTTTTAAGTTGGGGTTGAGGGTTTCCAAATTTAGGTACAGGGTTCAACCAAGTTTGGAGTTGGGGTCCCAAAATTTCTGAGTGGCGTCCAAAAAACCCGAAAAAATTTCGAAAATTTACCCAAAAAAAACCCATTTTTTCCCAATTTGAGGAGGAGTGTTTGGGTACAGGGTTTTTCCAAGCTGGGGTTGAGGGTTCCTAAATTTAGGTACAGGGTTCGACCAAGTTTGGGGTCGGCGTCCCAAAATTTCGGAGGGGGGTCCAAAAAACCCGAAAAAATTTCGAAAATTTACCCAAAAAAGCCAATTTTTTCGGACTTTGGAGAGGGGTTTATTGGGTACAGGGTTTTTTAAGTTGGGGTTGAGGGTTTCCAAATTTAGGTACAGGGTTCAACCAAGTTTGGAGTTGGGGTCCCAAAATTTCTGAGTGGCGTCCAAAAAACCCGAAAAAATTTCGAAAATTTACCCAAAAAAAACCCATTTTTTCCCAATTTGAGGAGGAGTGTTTGGGTACAGGGTTTTTCCAAGCTGGGGTTGAGGGTTCCTAAATTTAGGTACAGGGTTCGACCAAGTTTGGGGTCGGCGTCCCAAAATTTCGGAGGGGGGTCCAAAAAACCCGAAAAAATTTCGAAAATTTACCCAAAAAAGCCAATTTTTTCGGACTTTGGAGAGGGGTTTATTGGGTACAGGGTTTTTTAAGTTGGGGTTGAGGGTTTCCAAATTTAGGTACAGGGTTCAACCAAGTTTGGAGTTGGGGTCCCAAAATTTCTGAGTGGCGTCCAAAAAACCCGAAAAAATTTCGAAAATTTACCCAAAAAAAAACCATTTTTTCCCAATTTGAGGAGGAGTGTTTGGGTACAGGGTTTTTCCAAGCTGGGGTTGAGGGTTCCTAAATTTAGGTACAGGGTTCGACCAAGTTTGGGGTCGGCGTCCCAAAATTTCGGAGGGGGGTCCAAAAAACCCGAAAAAATTTCGAAAATTTACCCAAAAAAGCCAATTTTTTCGGACTTTAGAGAGGGGTTTGTTGAGTACAGGGTTTTTTAAGTTGGGATAGAGGGTTCCCACATTTAGGTGCAGGGTTCGACCAAGTTTAGCGTCGGGGACCCAAAATTTCGGAAGGGGTCCAAAAAACCCGAAAAAATTTCGAAAATTTACCCAAAAAAACCCATTTTTTCCCAATTTGAGGAGGGGTGTTAGGGTACAGGGTTTTTCCAAGTTGGGGCTGAGGGTTCCCAAATTTAGGTACAGGGTTCGACCAAGTTTGGAGTCGGGGTCCCAAAATTTCGGAGGGTGGTCGAGAAAAACCCGAAAAATTTCGAAAATTTACCCAAAAAGCCGCTTTTTTCCCAATTTTTCCCAGTTTGGGGAGGGCTCTGGGTACAGGGTTCTTCCAAGTTGGGGTTGAGGGTTCCCAAATTTAGGTACAGGGTTCGACCAAGTTTGGGGTCAGGGTCCCAAAATTTCGGAGGGGGGTCCAAAAAACCCGAAAAAATTTCGCAAATTCACCCAAAAAAACCAATTCTTCCCAATTCGAGGAGGGGTTTGGGTACAGGGTTTTTCCAAGTTGGAGCTGAGGGGTCCCAAATTTAGGTATAGAGGATTCGACCAAGTTTAAGGTGGTGGTCCCCCCGCGCTTGTCAAATTCGGAAAAAAATTTCAAAACCGTCAACAAACCCGAATGACAATGCGACAAAAAAAAGGCTCTCGCGTCGGGCGACGGCGCCAAATTTTCGTCGTCGAAACGATCGATCGATAAAAATTTATATTCGAACATTTTGCCTTTGAATGTACTCATTTTTTACAACGAAAAACCAGCGACAAAAAAACCGTCGAAAAAAGTCGGGAATTCGAAATTTGAGCTACAGTAAGGAGTTTTGTATGATAGCAATTTGACTGCCTTGAAAAACTTGCGCTCAAGGACATCAGAATTGACAAATGAGCTATGATCATGATTCGACATTTGAAAACATCACGAGTAATAATTCGGATCTATTTCCATTATTGCTTCATCCATGTCGTTTTTGCAGAAACTCAGAGCATGTTTATATTGATATAAGGATTGTTGAAAACACATCATAGTTACTGTAGTTCAAATTCAAAACAGAATAGCGCGGAGCGAAATAATTTCGGAATTCCGATCGATTTAGTTCTTCGAAATTATGGCTTTCGAATGTTTAAAACACCTTTACGACGAAGAATTATACACCAACGTCATCTATTTCGTAGGTTTAAACTTAACATTTCGTCACAAAAAGTTTAAATTTACGAAATATGGTCGTTTTTAGATTCGCTCAAAAGTGTAAATTCCAAGGGGGGAATTTTCCCTAAAATTTGTAAATTGTGTAAAGTTCATCGTTTAAAAGTGTGAATTTACATCATTTGATGATGTAAACCGTCGAAATCTGTTAATTTTTCATGATTTTTAAGCGTAAATTCTAAAAATTTGTCATTTTTCAAAATTTTTCGAAAGCGTCCAAAATTTTAAAAATTAAGTTTAAAGCGTATATCATCGCGTTTGAAAGTGTACATTTAAAAAATTCCATTACTTTACATCATCCCAAAAGTGTAAATTGACGAAATTGCCTAGTTTTTCATTATTTAAAAGCGTAAATTTCAAAAAATGTCGTCGTTTTCGTTCATTCAAAAGTGTAAATTTTAAAAATTCGCTGTTGTTATTCTATCGAACAAAAATTCGAGGTGTGTAAAGTATGATTCAAAAGTGTAAATTTTAAATTTTTTTAATGTGCGAACCAAAAATATTTTTAAGTTGTGTAAAGTATGATTTAAACTTCCAAAATGTAAAATTTTATGCAAAAGTGTAAACTGAGGGAAAAATTTCAAAGTGTGTGAAATATGATAAAAGTCTGAATTTGAAAAAATTTTCAAAGATGTAAACTAAGGGAAAATTTCCGAGTATGTAAAGTATGATTTAAAGTGTAAATTTTACAACTTTTCCAAGTGTAAATCAAAAAAAAAATTCCAGTGTGTGTAAAGTATGATTTTGATTTAAACGCGTAAAATTAAAAATGTAAACCAAGGAAAGAATTAAAAGTGTGTAAAGTATGATTTAAAATTGTAAATTTTAATTTTTTCCAAAAGTGTTAACCAAGAAATAACATTAAAAAGTGTGTAAAGTATGATTCGAAAGTGTAAATTTGTAAACTTTTCAAGTGTAAACCAAAGAAATTTAAGGGTGTGTAAAGTATGATTAAAATTCTAAAAAGGTAAATTCTAAAATGTTTTATAATGTGTAAACCGAATGAATATTCCGAAGTGTGTAAAGTATGATTTAAAGGTGTAAAGTTTCAAATTCCGTTTAAAAGTGTGAATCAATCAGAAAATTTCAAACTGTGTAAAATATGATTCAAAATTGTAAATTTTGAAATTTCTTCAAAAGTGTGAAAGAAAAAAATTCAAATTATGTAAAGTATGATTTTAAAGTGTAAAGTTTGAAATTCTATTTTCTATAATTTTTCTAAAAATTCTGAAAAATTATGTAAATTTTGAAATTTTCCGAGGTGTAAACCAAGCGAAAAATCTTAAAGTGTGTAGAGTATGATTTAAAATTGTAAATTTCACATTTTTTCAAAGTGTAAACCAAGAAAAAAATTTCGAAGTGTGTAAAGTATGATTCGAAAGCGTAAATGTTAAAACTATAAACTAACAAACATTCGAAATGTGTTGAATATAATTCAAAAGTGTAAAGTTTTAAATTCTATTCAAAAGTGTAAAGCAAGGAGAAAATTTCCTAGTGTGTAAAGTATGATTCAAAAGTGTAAAGTTTAAAATTCCATTCAAAAGTGTAAACCGGAAACGACACATTCCAAAGTGTGTAAAGTATGATTCCAAATTCTAAGAAGTGTAAAGCGAGAGAAAAAAATTTCGAAGTGTGTAAATTAGGATTTAGAATTGTTTTTCAAAAGAGTAAACTTTAAATTTTCGAGAAGTGTAAACCAAAAAATTCCTCTCAAGCTTAAAGTGTAAAGTATAATTCAAAAGTGTAAAGTGTACAATTCTATTTAAAAGCGTAACCAAGAAAAAATTTCAGATTGTGTAAAGTATGATTTAAAAGTGAAAATTTAAAAACTTTTTAAAGTGTAAATCAAGAAAAAAATTCGAAGTGTGTAAAGTATGGTTTGAAAGTGTAAACTTGAAAAAAAAATTTTAATTCAAACCAAGAAAAAGAATTTTCGAAGTGTGTAAAAGATGATTCAAAAGTGTAAAGTTTAAAATTCCATTCAAAAGTGTAAACCGAAAACGATACATTCCAAAGTGTGTAAAGTATGATTAAAAATTCTAAGAAGTGTAAACCGAGAAAAAATTTCGAAGTGTGTAAATTAGGATTTAGAATTGTAAATTTTGAAAATTTTCAAAAGTGTAAACTTTAAATTTCCGAAAAGTGTAAACCAAGAATTCGTCTCAGGTTTAAAGTGTAAAGTATAATTCAAAAGTGTAAAGTGTACAATTCTATTTAAAAGCGTAACCAAGAAAAAATTTCATTTTGTGTAAAGTATGATTTAAAAGTGAAAATTTTAAAACTTTTTAAAGTGTAAATCAAGAAAAAAATTCGAAATGTGTAAAGTATAGTTTGAAAGTGTAAACTTTAAAAAAAATTTCAATTCAAACCAAGAAAAAAATTTCGAAGTGTGTAAATTAGGATTTAAAATTGTGAATTTTAAAAATTTCCAAAAGTGTAAACTTTAAATTTTCGAAAGGTGTAAACCAAAAAATTCCTCTCAAGTTTAAAGTGTAAAGTATAATTCAAAAGTGTAAAACTTAAAATTCCATTCAAAAGTGTAAACTGAAAACGACACATTCCAAAGTGTGTAAAGTATGATTCAAAATTCTAAGAAGTGTAAACCGAGAGAAAAAAACTTCGAAGTGTGTAAATTAGGATCTGAAATTGTAAATTTTGAAATTTTTCAAAAGTGTAAAGTTTAAATTTTCGAAAAGTGTAAACCAAAAAATTCCTCTCAACTTTTAAGTGTAAAGTATAATTCAAAAGTGTAAATTTTGAAATTCTATAAATAAGTGTAAACTATAGTGTAAACCGCGAGAAAAAATTTTTTCTCCAGGGTAGCATGTACATGACCGCAGCGGAACGTTGCCGCCAAACGTCGTCGACGTCCGACGGCGGCGGCGACGACGACGCAGCCGCAGCCCTACAACGTTACCAAGCTTGCGTCTATTACGCCGACGCTCTATTATGCGCCAAAGGGGCCAAACGCGCCGAAGCGGCCTATATGAAATCGTTGGCCTTGCGTAAAGAAGCGGATTTGGCGTCGACGTCGAAAAACGCCGACGGCAAGATGTTGAAAAATTTTGACGTCAGCAACGACAAAACGTCGACGTTGAAAAATTTGGACCTCAGTAACGTCGGCGGAAAAACGTTGACGTCCGAATCCGACGTCAAGTATAAACTACACATTTGCCTATTGAAACAAGCTAAATTTAAAGAAGCGTTGGGCGTTTTGGAAAGTATACCCAAAGATAAACGGACGCCGAAAATTAACGTCGCGTTAGGCCAAGCGTTCAAACGTTTAAATTTGAACAAAGCGGCTAGGCTGGCGTTTAAAGATTTGTTAGGTTTGTGGACATTTTTTTCTTTTTTTTGCTGTTTTTGTGTTTTTTATTTTTTTTTTGTTTTTTATTTTTTTTTGTTTTTTTGCCTTTTCCTTTTTTTCTTTTTTGGCTTTTTTCGTTTTCTGTCTCTTTTTCTTTTTTTATGTTTTTTTTCTTTTTTTCCCAGTGTTCCCTTTTTTCACTTTTTTCTTTTTCTCTTTTTTGTTTTTTTCTATTTGTTCCTTTTTTCTTTTTTCCCGTTTTTCTTTTTTTCTTTTTCTCTTTTTTTACCTTTTTTCTCTTTCTCTTATTTGTTTTTTCTTTTCTCGCTTTTTATCTTTTTTCCCAGTTTTTTCATTTTTTCCTTTTCTTCTTTTTTTTGTTTTTCTCTTTTTTCTTTTTTTTGTTTTTTTTGTTTATTTTCTTTCTTTTGATTTTTGTTATTCTCTTTTTTTTCTTTTTTTAATCTTTCCCATTTTTTCTCCTCTTTTTTTGTTTTTTGTTTTACTCTATTTTTGTCTTTTTCCTTTTTTTGTTTTTTTTGTTTTTTTTTGTCTTTTCCTTTTTTTTAATTTTTCCCATTTTTTCTTTTTCTCTTTTTTTCTTTTTTTGCTGTTTTTGTGTTTTTTTTTGTTTTTTGTCTTTTTCTTTTTTCTTTTTGGCTTTTTTTCGGTTTTTGTCTCTTTTTTCTTTTTTTAAGTTTTTTTTTCTTTTTTCTAGGGATCGGCCGAGGGCTCGGCCTCGGCCTCGGCCTCGGCCGAGGATTGGTACCCTCGGCCACCCTCGGCCTCGGCCGAGGGTGTCGATCAAAAATGGCCGAGGCCGAGGATTATTTGCAACTCTAAAGCAAGTAGGATATTTTTGATGTAAAATGTTTACTGCATCAAAGCACTGTTTTTTTCCACATTTGCACTATAATGTGGAAAAAAAATCTGGAATGTGGAAAAAATTTTTGAGGTCTTTCCACAAATGTGGAAGAAAAATTTGGGGGTTTTCATATTGAAAAGATGCATTTTGGTGCATTTTAGGAGGTCCAAATCCCTAAATTTTCCGGTGCTTCGCGCCGGTTATAACTTTAATAATCATCATTATTCATTAAGTAGCTCAGGCGCGGCTTTTATCATGTCTACTTTCATTTATCACTTAATCTATAATAGTTTTCATCATCTTAAACGTAGTATCTCATGTTTTAATTGGTTATCTTCAACATTTTATCATAATATTTAATGAAGATTCGCATTTTTTCTTTTCGAGAAAGATGAATACACGTCAAGTCTCTAGGATTTATGATGCGATTATTTCGTTGCTAACGTAAAATCAATTCAAAAGCTTCTTGGAAATATCTTTCGGAAAGTTACACTTTTCTTACTCATATATTTTCGACCAAGTTCATGAGAGTTTACAAATAAATTACAGATTTTAAAATTTTTCAAGTAAAATTCTAGAAATTACGACTCTTGAACACTAAATTGGAACCTAATTCTTGAAATAATGTTCGGAAAAATGATTTTCCAGCATCCCAGAATGTCAATATACCCAAAAAAATTTCCGGCGCTTTGCGCCGGAAAGTACCATTTTTTTTGGGCTTTCACTTGTCATCATAGAGGACTTGACCATTGATTTCTTGTGTAATTCAAGTCAATTATGCTCTTGGATAGTTTGCTAGAAAAATTGTTCAACAACGCTTGTAGATTAGGCTTTTAGGTCGAACATTTCAATTTTTTCTCCAATTTTAATGAATTAACTTCTCTAAATACACCGGAAGGCTTGAAAAAGCTCAAAAACAGTGCGATAAAGCGTCTGTGAGCATTTCTAAGCCTAAAAACGGATTTTAAGACGAAAAAAAATTTTTTCCACATGTGGAAAAAAAATTTGACCCCTTTCCACATTTGTGGAAAAAAGTTCGTGGAAAAAAAACAGTGCATCAAAGTGACGGGTTGACTCCATAAATTCTACAAAATTTGCATAGAAGACATCTTTGCGTTAATTTACCTATTTAGTGTTACACTTTTACAATAAATTTTTTACAATAAATTTTTTTATGTTTTGAATTACTTGATGAAGATCATAAAGGCAAGAGTAAAGAAGTCTCTTATTAGTATTACCAGTGACCAGTGTATTAATATAATATCATGTTAAAAAAATCCTCGGCCTCGGCCTCGGCCTCGGCCGAGCCGAGGATTTCAAAAATCCTCGGCTCGGCCGAGGCCGAGGCTTTTTATTTTACCCTCGGCCGATCCCTACTTTTTTCCCAATGTTCCTTTTTTTCACTTTGTTCTTTTTCTCTTTTTATGTTTTTTTTCTTTTTGTTCCTTTTTTTCTTTTTCTCTTTTTTTACCTTTTTTCTCTTTCTCTTATTTGTTTTTTCTTTTCTCGCTTTTTGTCTTTTTTCCCAGTTTTTTCATTTTTTCCTTTTCTTCTTTTTTGTTTTTCTCTTTTTTCTTTTTTTTTGTTTTTTTGTTTATTTTCTTTCTTTTGATTTTTGTTATTCTCTTTTTTTTCTTTTTTTAATCTTTCCCATTTTTTCTCCTCTTTTTTTGTTTTTTGTTTTACTCTATTTTTGTCTTTTTCCTTTTTTTGTTTTTTTTGTTTTTTTTTGTCTTTTCCTTTTTTTTAATTTTTCCCATTTTTTCTTTTTCTCTTTTTTTCTTTTTTTGCTGTTTTTGTGTTTTTTTTTTGTTTTTTTGTCTTTTTCTTTTTTCTTTTTTGGCTTTTTTCGGTTTTTGTCTCTTTTTTCTTTTTTTAAGTTTTTTTTTCTTTTTTCCCAATGTTCCTTTTTTTCACTTTGTTCTTTTTCTCTTTTTATGTTTTTTTTCTTTTTGTTCCTTTTTTTCTTTTTCTCTTTTTTTACCTTTTTTCTCTTTCTCTTATTTGTTTTTTCTTTTCTCGCTTTTTGTCTTTTTTCCCAGTTTTTTCATTTTTTCCTTTTCTTCTTTTTTTGTTTTTCTCTTTTTTCTTTTTTTTTGTTTTTTTGTTTATTTTCTTTCTTTTGATTTTTGTTATTCTCTTTTTTTTCTTTTTTTAATCTTTCCCATTTTTTCTCCTCTTTTTTTGTTTTTTGTTTTACTCTATTTTTGTCTTTTTCCTTTTTTTGTTTTTTTTGTTTTTTTTTTGTCTTTTCCTTTTTTTTAATTTTTCCCATTTTTTCTTTTTCTCTTTTTTTCTTTTTTTGCTGTTTTTGTGTTTTTTTTTTGTTTTTTTGTCTTTTTCTTTTTTCTTTTTTGGCTTTTTTCGGTTTTTGTCTCTTTTTTCTTTTTTTAAGTTTTTTTTTCTTTTTTCCCAATGTTCCCTTTTTTCACTTTGTTCTTTTTCTCTTTTTATGTTTTTTTTCTTTTTGTTCCTTTTTTTCTTTTTCTCTTTTTTTCTTTTTTTGTTTTTTTTTGTTTATTTTCTTTCTTTTGATTTTTGTTATTCTCTTTTTTTTCTTTTTTTAATCTTTCCCATTTTTTCTCCTCTTTTTTTGTTTTTTGTTTTACTCTATTTTTGTCGTTTTCCTTTTTTTGTTTTTTTTTGTCTTTTCCTTTTTTTTAATTTTTCCCATTTTTTCTTTTTCTCTTTTTTTCTTTTTTTATTTTTTTTTGTTTTTCATTTTTTTGTTTTTTTGTCTTTTCCTTTTTTTCTTTTTTTTGGCTTTTTTCGTTTTCTGTCTCTTTTTTCTTTTTTTAAGTTTTTTTTTTCTTTTTTCCCAGTGTTCCCTTTTTACACTTTTTTCTTTTTCTCTTTTTTTGTTTTTTTTCTTTTTGTTCCTTTTTTCTTTTTTTCTTTTTCTCTTTTTTTACCTTTTTTCTCTTTCTCTTATTTGTTTTTTCTTTTCTCGCTTTTTGTCTTTTTTCCCAGTTTTTTCATTTTTTCCTTTTCTTCTTTTTTTTGTTTTTCTCTTTATTCTTTTTTTTTGTTTTTTTTTGTTTATTTTCTTTCTTTTGATTTTTGTTATTCTCTTTTTTTCTTTTTTAATCTTTCCCATTTTTTCTCCTCTTTTTTTGTTTTTTGTTTTACTCTATTTTTTTCTTTTTCCTTTTTTTGTTTTTTTGTTTTTTTTGTCTTTTCCTTTTTTTAATTTTTCCCATTTTTTCTTTTTCTCTTTTTTTCTTTTTTTGCTGTTTTTGTGTTTTTTTTTTTTGTTTTTTTGTCTTTTTCTTTTTTCTTTTTTGGCTTTTTTCTGTTTTTGTCTCTTTTTTCTTTTTTTAAGTTTTTTTTTCTTTTTTCCCAATGTTCCCTTTTTTCACTTTGTTCTTTTTCTCTTTTTATGTTTTTTTTCTTTTTGTTCCTTTTTTTCTTTTTCTCTTTTTTACCCGTTTTCTTTTTCTCTTATTTGTTTTTTCTTTTCTCGCTTTTTGTCTTTTTCCCAGTTTTTTCATTTTTTCCTTTTCTTCTTTTTTTGTTTTTCTCTTTTTTCTTTTTTTTTGTTTTTTTTGTTTATTTTCTTTCTTTTGATTTTTGTTATTCTCTTTTTTCTTTTTTTAATCTTTCCCATTTTTTCTCCTCTTTTTTTGTTTTTTGTTTTACTCTATTTTTGTCTTTTTCCTTTTTTTCTTTTTGTCTTTTCCTTTTTTTAATTTTTTCCCATTTTTCTTTTTCTCTTTTTTTCTTTTTTTGCTGTTTTTGTGTTTTTATTTTTTTTTGTTTTTTTGTCTTTTCCTTTTTTTCTTTTTTGGCTTTTTTCGTTTTCTGTCTCTTTTTCTTTTTTTAAGTTTTTTTTCTTTTTTCCCAGTGTTCCCTTTTTACACTTTTTCTTTTTCTCTTTTTTTGTTTTTTTTTTTCTTTTTGTTCCTTTTTTCTTTTTTTTCTTTTTTTACCTTTTTTCTCTTTCTCTTATTTGTTTTTTCTTTTCTCGCTTTTTGTCTTTTTTCCCAGTTTTTTCATTTTTTCGTTTTCTTCTTTTTTTTGTTTTTCTCTTTTGTCTTTTTTTTTGTTTTTTTTGTTTATTTTCTTTCTTTTGATTTTTGTTATTCTCTTTTTTTTTCTTTTTTTAATCTTTCCCATTTTTTCTCCTCTTTTTTTTGTTTTTCGTTTTACTCTATTTTTGTCTTTTTCCTTTTTTTGTTTTTTTCTTTTTATCTTTTCTTTTTTTAATTTTTCCCCCTTTTTCTTTTTCTCTTTTTTTCTTTTTTTTTGTCTTTTCCTTTTTTCTTTTTTGCTTTTCTTTCGTTTTGTGTCTCTTTCTTCTTTTTTCTTCTTTAAGTTTTTTTCTTTTTTCCCTGTTTTTTCCTCTTTTTTTCACTTTTTTCTTTTCTCTTTTTTTGTTTTTTTTTCTTTTTTAATTTTTTCTTTTTTTCTTTTTTTTAATTTATTCATTTTTCTCCCTTTTTAATTTTTTTGCTTCTTTCTTTTTTGTTTTTTTGTCTTTTTTCTTTTTTTTCTTCTTTTGTTTTTCTCCTTTTTTCTTTTTTTTGCCTTTTTTCTCATTTTTGTCTTTTTTCTCGTTTTTCCTAGAACCTTTAATGATGAGGTTTCAAAAAAAAATTTTTTTTTCTGAAATCTCATCACAAAAGTCTTTAAAAAAATTCTTTTGTTGTTTTTTTCACTTTTTCTTATTTTTTCTCTTTTTTCTCTTCTTTTTCTTTTTTTCCTTTTTTTCTCATTTTTCTATTTTCTGTTTTTCTCATTTTTTTCTTTTTTTTCTCGTTTTTCCTAGAACCTTTGATGATGAGGTTTCAAAAAATTTTTTTTTCTGAAATCTCATCACAAAAGACTTTAAAAATTCTTTTGTTGTTTTTTTCACTTTTTTCTTATTTTTTCTCTTCTTTTTCTTCTTTTTTCCTTTTTTTCTCATTTTTTCTATTTTCTGTTTTTTCTCATTTTTTCTTTTTTTTCGCGTTTTTCCTAGAACCTTTGATGACGAGGTTTCAAAAAAATTTTTTTTTCTGAAATCTCATCACAAAAGTCTTAAAAAAATTCTTTTGTTGTTTTTTTTTCACTTTTTTCTTTTTTTTCTTTTTTCTCATTTTCTATTTTCTGTTTTCTGTTTTTCTCATTTTTTCTCGTTTTTCCTAGAACCTTTAATGATGAGGTTTCAAAAAAATTTTTTTTTCTGAAATCTCATCACAAAAGTCTTTAAAAAAATTCTTTTGTTCTTTTTTTTCTTATTTTTTCTTTTTTTCTCTTCTTTTTTTCTGTTTTTTTCTCATTTTTCTATTTTCTGTTTTTTCTCATTTTTTCTTTTTTTCGCGTTTTTCCTAGAACCTTTGATGATGAGGTTTCAAAAAAATTTTTTTTCTGAAATCTCATCACAAAAGTCTTAAAAAAAAATCTTTTGTTGTTTTTTTTCACTTTTTTCTTTTTTTTTCACTTTTTTCGCTTCTTTTTCTTTTTTTTCTTCTTTTTTTCTCATTTTTCTTATTTCTGTTTTTTCTCATTTTTTTCATTTTTTTCTCGTTTTTCCTAGAACCTTTGATGATGAGGCTTCAAAAAAAATTTTTTTGTTGTTTTTTTCACTTTTTTCTTTTTTTTTCCTTTTTCTCTTTTTTCCCTTTTTTTCTTATTTTCTTATTTTTTGTTTTTTTCTCATTTTTTTCTTTTTTTCCTTTGAACCTTTGCTTGATGAGGTTTCAAAAAAAAAAATTTTTTTTTCTCCAAAACCTCATCAATAAAGGTTCAAATTTCATTTTTTTCAAATCTCAAAAGCTTAAAAAAATTTTTTTTTTGTTTTTTTCTTCTGTTTTTTTCTTTTTTTTTTGTTTTTTTCTCATTTTTCTTTTTTCTTTTCAAATTTTGGTTGTGAGGAATTTTGGGAATTTTTTTTTAAACGTAATTTTTAACGTTTCAAAAAATGCAACTTTTTAAAAAAAATATGTTTTTTTCTACTAAATTTCAGGATTTTAAAGCAAAAATTGGAATTTTTTCATTTTTTTCGAGATGAGGATTGGAGGGAAAAAATTTTTTTTCAAGTTTTAGTGACGAGATTTCAAAAAAAAAATTTTAAACGTGATTTTCGAGGGTTCAAAAAAATGCTGCTTTTTTTGAAAAAATGGGTTTTTTTCCACTAAATTTCCGCATTTTGGAGGGAAATTTTCAGTTTTTTTTTTTTAAACTTGATTTTAAAGGGTTTTTTTTCTAAATTTTTAAGATTTTAAAGCGAAAAATTTTTCAAAATTTACACAAAAATTTTGGAATTTTATGAACTTTTCGTGATGAGGTTTCGCAAAATTTCCCAAATTTTAGTGATAAATTCGACTTTCGACCTTTTTTTAGTAAAAAATCTTAATTTTTGAAATGTTTTATTCGAAAATTCCAAATTCTAAATTTTAGTAAAAAATTAAAATTTCGAAATTTTAATTGAAATATTTTAATTTTGAAACTAATTTTGTAGCGAAAAATTTAAATTTTGAAATTTTCAGTAAAAAAAAAATTGAAGTTCATGATTTTTAGTGAAAAATTCTAATTTCGATTTTTTAATCAAAATTCGAATTTCGATGAATTTTTAATTTTTCGAATTTTAAAAAACTCAAATTTTGAAATTTTTCAATTCAAATTTCGAGATTTATAAATTCATTTTTAGGTTAACGAATTTGAATTTGGAGATTTTTGGTTGAAATATTGAAATTTCAAAATTTTTAATAAAAATCCGGATATCGAGGTTTACATTGAAAATGCAAATTTAGAAATTTTAATTAAAATTTAAATTTCATTCGAAAAAAAGTGAAAAATTTACTAAAAAATTTCAATTTTTAGTTGAAAAATTTAGATGTCGAAATTTTTAAGCAAAAAGTTCGAATTCCAATATTTTAATAATGAAAAATTTAAATTTGGAAATTTCCAATCAAAAATTCAAAATTTCGACATTTTTAGTGAAAAATTCATATTTCCGAATTTTTAGTGGAGAATTCAAATTTTAAAATTTTTAGTCATAAATTCGAATTTTTTACATTTTTAGTTTAAAATTGAAATTTCGAAATTTTTAATGGTAAAAATCGAATTTTCAAAGTCTTAATGAAAAATTCGAATTTCGATATTTTTGGTGAAAAATTTAAATTTCGAAGTTTTTAGTGAAAAATTCAAACATCCAGAATTTTAACTCTAAATCCAATTTTTAATGGAAAAATTTAAATTTCGAAATTTTAACCTAAAATTCAAATTTCTAGATTTTTCCACTCAAATTCAAATTTTTGATTAAAAATTCGATAATTTAAATTTAAATTAAAAATTCAAATTTTTAAATTATTTTGAAATTTTTAGTTAAAAATTTAAATGTGTAAGATCCTAATGAAAAGTTCGAATTTCGAGAATATCAGTGAAAAATCCGAATTTCGGATTTTTAATTGAAAAATTTGAATTTCGAGATTATAACTTAAAATAATCAAATTTCGAAATTTTCAGTTTAATTTGAATTTGCGAGATTTCAAAAAAAAATTTGAATTACTAAATTTTTATTTAATAAATTTGAATTTCTTGATTTTTAGTTGAAGAGTTCAAAATTTAAAATTAAAAATCCAAATTTGGAAATTTTTATTAAAAAATAAGAATTTCGTGATTCTAATGAAAAATTCGAAAAAAATTTCGAAATTTTAAAGAAAAATTTCGAAATTTTCAATTTCTTTAGTTTAAAATTCAAATTTCGAGATTTAATTTGCGAAATTTGAGTTAAAATTCAATTTTTTTTCCAATAAAAAAAAGTAAAATATTTAAAAATTTCAAATTTTTTTTTTGTCAATTTTTTTGAACCCATTTTTTCATGTTTCATTTTCGGTTATATATATTTTTTTTTTTTTTAGCCGTTTGCCCTTACGCCCTGGAATCGGTGGTCGAATTTTTAAATTGCGAAAATGAAAACGACGACTCCGCTCTGGTTGACCCCGACGACTCCGCTGCCAATTATCTAATGTCCACTTTGTCGTCGACCATTGGTCAATCGGCGTTCGGTCCGAATTGGTTGTCGTTGTGGGTCGAGGGTCATAGGGCGTTCGCCCGACGGGATTATACGACGGCCGGCCGGTGTTTCGACCAGTTGGACCAGGGCACCTTTTTGGCCAACAACCCCATGATTTTGTGCAATTCGGCCTTGTCGGTCTATTACGCGGGCGATTATTCGACGGTTAATTTTTGAAAAATTTGAAAAAAATTTAAATTTAAAAAAAAAAAATTTTTTAATTAAATTTTTGAAAAAAAAATTTTTTAATTAAAATTTTGAAAAAAAATTAAAATTTTGAAAAAAATTAAAATTTTGAAAAAAAATTGAAATTTTGAAGCAAAAAATTTTCTGAAAAAAAACATACTTTAAAGAATAATTTTGAAAGTTAATGTTTGCGAAAAATATAAACAAATCAATTTTCGAAGAAAAAAAAATTTTAAAAATCAAATTTTTAAAAAAATTTAACGTTGAAAAAATTGAAAAAGAAAAAATTTTGAAAATAAAAACCTGGAAAATTAAATTTTGAAGAAAAAATTAAATTCTGAAAAAAAATCAGATCCTGAAAAAAATATTATACGAATAAATTTAGAAAAATAATTAACAAATATTGAATTTAGGAAAAAATTGAAAAAAATTAAATTTTCAAAAAAATTAGAAAAATTAAATTCTTAACAAAATTAAAAAAAAAATTAATTTTGGAAAAAAATTAAAAAAAAAACAAATGTTGAAAAAATGAGAAAAAATTAGCTTGAAAAAAATTAAAAAATTAAATTTTTTAATTTTAAAAGATTTAAATTTTGAAGAAAACGTTCAAAATATTTTTGAAAATTGAGAAAATTTAAATTTCAAAAACTTTTTTGTTTTTTTTTCAACTTTTTTGGTCAAAAACTCCAATGATTATGTGCAATTCAAATTTTCAAAAATTTTCAAATTTCCAAAAATTTTCAGAAATTTCCAAAAATTTCCAAATTTTCAAACATTTTCACAAAAAAAGAGAATTTTCAAAAATTTTCAAATTTTCAAAAATTTTCAAATTTTCAAATAATTTTCAAATTTTCAAATAATTTTCAAATAATTTTCAAAAATTTTAAAATTTTGAAAAATTTCCAATAATTATCAAATTTTTTAATTCCCAAAAATTTTCAAATTTCAAAAAATTTGCAAATTTTCAAATAATTTTCAAAAATTTCCAAAAATTTTTAAATTTCCAAAAATTTTCAAATTTCCAAAAATTATTTTAAAAATTCAAAATTTAGAATTTTTAAAATTTAAAATTTTTTAAAATTCTAGGCTTCGTCCATTTTGCTCCGCGTGCACACCCTGGACCCCCTGCACGTCGAATGCATGGACATTTTGGGCGCCCTGCTCTACCAGGAACGACGCGTCAAAGAATTGGAAAGTCTGGCCACCAGGATGATGTCCAACGCTCCGGAATGCCGCCAATCCTGGGTTTGCATGGGCTATTTGGCCAAAGCGTTGAAAAAACCGGCCAAGGCGCTCTACTTCGCCCACAAAGCTTGCGGCGACTCCAAGCCCCGGCCCTACGCCGAAGCCATGATCCTCAAAGGTCTTCTATTGTCGGATATGAAAAAATTGCCCGAAGCTACCCTCCATTTTCAAGAAGCTTTGCAATATAATTTGTACAGGTTAGTTGAAATATTTTAAAATTTTTCAAAAATTTAAAAATTTTATAAAATTTTAAAAATTTTTAATTTTTGGAAATTTTGAATTTTTAAAAATTTTCATTTTTTTCATTTTTGTTCAGCTTTTTTTCAATTGATTTTTTCAACGTTTTTTCCTCTTTTTTTTGCTTTTTTTGTGAATTTTAAGGGTTCACAAAAAAGTTTTGAAATTTTTAAAAATTTCAAATTTTTGGAAATTTTGAATTTTTGGAAATTTTGAATTTTTGAAAATTTTGAATTTTTTCATTTTTGTTCAGCTTTTTTTTATTTGGTTTTTTTAACGATTTTTCCTTTTTTTTGCTTTTTTTGTGAATTTTAAGGGTTCACTAAAAAAGTTTTGAAATTTTCAAGAATTTTAAATTTTTGGAAATTTTTAATTTGTGGAAATTTTGAATTTTTAAAAATTTTCATATTTTTCATTTTTGTTCAGCTTTTTTTAATTCATTTTTTCAACGATTTTTCCTTTTTTTGCTTTTTTTGTGAATTTTAAGGGTTCACTAAAAAAGCTTTGCAGAAAAGTTTTGAAATTTTTAAAAATTTTAAATTTCTGGAAATTTTAAATTTCTGGAAATTTTAAATTTTTGGAAATTTTAAATTTTTGGAAATTTTAAATTTTTGGAAATTTTGAATTTTTAAAAATTTTAATTTTTTAATTTTTGTTCAGCTTTTTTTATTTGGTTTTTTCAACGATTTTTCCTTTTTTTTTGCTTTTTTTGTGAATTTTAAGGGTTCACTAATAAAACTTTGCAAAAAATTTGAAATTTTTGAAAATTCAATTTTATTCCATTTTTTTGCATTTTTGTTTAGCTTTTTTATTCGTTTTCTTTTTTCTAATGATTTTTCCTCTTTTTTAATTTTTTTTTTAATTTTAAGGGTTCACCAAAAAAGCTTTGCAATATAATTTGTACAGGTTAATTGAAATATTTGGAATTTTTTAAAAATTTGAAAATTCTTGAGTTTCAAATTTTTCAAAATTTAAAAATTTTTTAAAATTCTATTTTAGTTAATTTTTTGCATTTTTGTTTAGCTTTTTTTATCAGTTTTCTTTTTTTCTAACGATATTTCCTCTTTTTTTATAAATTTTTGCGGTTCACAAAAAAGCTTGGCAATATAATTTGTACGAGTTGGTTGATATATTTGGAATTTTTTTCAAAATTTAAAATTTTTCTTAAATTTAAAATTTTCTCAAAATTTAAAATTTTTTTTATATTAAAAATTTTCGGAAATTAAAATTTTTTTTGAAAATTGAATTTTTCTTGAAAATTTAAAAATTTTGGAAACTTTAAATTTTTGAAAAAATATTTTTATCTTATTTCTTTTGCATTTTCGTTCAACTTTTTTATCAGTTTTCTTTTTTTTCAATAATTTTTCCCCTTTTTTTGCTTTTTTATGAATTTTTAAGGTTAAAAAATGATAAAACATAAAGTTGAGGGTGCAAAACATTTGAAATTTTTAAAAAAATTTAAAAATTTAATAAAATTTTAAAATTTTATTTTTTTGCATTTTTGTTCAACTTTTTTATCAGTTTTCTTTTTTTTGTTTCAACAATTTTTCCTCTTTTTTGTGAATTTTATTTTTACATTTTATTCTTGAAAAAAAATTTTTTTACATAAAATTAAAAAATAAATTTTTTACAATTTACAAAATTTATTTTTTTCAAAAGACTTTAAAAAGTCATTTTTACAGTTTAGAAAATTTTTGTGAAAATTTGAAACAATTTGTGTTTTGAAAAAATTGAAAAAAATTGTGTTTTATAGTTTACAAAATTTATTTTTCCAAAAATTGAAAAAAAATAATTTTTTACAATTTACAAAATTAATTTTTTCGAAAACTAAAAAAATTGTTTTCCAAGAATTTAAAAAAATCTTTTTCCGCACTTTACAAAATTTTTTTGTAGAAATGAAAGAAAATTATTTAAAAAAAAAATTGATGTTTTACAGTTTACAAAATTCATTTTTTCAAAAAAATGAAAAAGAAATTTTACAGTTTACAAAAAAAAACTTTTTTCCAAAAAAATTTTTTTGGAAAAATTAAATTTTTGCACTCCACAAAATTTATTTTCTGTAAAAATGAAAAAGAAAATTATTAAAAAAAATTGACAAAAATAATGTTTTTTAGTTTGCAAAATTAATTTTTCTCAAAAATTCAAAGATAAGATTTATTTATTTAAATTAAATTTGTCAGAAAATTTGAAATTTTTTTAGAATTTGAATTTTTTTCAAAATTTAAATTTTTTTTTTTAAATTTAAAATTCAAATTTTTAATTTTTTTTTAGAATTCAAAATTTAAATTTTTAAATTTTTTCCAAAATTTAAATTTTTGTTTTAAATTTAAAATAAATTTTTAAATTTTAATTTTTTTAAATTCTCCAGGTACGAACTATACGAAGGTCTAGTCAATTGTTTATTGGAGAGGCAAAAAATTAAGGAAGCCCGGTCGGTGGGGGCTTTGTGCCTGAAACAGACGGGTCAAACGGCCCGCGCCATGACCCTCTACGCCACTGTCCTGTCCAAAGAAGCCTCGACCCTGGCCGAATCTCAGTTGATGCTAGAAAAAGCCGTCAAAACGGCCCCGCATCTACTAAACGCCGTTTATTTGCTGGTATTTTACAAATTTTAAATTTTAAATTTTACAAATTTTAAATTTTATAAAATTTAGATTTTAAATTTTACAAAATTTAGATTTTAAATTTTACAAAATTTAGATTTTAAATTTTACAAAATTTTCAATTGCAAATTTTACAAAATTTAGATTTTAAATTCTATAAAATTTAGATTTTAAATTTTACAAAAATTTAGATTTTAAATTTCACAAAATTTAGATTTTAAATTTTGCAAAATTTAGATTTTGCAAAATTTAGATTTTAAATTTTACAAAATTTAGATTTTAAATTTAACGAAATTTAGATTTTAAATTTTACAAAATTTAGATTTTAAATTTTACAAAATTTAGATTTTGAATTTAACGAAATTTAGATTTTAAATTTTACAAAATTTTCGATTTTAAGATTTACAAATATTAGATTTTAAATTTTACAAAATTTAGATTTTAAATTTTGCAAAATTTAAATTTTAAATTTCACAAAATTTAGATTTTTAATTTTACAAAATTTAGATTTTAAATTTTACAAAATTTACATTTTAAACTTTACAAAATTTAGATTTTAAATTTTACAAAATTTTCAATTTTACAAAATTTTCAATTTCAAATTTTAGAAAATATAGATTTTAAATTTTGAAAAATTTTAAATTTTAAATTTTGCAAAATTTTAAATTTTAAATTTTACAAAATTTAAATTCTACAAATTTTAAGTTTTGCAAAATTTGAATTTTAAATTTTACAATTATTAAAAAATTCAGTTTTTCGAAAGTTAAATAAATTAATTGTTTACAGTTTAGAAAACCAATTTTTTCAACAAAAAAAAAATCAAAAATATATTTTTTCAGATTTCTTAAAATTTTTTTTCTCAAAATTTCAAAAAAAAAAATTTTATTTCAAAATTTATCCATTTTAAAATATTTGTTTTTTTTCAACAAATTCAAAGAAAAAATTTTTTTAGCTTATAAAAATGTATTAAAAAATCAACAGTTTTCAAAATTTATCTTTTCAAAAATTTATTTTTCAAAAAAGTCAATTTTTTTGCATTTTTACAAAATTTTAATTTTCGAGAAATTTTAGAAACCATTTTTTTGCTAGTAAAAATTCCAAAAAAATCATTTTTGAAAAAATTTAAAAAAACCAATTGTTTCAAAATTAAAAAAAATTATTTTTTTTGAAAAAGGGAAAAAAAATTTTTTTTTCAAAAAATCTACATAAAATGACTTTTTTCAAAAAATTTTATTTTTTCAAAAAATTTGAAAAAAAAATTATTTTTTAAAAAAATTAAAAAAAAATTATTTTTAAAAAAATTTCAGAAAAAAATTTTTTTCCAAAAAAAATTAAAAAAAAATTTTTTACCAAAAAATCTAGATAAAATGACTTTTTTCAAAAAATTTTATTTTTTCAAAAAATTTGAAAAAAAAATTATTTTTTAAAAAAATTAAAAAAAAATTATTTTTAAAAAAATTTCAGAAAAAAATTTTTTTCCAAAAAAATTAAAAAAAAAATTTTTTTCCAAAAAAAATTTAAAAAAAAGATTTTTTTCCAGAAAAAATTTTAAAAAATTTTCTTTTTTCAGGTCAATATTTACGATCGCACTAAACAATACGAAAAAGCAATCGATTTATTAAAACGACAAACTTCCATTTGTGTAAACAGCAAATTACACGGCATGTTGGGCGAAATTTTGGGCAAAAGCAGTTTACACTCGCAGGCAATGGATAGTTATAGGTAAAATTTGCATAATTTTTTGAAATTCCGTAAAAATTATGTTTCAAAAAAGTTGGTGTAAAGTCTCAATTTTCCAAAATCATTTTTAATCAAAAATGTAAATTTTACACCAAAATTGGAATTTTGGTGTAAATTTAATGCAAATTTCGCATTTTTTAAAAATGAACATAAAGTTTCAATTTTATCAATTGAAAAAATTGACATTCCAAAAAGTAACATTTTTGTAAACTTGTTTAAACTACGTTTAGAAAAATAAGAAATTTCGTTCAAAAATTCAGATCTTATGTGTAAAATTTATTAAAATTCTTAATTTTTGAAAAATTTGTGTAAACTTTTATTTTTTAAATTTAAAATAATTTTCTAAAACTGTGAAATTTTGTTCGAAAATTTTCTCAAGAATTCTCAATTTTTAAAAAATTTGTGTAAACTTTTTTTAAAATTAAAATAATTTTTCAAAAATGTGGAATCTTAAATTTTTGAAAATTTGACACCAAGTTTCAATTTTTGAATTAAAAATAATTGTGCAAAAATGTGAAATTTTGCTCAAAATTGGAATTTTAGACGTAAATTTTCATCAAAATCTTAATTTTTCAAAAATTGTTTTGAAGTATCAATTTTTGAATTTGAAATATTTTTTGAAAAATGTGAAATTTTGTTCAAAATTTCTATATTTTGAAGAAAATTTTCATTAAAATTCTAAATTTTTAAAAAATTTGTCTAAAGTTTCAATTTTAGAATTTAAAATTATTTTACGAAAATTTGAAATTTTGTTCAAAAATTCGAATTTTGAACGTAAATTTACATCAAAATTTCAAATTTTTGAAAAATGTGTAAAAACTTTCAGATTTTGAATTTTGAAAAATTACGTTTTAAAAAGTAACATTTTTGTGAACCTGTTTAAAGTGCGTTCCAAAAATAGGATTTTGCTTCAAAATTTCAATTTTACATGTAAATTTTGACGAAAATTTTAAAATTTTGAAAAATTAGTGTAAGCTTTCATTTTTTGAATTTAATGAAAATTAAGGAAATGTGTGTAAAGTTTTAAATAGAAACTAAATTTCAAAATGTGTAAACTGTTTTTCAGAATTCCGAATTTTGTGGTGTAAATTTGCATTAAAATTTTGAAAATATTCAATTTTTCATAAACGCGTTACATCGTGTTTATATTTACCTTAAAATTTTCCAAGAAAAAAAAATTTTTGTGCAAATTTTTGAGTCAAAAAAATTTTTTTTTTGAATTTTTGTTCTAATTTTTTTCTCATTTTGAATTTTTTCTTTATGTTTTGACTTTGGTGTTTTCTATAACTTTTTCTTTTTTTAGAATTTTTGAATTTTTGTTTTGATTTTTCAAAATTTTTCTCATTTTGATTTTTTAAAATGAATTTGTTTTTTCAATTTTTTTTTTTGAATTTTTTTCTTTTTTTGAATTTTTTTCTTTTTTGAATTTTGTTTTTGATTTTTTTAATTTTTTTAAATTATTTATAATTCAATTTTTTGTTTTTTTATTTCTTTCATTTTTTCTCTTTTTGAATTTTTTAATTTAGTTTTTTGAATTTCCTTTCTGATTTTTTGAATTTTTTTAAAATTATATTGTATTTTTTCATTTCTTTCTTGTTTTTTTAGGAAATATGTGTAAAGTTTTAAATAGAAACTAAATTTCAAAATGTGTAAACTGTTTTTCAGAATTCCGAATTTTGTGGTGTAAATTTGCATTAAAATTTTGAAAATATTCAATTTTTCATAAACGCGTTACATCGTGTTTATATTTACCTTAAAATTTTCCAAGAAAAAAAAATTTTTGTGCAAATTTTTGAGTCAAAAAAAATTTTTCTTTTTTTAGAATTTTTGATTTGATTTTTCAAATTTTTTCTTATTTTGATTTTTTAGAATTTTTTTTTTATGTTTTGAATTTGTTCTTTCAATTTTTTGTTTTTTAGAATTCTTGAATTTTCGTTCTGATTTTTTTGAATTTTTTTCTTTTTTTTGAATTTTTTTCTTTTTTGAATTTTGTTTTTGATTTTTTGAATTTTCGTTCTGATTTTTTGATTTTTTTAAATTTTTTTATAATTCAATTTTTTTCATTTTTTACATTTTTTCTCTTTTTGAATTTTTTGTTTTAATTTTTTGAATTTTCTCTCTGATTTTTTGAATTTTTTTTAAATTTTATTGTATTTTTTCATTTTTTTGTTTCTTATTTCTTTCGTTTTTTTCTTTTTATCTTCTTTTTTTGAATGTTTTTTTTTTAATTTTCCTTTTGATTTTTTTTTTAATTTTTCAATTTTTGTTAATTTTTTCTTTTTTCGAATTTTTTTCCTCTTCAGATTCGCCTTGACGCTCGACCCGCAAGACGACGCCGCGCTGGCCGGCTTGAACGATCTATCCGCGACCATAACGTCAACGTCAGCGTCGTCCGCCGACCAAAACGTCGCCGCCGGCGTCACGGCGTCAAGCGCGACGTCGACGACAACGCCCGTCGACGCTGACGCTGAGCAGCCGGCGACGCGCGTCAGACGCGTCGCGCCGGCTGAATCGTCGTTGTTGGCGACGACTACGCTCGTCGGTTTATTGGACGAAGAGGAGGATGTGGCCATGGAGTAGTGATTGATCAATTTTGATTGGTCGATTTTTCTATGGGCGGAGTCGAAGAAACTTGGATGTGGCCGAAGAGGGCGGAGTTATATACTATTCGGCTGTTATTGATTACGCGGAAGGGCGGAGCGAGAAAACATTGGGCGGAGTTATATACTAGTTGGCTCTGTCTGATTGCTCGATTTTTTTGTAAAAGGCGGAGCAAAAAAGGGCGGAGTTATGTGATTTTCGGCTCTTTCCGATTGGTCCTTTTTTGTAGAGGGCGTATCTAAACAAGATAATGCAG
Organism: Romanomermis culicivorax; assembly: GCA_963922205.1. Taxonomy (NCBI): domain Eukaryota; kingdom Metazoa; phylum Nematoda; class Enoplea; order Mermithida; family Mermithidae; genus Romanomermis; species Romanomermis culicivorax. The sequence continues at coordinate 89,188 of CAWUHX010000408.1, read as the reverse complement.
ACGAAAAAGGGCGGACTTAATTTTTGGCTCCGCCTTATTATTTAACTGATTGTTTATAAATAAAGTACACTAATCATATGTTTTTAGGATCAATAATAGAGATACGATCACAAAAATTAGTTTTTTGGATAGTGCTCGACAAGACCTATCGATCGATATCCATATCGGCAGGTTTTGGAACCAAAAAATTTTTTGCCCCAGGGCACAACCATGGAGTTGAGAATTTTCATTTCTCCAAATTGTAGGGAGCTGAGGATCAATGAATGCTTTGATTGGTGGATTTTCACGTTGGGGGCGTGGCTAAACAAGCTTCGATATGTTCGAAAAGGGCGGAGTTATAAAAATTTTCAATGGTCAACATTTTTGTCCGAAAAAAGTACCACGCTAATCATGTATTTTCAGGATCAAAAATAAAGATACAGTGCTACGACTAGTATTTTTGGATAGCGCTCGACGAGACCTATCGATCGATACCCATATCGGCAGGTTTTGGAACCAAAAAATTTTTTGCCCCAGGGCACAACCATGGAGTTGGGAATTTTCATTTCTCCAAATTGAAGCAAGTTGAGGATCAATGAATGCCTTGATTGGTGGATTTTCATGTTGGCGGCGTGGCTAAACAAGCTTCGATATGTTCGAAAAGGGCGGAGTTATAAAAATTTTCATTAGTCAACATTTTTGTCCGAAAAAAGTACCATGCTAATCATGTATTTTTAGGATCAAAAATAGAGATACAGTGCTAAGACTAGTATTGTTGGATAGCGCTCGACGAGACCTATCGATCGATACCCATATCGGCAGGTTTCGGAACCAAAAAAATTTTAGCTTCAGGGCACGACCATGGAGTTGGTAAATTATGTTTTTCAATTAAACCCTAGCAAATTGGGTATCAATCGATAGATCTCGTCGAGCTCTTTCCGAAAAATAGCATTTGGATTCATTGGAAAGCTTATCCAATTAAAATTTTATTGTCTCAAGAAAAAAAGTGCATCGTTCACCGCGTGAAATTCCAAGGCCAAATTGAATGCGAAAGGCTCTCTGACGGAAAATAAAACAAAAACACGTGACAGGGATAAGGTCGTCCAGGAAACTCGGGGGGAGGGAGGAAGACTCATTTGTAAAATATAAGCGAAATATCACAAAAAAGTATATAACACAGGAGGAGGAGGAAAGCCTGAAAATGCCGAAAAATTCGCCACGCCCATTTTCTACAGTAAACTACAACCGATGGAACTTTTCGGGCGGAACGGGTTGTCCTTTTGGCTACTAAATCCGTTGACCAAAACGTCGTCGCGTTGGTGTTCGTTGACGTATCTAAAAATTGGGGTTATTGGGGAAAATTTTAAATTTTCGAAAAATTTTGAATTTTCGGATTTTCAGAAATTTGCAAATTTTTAAAAATTTCCAAATTTTTAAGAATTTTCAAATTTTCAAAAATTTTCACAAAAAATCGAATTTTCAAAAATTTTCAAATTTTCAAATAATTTTCAAAAATTTCCAAATTTTTAAAAATTTTCAAACTTTCAAAAATTTCCACAAAAAAAGAGAATTTTCAAAAATTTCCAGAAATTTTCAAATTTTTTAATTGCGAATAATTTTCAAATTTTTAAAAATTTCCAAAAATTTGCAAATTTTGAAATTTCCAAGAATTTTTTAAAATTTTCACAAAAAAAGAGAATTCTCAAAAATTTTCGAATTTTCAAATAATTTTCAAAAATTTCCAAAAATTTTCAAAATTTTAAATTTCAAAAATTTCAAATTTTAAAAACTTCCAAATTAATTTTCAAAAATGTTCACAAAGAAAGAGAAAATTTTCAAAAATTTTCAAATTTCCAAAAATTTTCAAATTTCCAAAAATTTTCAAAAATTTGAAAATTTTCAAGTTTCCAAATTTTTAAAAATTTTCAAATTTTCAAAAATTTTCACAAAAAAAAGAATTTTCAAAAATTTTCAAATTTTCAAAAATTTTCAAATAATTTTCAAAAATTTTCAAATTTTTAAACTTCCAAATTTTTAAAATTTTCCAAATTTTCAAAAATTTTCAAATTTTCAAAAGTTTCCAAATTTTTGAAAATTTTCAAATTTTCAAAAATTTTCACAAAAAAAAGAATTTTCAAAAATTTTCAAATTTTCAAATAGTTTTCAAAAATTCCCAAAAGTTTTCAAATTTTTAAATTTCCAAAAATTTTCAAATTTCCAAAAATTTTCACAAAAAAAAGAAAATTTTCAAAAATTTCACAAAAAGAGAGAAAATTTCAAATTTCAAAAAATTTTCAAATTTTCAAAAATTTCTAAATTTTCAAAAATTTTCACAAAAAAAGAGAAAATTTTCAAAAATTTTCACAAAAAAAGAGAAAATTTCAAATTTTCAAGAATTTTCAAATCATCAAAAATTTTAAATTTTCAAAATTTTTCAAATTTCCAAAAATTTTCGAATTTTTAAATTTTCAAAAATTTCCAAATTTCAAAAAATTTTCAAAAATTTGCAAATTTTCAAAAATTTCCGAATTTTCAAAAATTCTCAAATAATTTTCAAAAATTTTTAAATTTTCAAAAATTTGCAAATTTTTAAAAATTTCCAAATTTTCAAAAAATTTCACAAAAAAAGAGAAAATTTCAAATTTTGAAAAATTTTCAAATAATTTTTCAAATTTCCAAAAATTTTCGAATTTTTAAATTTCCAAAAATTTTCAAATTTTCAAAAATTTCCAAATAATTTCCAAAAATTTTCAAAAATTTCCAAAGTTTCAAAAATTTCCAAATTTTCAAAAATTATTTTAAAAATTTAAAATTTAAAAATTTTTTAAAATTCTAGGCTTCGTCCATTTTGCTCCGCGTGCACACCCTGGACCCCCTGCACGTCGAATGCATGGACATTTTGGGCGCCCTGCTCTACCAGGAACGACGCGTCAAAGAATTGGAAAGTCTGGCCACCAGGATGATGTCCAACGCTCCGGAATGCCGCCAATCCTGGGTTTGCATGGGCTATTTGGCCAAAGCGTTGAAAAAACCGGCCAAGGCGCTCTACTTCGCCCACAAAGCTTGCGGCGACTCCAAGCCCCGGCCCTACGCCGAAGCCATGATCCTCAAAGGTCTTCTATTGTCGGATATGAAAAAATTGCCCGAAGCTACCCTCCATTTTCAAGAAGCTTTGCAATATAATTTGTACAGGTTAGTTGAAATATTTAAAATTTTAAAAATTTTTGAAAATTTTAAAAATTTTTTCAAAATTTTAAATTTTTGGAAATTTCGAATTTTTAAAAATTTTCATTTTTTTTCATTTTTGTTCAGTTTTTTTTTAAATTTGTTTTTTCAACCATTTTTCCTTTTTTTCTGTTTTTTTGTGAATTTTAAGGGTTCACCTAAAAAGCTTTGCAAAAAAGTTTTGAAATTTTAAAAAATTTTAAATTTTTGGAAATTTTAAATTTTCGGTAATTTTAAATTTTTAAAAATTTCCATTTTTTTGCTTTTTTTGTGAATTTCAAGGGTTCACTAAAAAAGTTTTGAAATTTTCAAAAATTTTAAATTTTCGGAAATTTTAAATTTTTGGAAATTTTCATTTTTCTTCATTTTTGTTCAGCTTTTTTTAATTGTTTTTTTTTCAACGATTTTTCCTTTTTTTGCTTCTTTTGTGAATTTTAAGGGTTCACTGAAAAAGCTTTGCAAAAAAGTTTTGAAATTTCTAAAAATTTCAAATTTTTCGAAATTTTGAATTTTTGGGAATTTTGAATTTTTAAAAATTTTAATTTTTTCATTTTTCTCCAGTTTTTTTATTTGGTTTTTTCAACGATTTTTCCTTTTTTTGCTTTTTTGGTGAATTTTAAGGGTTCACTAATAAACCTTTGCAAAAAATTTAAAATTTTTGAAAATTTAATTTTATTCCATTTTTTGCATTTTTGTTTAGCTTTTTTATCCGTTTTCTTTTTTTCTAACGATATTTCCTCTTTTTTTATAAATTTTTGCGATTCACAAAAAATCTTTGCGATATAATTTGTACGAGTTGGTTGAAATATTTGGAATTTTTTTAAAATTTAAAATTTTTTTAAAATTTAAAATTTTTTCAAAATTTAAAATTTTTTTAAAATTTAAATTTTTTTAAAATTTAAAATTTTCGAAAATTAAATTTTTTTCTCGAAAATTCAATTTTTTTTTGAAAATTTTAGATTTTTGAAAAATTTATTTTATCTTATTTCTTTTGCATTTTTGATTAACTTTTTTATCAGTTTTCTTTTTTTCAATAATTTTTCCTCCTTTTTTGTTTTTTAATGAATTTTTATAAATTTTTTTTACAAAACATTTGAAATTTCTAGAAAATTTAAAAATTTTCGAAAGTTTTAGAATTTTTCAAAATTCAAAATTTTTCAAAAATTTTATTTTATTCCATTTTTTGCATTCTTGTTCAACTTTTTTATCAGTTTTCTTTTTTTGTTTCAACAATTTTTCCTCTTTTTTGTGAATTTTATTTTTACATTAAATTCAAGATTTTAAAAATTAAAAAATATCATTTTCAAAAAAAGTTTGAAAAAATGTTTTGAAGTTTGAAAAATTTTTTTTTCCATAAAATTAAAAAATGCATTTTTTACAATTTACAAAATTTATTTTTTCAAAAGACTTTGAAAAGTCATTTTTACAGTTTACAAAATTTTTGTGAAAATTTGAAACAATTTGTGTTGTGTAGTTTTCAAAATTTAATTATTGCAAAAAATAAAAAAAAATCATTTTTGAAAAAATTGAAAAAATTGTGTTTTATAGTTTACAAATTTTATTTTTCCAAAAAATTGAAAAAAAATAATTTTTTACAATTTACAGAATTTTTTCGAAAACTAAAAAAATTGTTTCCCAAGAATTTAAAAAATCTTTTTCCGCACTTTACAAAATTTTTTTGTAGAAATGAAAGAAAATTATTTAAAAAAAATTGATGTTTTACAGTTTACAAAATTCATTTTTTCAAAAAAATGAGAAAAAAAATTTTACAGTTTACAAAAAAGACTTTTCCAAAAAATTTTTTGAAAAAATTAAATTTTTGCACTCCACAAAATTTATTTTCTGTAAAAATGAAAAAGAAAATTATTAAAAAAAATAGACAAAAATAAAGTTTTTAAATTTGCAAAATTAATTTTTTTCAAAAATTCAAAGATAAGATTTATTTATTTAAATTAAATTTGTCAGAAAATTTGAAATTTCTTCTAAATTTGAATTTTTTTCAAAATTTAAATTTTTTTTCAAATTTAAAATTCAAATTTTCAAATTTAAAATTCAAATTTTTAAATTTTTTTCCAAAATATAAAAATTTTTAAAAATTTTAAAATAAATTTTTAAATTTTAATTTTTTTAAATTCTCCAGGTACGAACTATACGAAGGTCTAGTCAATTGTTTATTGGAGAGGCAAAAAATTAAGGAAGCCCGGTCGGTGGGGGCTTTGTGCCTGAAACAGACGGGTCAAACGGCCCGCGCCATGACCCTCTACGCCACCGTCCTGTCCAAAGAAGCCTCGACCCTGGCCGAATCTCAGTTGATGCTAGAAAAAGCCGTCAAAACGGCCCCGCATCTACTAAACGCCGTTTATTTGCTGGTATTTTACAAATTTTAAATTTTAAATTTTACAAAATTTAATTTCAAATTTTACAAAATTCAATTTTAAATTTTACAAATTTTAAATTTTATAAAATTTAGATTTTAAATTTTACAAAATTTAGATTTTAAGTTTTACAAAATTTAGATTTTAAATTTCACAAAATTTAGAATTTAAGTCTTACAAAATTTAGATTATAAGTCTTACAAAATTTACATTTTAAATTTTACAAAATTTAGATTTTAAATTTTATAAAATTTTGATTTTAAATTTTATAAAATTTTGATTTTAAATTTTACAAAATTTAGATTTTAAATTTTATAAAATTTTGATTTTAAATTCTACAAAATTTTGATTTTAAATTTTACAAAATTTTGATTTTAAATTTTACAAAATTTAGATTTTAAATTTTTTTAATCATTTTTTGGAGTTTTCAACATTTATTTTTTGAAGTAAAAAAATATTCTTTTTTTCTAAAGATTGAAATAAATTCATTTTTCCGCAAATTCAGAAAAATATAATCAATTTCTGCATTTTACAAAATTATAATTTAAATTTAAGAAATTTTCGATTTTTGAAAAATTTTCAATTTTAAACTTCACAAATTTAAAATTTTGCGAAATTTGAATTTTAAATTTTACAATTATTGAAAAATTCATTTTTCTCGAAAGTTAAATAAATTAATTGTTTACAGTTTACAAAACAAATTTTTTTCAAAAAAAAAAATTCAAAAACATATTTTTCAAATTTCTAAAAATGTATTTTTCTCAAAATTTCAAAAAAAAAAAAATTTATTTCAAAATTTATCCATTTTAAAATATTTGTTTTTTTCAACAAATTCGAAAAAAAATCTTTTTTGTAGCTTATAAAAATTTATTTTTTCGAAAATTCATTTTTCACAAAACTCAATTTTTTTGCATTATTACAAAATTTTAATTTTCTAGAAATTTTAGAAACCATTTTTTTGCTAGTAAAACGCTGAAAATGTGGAGAAAAGTTCATTTTGTCCAATTTTACATTAGTTTTCTTTTTAAAAATTGGAGAAAAAATTTTAAACAAAATTAATTTTTTACAGTTTACATAATTTATTTTTTTTTTTTTGAAGAAAAATTCCAAAAAAATTATTTTTGAAAAAATTAAAAAAACCAATTGTTTCAAAATTAAAAAAAAATTAATTTTTTTTAAAAAAGGAAAAAAATTTTTTTTCAAAAAACCTAGATGAAATGACTTTTTTCAAAAAATTTTATTTTTTCAAAAAATTTGAAAAAAAAATTTTTTTTTCCAAAAAAATGTTTTACAAAATTTTCAATTTTACAAAATTTAGATTTTAAATTTTACAAAATTTTCAATTTTAAATTTTACAAAATTTAGATTATAAATTTTTCAAAATTTAGATTTTGAATTCTACAAAATTTTCAATTTTAAATTTTACAAAATTTTCAATTTGAATTTTACAAAATTTAGATTTTTAATTTTACAAAATTTGGATTTTAAATTTTACAAAATTTAGATTTTAAATTTTACAAAATTTTCAATTTTAAATTTTACAAAATTTAGATTTTGAATTTAACGAAATTTAGATTTTAAATTTTACAAAATTTTCGATTTTAAATTTTACAAAATTTAGATTTTAAATTTCACAAAATTTTCAATTTTAAATTTTACAAAATTTTAAATTTTAAATTTTACAAAATTTAAATTCTACAATTTTTTAGTTTTGCGAAATTTGAATTTTAAATTTTACAATTATAAAAAAATTCAGTTTTTCGAAAGTGAAATAAATTAATTGTTTACAGTTTACAAAACCAATTTTTTCAACAAAAAAAATCAAAAACATGCTTTTTTAAAATTTCTAAAAATTTTTTTTCTCAAAATTTCAAAAAAAAAAAATTTATTTCAAAATTTATCCATTTTAAAATATTTGTTTTTTTTCAATAAATTCAAAGAAAAATCTTTTTTTTAGCTTATAAAAATTTATTTTAATTCGGAAAATCATTTTTCAACAGTTTTCAAAATTAATTTTTTCAAAAAGTTATTTTTCAAAAAAGTCAATTTTTTTGCATTATTACAAAATTTTAAATTTCGAGAAATTTTAGAAACCATTTTTTTGCTAGTAAAACGCTGAAAATGTGGAGATTTAAAAATTAGAGAAAAAATTTTAAACGAAATTAATTTTTTACAGTTTACATAATTTATTTTTTTTTGAAGAAAAATTCCAAAAAAATCATTTTTGAAAAAATTTAAAAAAACCAATTGTTTCGAAATTTGGAAAAAAAAATTATTTTTTGAAAAAAAATTAAAAAAAAAATTATTTTTTAAAAAGATTAAAAAAAATTATTTTTAAAAAAATTTAAAAAAAAATTTTTTTCCAAAAAAAATTTAAAAAAAAATTTTTTTCCAAAAAAAAATTTAAAAAATTCTTTTTTCAGGTCAATATTTACGATCGCACTAAACAATACGAAAAAGCAATCGATTTATTAAAACGACAAACTTCCATTTGTGTAAACAGCAAATTACACGGCATGTTGGGCGAAATTTTGGGCAAAAGCAGTTTACACTCGCAGGCAATGGATAGTTATAGGTAAAATTTGCATAATTTTTTGAAATTCCGTAAAAATTATGTTTCAAAAAAGTTGGTGTAAAGTCTCAATTTTCCAAAATCATTTTTAACCAAAAATGTAAATTTTACACGAAAATTGGAATTTTGGTGTAAATTTAATGCAAATTTCGCATTTTTTAAAAATGAATGTAAAGTTTCAATTTTATCAATTGAAAAAATGACATTGCGCAAAGTAAAATTTTTGTAAATTTGTTTAAACTACGTTTAGAAAATATAGAAATTTGTGTTTGAAAAATTCGGATCTTTTGTGTAAAATTGATTAAAATTCTAAATTTTTGACAAATTTGTGTAGACTTCCATTTTTTGAATTTAAAATAATTTTCTGAAACTGTGAAATTTTGAATTTTTGAAGAAAATTTTCTTAAGAATTCTTAATTTTTAAAAAATTTGTGTAAACTTTTTTTCTAAATTAAAATTTTTGTTCGAAAATTTGTATTTTCAAACAAAATCTTAAATTTTTGAAAATTTAACATAAAGTTTCAATTTTTGAATTAGAAATAATTGTGCAAAAAAGTGAAATTTTGCTCAAAATTCGAATTTTAGACGTAAATTTTCGTCAAAATCTTAATTTTTGAAAAAAAATTGTGTCAAGTTTCAATTTTAAAATTCAGAATTATTTTGCGGAAATTTGAAATTTTGCTCAAAAATTCGAATTTTTTACGTAAATTCACATCAAAATTTCAAATTTTTGAAAATGTGTAAAAACGTTCAGATTTTGAATTTTAAAAAATTATGTTTTAAAAAGTAACATTTTTGTAAACCTGTTTAAAGTGCGTTCCAAAAATAGAATTTTGTTTAAAAATTTCAATTTTACATGTAAATTCTGACGAAAATTTTAAAATTTTGAAAAATTAGTGTAAGCTTTCATTTTTTGAATTTAATGAAAATTAAGGAAATGTGTGTAAAGTTTTAAATAGAAACTAAATTTCAAAATGTGTAAACTGTTCTTCAGAATTCCGAATTTTTCGGTGTAAATTTGCATTAAAATTTTGAAAAAATTCAATTTTTCGTAAACGCGTTACATCGTGTTTCAATTCATCTTAAAATTTTTCAAGAAAAAAAAAGTTTTGTGCAAATTTTTGAGTCAAAAAAATTTTTTTTTGGATTTTTGTTCTAATTTTTTTCATTTTGAATTTTTTCTTTCTTATGTTTTGAATTTGGTGTTTTCTTTAATTTTTTTTTAATTTTTGTTTTGATTTTTCAAATTTTTTCTCATTTTGATTTTTTTTAATTTTTTTTCTATGTTTTGAATTTGTTTTCTCAATTTTTTGTTTTTTATTTTTTTGAATTTTTTTCCTTTTTTCGAATTTTTTTCTTTTTTGAATTTTGTTTTTGATTTTTTGAATTTTCGTTCTGATTTTTTTAATTTTTTTCAAATTATTTTATAATTCAATTTTTTGTTTTTTTATTCCTTTCATTTTTTTCGAATTTTTTGTTTTAATTTTTTGAATTTTCTTTGTGATTTTTTGAATTTTTTTTTAAATTTTATTGTATTTTTTCATTTCTTTTTTTTTGTTTTTTATTTCTTTCATTTTTTTCTTTTTATCTTCTTTTTTTGAATGTTTTTTTTAAATTTTCCTTCTGATTTTTTTTTTAATTTTTAATTTTTTCTTTTTTCGAATTTTTTTCAAAACTTTGAATTTGGTGTTTTCTTTAATTTTTTATTTTTTTAGAATTTTTGTTTTGATTTTTCAAATTTTTTCTCATTTTGATTTTTTAAAATTTTTTTCTATGTTTTGAATTTGTTCTTTCAATTTTTTGTTTTTTAGAATTCTTGAATTTTCGTTCTGATTTTTTTGAATTTTTTTCTTTTTTTGAATTTTTTTCTTTTTTTGAATTTTGTTTTTGATTTTTTGAATTTTCGTTCTGATTTTTTGATTTTTTTTAAATTTTTTTATAATTCAATTTTTTTTTTATTTTTTACATTTTTTCTCTTTTTGAATTTTTTGTTTTAATTTTTTTAATTTTCTTTCTGATTTTTTGAATGTTTTTTTTTTAAATTTTCCTTCTGATTTTTTTTTTAATTTTCAATTTTTGTTAATTTTTTCTTTTTTCGAATTTTTTTCCTCTTCAGATTCGCCTTGACGCTCGACCCGCAAGACGACGCCGCGCTGGCCGGCTTGAACGATCTATCCGCGACAATAACGTCAACGTCAGCGTCGTCCGCCGATCAAAACGTCGCCGCCGGCGTCACGGCGTCAAACGCGACGTCGACGACAACGCCCGTCGACGCTGACGCTGAGCCGCCGGCGACGCGCGTCAGACGCGTCGCGCCGGCTGAATCGTCGTTGTTAGCGACGACTACGCTCGTCGGTTTATTGGACGAAGAGGAGGATGTGGCCATGGAGTAGTGATTGATCAATTTTGATTGGTCGATTTTTCTATGGGCGGGGTCGAAGAAACTTGGATGTGGCCGAAGAGGGCGGAGTTATATACTATTCGGCTCTTATTGATTACGCGGAAGGGCGGAGCAAGAAAACATTGGGCGGAGTTGTATACTGTCTGATTGCTCGATTTTTTTGTAAAAGGCGGAGCAAAAAAGGGCGGAGTTATGTGATTTTCGGCTCTTTCTGATTGGTTCTTTTTTGTAGAGGGCGTATCTAAAAAAATGATGCAGACGAAAAAGGGCGGACTTAATTTTTGGCTCCGCCTTATTATTTAACTTGTAATTATTAATTGTTTATAAATAAAGTACACTAATCATAAGTTTTTAGGATCAATAATAGAGATACGATCACGAAAGTTAGTTTTTTGGATAGTGCTCGACGAGACCTATCGATCAATATCCATATCGGCAGGTTTTGGAACCAAAAAATTTTTTGCCCCAGGGCACAACCATGGAGTTGGGAATTTTCATTTCTCCAAATTGTAGCAAGTTGAGGATCAATGAATGCCTTGATTGGTGGATTTTCATGTTGGGGGCGTGGCTAAACAAGCTTCGATATGTTCGAAAAGGGCGGAGTTATAAAAATTTTCATTGGTCAACATTTTTGTCCGAAAAAAGTACCATGCTAATCATGTATTTTTAGGATCAAAAATAAAGATACAGTGCTAAGACTAGTATTTTTGGATAGCGCTCGACGAGACCTATCGATCGATACCCATATTGACAGGTTTCGGAACCAAAAAAAATTTTAGCTTCAGGGCACGACCATGGAGTTGGGAATTTTCATTTCTCCAAATTGTAGCAAGTTGGGGATCAATGAATGCCTTGATTGGTGGATTTTCATATTGGGGGCGTGGCTAAACAAGCTTCGATATGTTCGAAAAGGGCGGAGTTATAAAAATTTTCATTGGTCAACATTTTTGTCCGAAAAAAGTACCATGCTAATCATGTATTTTTAGGATCAAAAATAAAGATACAGTGCTAAGACTAGTATTTTTGGATAGCGCTCGACGAGACCTATCGATCGATACCCATATTGACAGGTTTCGGAACCAAAAAAAATTTTAGCTTCAGGGCACGACCATGGAGTTGGGAATTTTCATTTCTCCAAATTGTAGCAAGTTGGGGATCAATGAATGCCTTGATTGGTGGATTTTCATATTGGGGGCGTGGCTAAACAAGCTTCGATATGTTCGAAAAGGGCGGAGTTATAAACATTTTCATTGGTCAACATTTTTGTCCGAAAAAAGTACCATGCTAATCATGTATTTTTAGGATCAAAAATAAAGATACAGTGCTAAGACTAGTATTTTTGGATAGCGCTCGACGAGACCTATCGATCGATACCCATATTGACAGGTTTCGGAACCAAAAAAAATTTTAGCTTCAGGGCACGACCATGGAGTTGGGAATTTTTTATTTCTCCAAATTGTAGCAAGTTGAGGATCAATGAATGCTTTGATTGGTGGATTTTCACGTTGGGGGCGTGGCTAAACAAGCTTCGATATGTTCGAAAAGGGCGGAGTTATAAAAATTTTCATTGGTCAACATTTTTGTCCGAAAAAAGTACCATGCTAATCATGTATTTTCAGGATCAAAAATTAAGATATAGTGCTAAGACTAGTATTGTTGGATAGCGCTCGACGAGACCTATCGATCGATACCCATATCGACAGGTTTTGGAATCAAAAAAATTTTAGCTTCAGGGCACGACCATGGAGTTGGGAATTATGTTTTTCAATTAAACCCTAGCAAATTGGGTATCAATCGATAGATCTCGTCGAGCTCTTTCCGAAAAATAGCATTTGGATTCATTGGAAAGCTTATCCAATTAAAATTTTATTGTCTCAAGAAAAAAAGTGCATCGTTCACCGCGTGAAATTCCAAGGCCAAATGAATGCGAAAGGCTCTCTGACGGAAAATAAAACAAAAACACGTGACAGGGATAAGGTCGTCCAGGAAACTCGGGGGGAGGGAGGAAGACTCATTTGTAAAATATAAGCGAAATATCACAAAAAAGTATATAACACAGGAGGAGGAGGAAAGCCTGAAAATGCCGAAAAATTCGCCACGCCCATTTTCTACAGTAAACTACAACCGATGGAACTTTTCGGGCGGAACGGGTTGTCCTTTTGGCTACTAAATCCGTTGACCAAAACGTCGTCGCGTTGGTGTTCGTTGACGTATCTAAAAATTGGTGTTATTTGGGAAATTTTAAATTTTCAAAAAATTTTGAATTTTAAATTTTCAAAAAATTTTGAATTTTCAAATTTTCAAAAATTTTCACAAAAAATAGAATTTTCAAAAATTTTCAAATTTTCAAATAATTTTCAAAAATTTTCAAATTTTCAAACTTTCAAAAATTTCCACAAAAAAAGAGAATTTTCAAAAATTTCCAGAAATTTTCAAATTTTATCATTTTCAAAAATTTGCGAATAATTTTCAAATTTTTAAAAATTTCCAAAAATTTGCAAATTTTGAAATTTCCTAGAACTTTTAAAAATTTTCACAAAAAAAGAGAATTCTCAAAAATTTTCGAATTTTCAAATAATTTTCAAAAATTTCCAAAAATTTTCAAAATTTTAAATTTCCAAAAATTTGCAAATAATTTTCAAATTTTCAAAAATTTTCACAAAAAAAGAGAATTTTCAAGAATTTTCAAATTTTCAAAAATTTCCAGAAATTTTCAAATTTTTAAATTTCTAAAAATTTTCAAATTTCCAAAAATCTGCGAATAATTTTCAAATTTTCAAAATTTCCAAAAATTTGGGAATTTCGAAATTTCCAAAAATTTTCAAATTTTAAAAAATTTTTATATTTTCAAAAATTGAAAAATTTTTTTCAAAATTTTTCATAAAAATTTTCTACCAATATTTCAAGGAAATTTGAAATCAATATTTTGTAAAATTTTAAATTTAAATTTCGTGAAATTCAAAATTACAAATTTCTAAAATTTCATATTATAGATTTGTAAAATTTCAAATTATAGATTTGTAAAATTCAAAAATTGATTATATTTTTCTGAATTTGTGGAAAAATGAATTTTTTTCAATTTTTGGGAGAAAATAATTTCTGTAAACTGCAAAACATCATTTTTTGAATTCTTTCAAAAAATGATTTTTTTAAATTGTTAGAAAAAATAGACGTTGACGTATCTAAAAATTGGTGTTATTGGGGGAAAATTTTAAATTTTCAAAAAATTTTGAATTTTAAATTTTCAAAAAATTTTGAATTTAAAATTTCAAAAAATTTTGAAATTTGAATTTTTTTCCCGCTCACTTTACAATATCGTTGGCCGCTTGAGAAACTTTCATACGACGTAATTGCGATTCGCGTTTCAAATCTTCGACCAATTTTTTGGCCTGTTGATAATTGGCTTTATCGCGCGAACTCATAATTTGTGGAAAAACACGCCAAAATTGAAAATAAAAATTGCGTTCGTCGCTCCGAAATTTGAAAAAAATAAAAAACGAGCGCTATTAACCTAGAAAAAATTTCAAAAATGGAAATTTTTCAACAAAAATTTTGCTCCAGATTGCAAAATTTTTGCTCAAAATTGCTCAAATTTTGCGAAAAAAATGCTAAATTTTCACTCGAAATTGTCACATTTTCGATCCAAAAATTGATGAAATTTGCATTAAAAATGCAAAATTTTGCGTCAAATCGGTCCGAAAACCGCGTTTTTGACGGGAAAACGCGATAAATTTGAAAATTTCGCACAAAATTGTTAAATTTTTAACTCGAAATTGCTCAAATTTTGTTCAAAAATGCTAAATGTTAACTGGAAATTGTCACATTTTCGATCCCAAAATTGATAAAATTTGCATAAAAAATGCGAAATTTAGCCCAAATCGGTCCAAAAACGGCGCTTTTTGTTGTGAAAACGCGATAAATTTGAAAATTTCGCACAAAATTGTTAAATTTTCAACTCGAAATTGCTCTAATTTTGTTCAAAACTGCTAAATTTTCACTCGAAATTGTCACATTTTTGATGCCAAAATGAGAAAATTTGCATAAAAATGCGAAATTCAGCGTCAAATCGGTCCGAAAAACGCGTTTTTTGTCTGGAAAACGCGATAAATTCGAAAATTTCGCACAAAATTGTCGAATTTTCAACTCGAAATTGCTCAAATTTTGCTCAAAAATGCTAAATTTTCACTCGAACTTGTCACATTTTGGATCCAAAAATTGATAAAATTTGCAAAAAAAAGCGAAATTTTGCGTCAAATCGGTCCGAAAAACGCGTTTTTTGTCGAGAAAGCGCGATAAATTTGGAAATTTCGCACAAAATTGTCAAATTTTCAACTCGAAATTGCTCAAATTTTGTTCAAAAATGCTGAATGTTAACTGGAAATTGTCACATTTTCGATGCAAAAATGATAAAATTTGCATTAAAAATGCGAAATTTGGCGTCAAATCGGTCCGAAAAACGCGTTTTTTGTCTGGAAAACGCGATAAATTCGAAAATTTCGCACAAAATTGTCGAATTTTCAACTCGAAATTGCTCAAATTTTGCTCAAAAATGCTAAATTTTCACTCGAACTTGTCACATTTTGGATCCAAAAATTGATAAAATTTGCAAAAAAAAGCGAAATTTTGCGTCAAATCGGTCCGAAAAACGCGTTTTTTGTCGAGAAAGCGCGATAAATTTGGAAATTTCGCACAAAATTGTCAAATTTTCAACTCGAAATTGCTCAAATTTTGTTCAAAAATGCTGAATGTTAACTGGAAATTGTCACATTTTCGATGCAAAAATGATAAAATTTGCATTAAAAATGCGAAATTTGGCGTCAAATCGGTCCGAAAAACGCGTTTTTTGTCGGAAAAACGCGATAATGGAAATTTTCGGTCAATTTTCCAGTTTTAAAAACGCCCAAAATTCTTTGCGTCGATTTTTCCGTAGAAAAAACGCTGATCTAGAATGGAAATACGCGTCGGAAAAATCGCTGCTGCTTTGTAGAATGAAAATCGGAAAAAACGACGCGGGTCGCCTTGCAAATTGACTACAGTAAACAAAACAGCGACAAATTTATTTTTTGAACACGTAGTTCTCGTGAATCGAATTGCAAAAAAGACAATCAATATTGACAACAAAAAATATCCTACGTAATGGCTTTTATCAGTAATTGGACATCAATAATCAAAACACTTAAGTAAATTGTCCATTATTATTGATGATAATGTGATTATTTTTTGTGTTAAAAATACAGTAAACTCACAAAAACCAAATTCGATCTTGAGCATCGGAATTACATTCAAAATCTAACAAATTGAGCATCAATCGATAGATCTCATCAAAATCTATCTAAATATATGATTTAGAATTCTGGATCTTCATTTTTGAAAGAGTTATATGTGTTCAAAATTTATGATAAAATTTGGTATAGTGGATTTTTGTTGTTTTTTTTTGAATGTGAATTTTCAGAAAATGATAAAAAGTTATAATGTTTCATTTATTCTTGCAAATTACTGTAAAAAAATTTCATTTATTGGTGAAGAAAATTTTTGAGCTTTTTTCAATTTCTTCCAAGTTTTGATTTTTTCAGTTTTTCGATTTTTTTCATTTTTTTCATTTTCAAAAAATTAGAAAATAAAATTCAATACTTTCTTTTTTTATCTTTAAACTTTTCAAATTTCAATTTTTCAAGTTTTTTTTTTAATTTTATTTTTTAAATTTTTTTATTTTTTCCCATTTTTTTGAAACTTTTTTTAATTTTTCAAATTTTTTGATGTTTTGGTTTTTTTCAACGTCAATTTTTTTCATTTTTCAGTTGTCTAATTTTTAGTTTTTCCGATTTTTTCATTTGTAAATTTTTTTAAATTTTCATTTTTTGTCGATTTTTTTTCTATTTTTATATTAACTTTTTTTATATTAAAATTTTATATTAACTTTTTTTTCTATTTTTCAGTCTTTGTTTTTTCATTTTTAGTTTTTTTCAATTTTTTTCCTATTATTTCCATTTTGCTCAATGTTTCCCAAATCTTTTGTTTCAACTTTTTTTTTAATTTTTGATTTTCTTTGAAATTTTTTCAATTTTTCAAAATTTGTTTTTTTTCTCTATTTAGTTTCGCCAATTTTTGTTCAATTTTTCACAAAATTTTCCTTTTTTTTCTTTCATTTTTTTCAATTTTTTCGGTTGTTTTCATTTTTTGGTATTTTTAATTTTAAGTTTTTCAAGTTTCCTTGCAATTTCTATTCTTTAAAATCTTTAATTTATTGATTTTCTATATATTTTTTAATTTTTAATTTTTTTTCAATTCTTTAAAATCTTTATTTTTTTGATTTTCTATATATTTTTTTAATTTTTTATTTTTTTCCATTCTTTAAAATCTTTAATTTTTCGATTTTCTATATATTTTTTTAACTTTCTATTTTTTTCAATTCTTTAAAATCTTTAATTTTTTGATTTTCTATATATTTTTTTAATTTTCTATTTTTTTCAATTCTTTAAAATCTTTATTTTTTTGATTTTCTATATATTTTTTAATTTTCTATTTTTTCAATTCTTTAAAATCTTTAATTTTTTGATTTGCTCGAGCATTGGCTGTCCTTAACTCCATTCTCTATCCATAAGCATTGCATTTGCTTTATCATTGCTCATCTTTAACTATTGCCTATCCTCATACATTGACTATACTTAGCCATTACCTATTCTTAATCATTCTCTATTCTTAACCATTGTCGATCCTTAGCCATTGCCTATCTTAAACATGGACTATGCTCAACCATTACTCATTCTTAACCCTTGCTTATTCTTTAATATTGCTGATCCTTGACTATTGCCCATCTATAACTATTGCTGATCCTCAACCATTGCCTATCTTTAACCATTACTTATGCTTAACCATTGCCCATCCTTAACCATTGCCTATCCTTAATGATTGTTCATCCTTAATCATTGCATATCCTTTAACATTGCCCATCCTTATAGGGACTATGCTTAACCATTGCCCATTCTTAACCATTGCGAGTCGTTAAACATTGCTGATCCTTTGCCTATCCTTAATCATTGCTCATGCTTAACCATTGGGTATCCTTAACCATTGGTCATCCTTGACCATTGCCTATCCTTAACCGTTGCTTATCATTGACGATTGCTTATCCTTAACCATTGCCTATGCTTGACCATTGCCTATCCTTAAATATGGATTACCATTGCCCATTTTTAACCATTGCCTATCCTTAAACATTGCTGACCCTTGACCATTGCCTATGCTTCACAATTGCCTATCCTGAAATATGGACTATACTTAACCATTGCCCATTGAAAAAAATGTTCATTGAAAGTCTCGAACCAAGGACCTTTGTCGGAAAAGCTCAAGCCTAAGCCTAAGCTCAAGCCTAAGCCTAAGTCTAAGCCTAAGCATAAGCCTAAGCCTAAGCCTAAGTTTAAGCCTAAGCCTAAGCCTAAGCCTAAGCCTAAGCCTGAGCCTAAGCCTAAGCCTAAGCCTAAGCCTAAGCCTAAGCCTAAGCCTAAGCCTAAGCCTAAGCCTAAGCCTAAGCCTAAGCCTAAGCCTAAGCCTAAGCCTAAGCCTAAGCCTAAGCCTAAGCCTAAGCCTAAGCCTAAGCCTAAACCTAAGCCAAGCCTAAGCCTAAGCCTAAGCCTAAGCCTAAGCCTAAGCCTAAGCCTAAGCCTAAGCCTAAGTCTAAGCCTAAGCCTAAGCCTAAGCCTAAGCCTAAGCCTAAGCCTAAGCCTAAGCCTACTTAGTACTACACATGCTATAAGGTGGGTGTGCACCTCCCACAGTAGTACCCAATAACTAAACTTGCATGCAACTACTATTTTTATTATAAAATATCCCACGTTACAATATACCCTATGGTATAATATATGCAATGTTATAAAATACAGCATGTTGTAACAAATAATATGTTATGAAATATTGTATGTTAAAACATGTGGCATTTTATAATAGGGTATAATGTAAGACATACTATGTTATAACATGAGGCATGTTATAACATAACGCATGTTATAACATGTGGTATGTTATGAGATTGTTGGATGGTATAACACCGAATATGTTATAGAATGTGCAGCTATGTTACAAGACTGGGTACGTTACCACATAATTTATGTTATAACTTGGGGAGCTTTTATAATGCTGGCTATGTTCGAAGATAGGGAGGTATGTTAGAACGTGGGATGTTTTATGAGATAGTACATGTTGTAATATAGATGTTTTATAACATAGTGTATATTTATAACATGTGGAGTTTTATTACATAATGAATGTTATAACATGGGATATGCTATAACACGGGATGATTTATAAGAAAGTGCATGTTATAATATGGGGTGTTTTATAACATAGTATAAGCTATAACATGACTTGTTTTATAACATTGTGTATCCTATAACATTAGGAATGCTATAAGATGGGGTGCTTTAGAACATGGTATATGTTATAACACGGGGTGTTTTATAACAGTGTGTATCTTATAACATGAGGAATGCTATAACATGGCATGTTTTATAAGATAGTGTATATTATATCGTGAGGTGTTGTATAACATTGTGTATGTTATAACATGGGGCGTTTTATAACATTATGTATGTTATAACATTTGATATGCTATAACATGGGATGTTTTATAACTTTGTGTGTGTTATAACATAGAGTGTTTTATAACATAGTATATGTTATGACATGGGGTGTTTTATAACATAGTATATGTTATAACATGGCATGTTTTGTAAGATTGTATATCTTATAACAATTGATATACTATAACATGAGATGTTTTATAGGATAGTGTGTATTGTAACATAATGTGTTTGATAACATTGTGCATGTTGTAACATGGGAAATGCTTTAGCATAGGATGTTTTATAAGTTGTTTATCAACTTTTTTTATTGCTATTTAATCTTTCTAAAACTGCATTTCATTTTATCATGTTCAGCTTCAAAGATTTAGATAGCTTACGCTTGAATAGTATACATTTCATCGAGTATTATAATTCAACTTGCGTGCAATCACATGGAACATATTGCGCAATCCAAAAGGCAATTCTTATATCCTCAACTAGCTACTTCTCTTTTCCTATTATAACAATTTCCAAAGATGTTCAAGTATTAGTTTGCGAGATAGCTCGACGAAATTGATTTTTCCAGTGAAATATGCTTCGCTCCGATAAGCTTTAAAAAAAGGATCGCTAACGAAATCAAATTAGAGACGTCGAACAATCTTTATAGAAAAATGGGCATTTTCTCCCTATTGAACAAATTTTCCAGCATCATCATTGCGAAATGATAATTAGTCGTCATCGTCCTCGTTGTCGTCGTCAGTTTCGATTTCACAACGTCATTTAAGAAGGCCCGAAATTTCGTTATTCATCGCATACACGACGACAATTCTTCCGGGATTTTCATCCGTCTTGTTAGCAAAAATTTGAGATAAGGATGTGCGATAGGTTGATAGGGGATATATCAGGCGTACTTGTAATATAGTAGCGCACGGAGTCGATGATTAGAAAAAATGCCGATGTATGGTTTCAATTGCGAGTCGAGCCTTATCACTCTGGTTGCAGCCACGAGCAAATTGTGTCCATTGCATATTTTTTTGTTGGAGGAGATAGCTGGTGTGGTGTAGATTTCTGTTTGTGTGTGTTAGAGATACGATTGTGTATAGTATTGATAAACATTGTGATTATACTGACTATTGCGAACTTACAAGCTTTTACATACTGTACTGTCAACTGTCTACAGTATCCAATAAGTTTTGCCATTGAGTGGTAACTTTTGACTCATATTAGCAGTACAATAGAATACAATACAATACAATACAATACAATACAGTATCCATAACCTTCCAGCATTAAATGGTAGATTTGGACTCATATCAGTAACTAAGTACAGTATCGACAGAGGTTCTGCATCATATGGTAGATTTTTACTCCTATTAGCAATACACTATAGTGCAATACAATATGATACAATGAAACAGTACAATACAGTACAGTACAATACAGTACAGTACAATACAGTACAGTACAATACAGTAAAGTACAAAACAGTACAGTACAATAGAGTACAGTACAATGCAGTACAGTAAAAAACAGCACAGTACAATACAGTACAGTACAATACAGTATAGTACAATGCAGTACAGTACAGTACAATACAATACAGTGGAATAAGCTAAAATTTGGTACATTAGAGTACAATACAATACAGTACAATATGCTAAAATACACTACAGTACATTACAATACAGTACAGTATGGTGCAATACAGTACAATACCATACAGTAAAGTGCAATACTCTATAATATGGTACAATACAGTACAATAGAGTATGGTACAGTCCAATAGAGTGCAATACTGTACATTGAAGTACAATACTGTACATTGAAGTACAATACTGTACAGTAAAGTAGAATACTCTATAATATGCTACAACAGAGTACAATACACTAGAGTATGGTGCAACACCGTACAATATGGTACAACATTGTACAATACAGGACAGTAGACTATAATATAGTAGACTACAGTGCAATAGAGTACAATATTGTATAGTAAAGTACAATACTGTATAATATGGTACAATACAATACAATACAGTATGGTACAACAGAGTACAATCTAGTACAACACAGTACAATACAGGACAGTACACTACAATATGCTAAAATACAGTACAATACAGTACAGTACAGTGCAATATATTACAATACTGTACAGTAAAGTACAATATAGTACAGTATAGTCCAATACAATACTAAGCAGTACAATACAGTACAGAATGGTCCAATACAGTACAGTATCCTAGAATACAATACAATACGGTATAGTGCACTACAATACAGTATCCATAATCTTCCGACATGAACTGTAGATTTTTGCTCATATTATCAACTATGTACAGTTTCTAAAAATGTTTAGTATCGAATGGTATATTTCAACTCCTATTGGCAATATAGTACAAAATAATACAATAGAATACAATACAATACAGTGCAATACAGTACAGTACAATACAATGCAGTGGAATATGCTAAAATTTGGTACATTAGAGAACAATACAATACAGTGCAATGTGCTAAAATACACCACAGTATGGTACAATACAGTACAGTATGCTGCAATACAGTACAATATCACACAGTAAAGTGCAATACTCTATAATATGCTACAATACAGTACAATAGAGTACAGTACAGTCCAATAGAGTACAATACTGTACACTGAAGTACAATACTGTACACTAAAGCACAATGCTCTATAATATGCTACAATAGAGTAAAATAGAGTATACAATACAATACAATACAATACTATACTATACAATACAGTACAATACTATACAATACAAAAAAATAAAATACAATACTATACAATAGAAAAAAATAAAATACAATACAATACAATACAATGTGATTTGATATGATACGACATGATACAGTACAATAGGATATGATACAATACAATACCACACAATACAATGTAATATGATATGATACAATATGATACAGTACAGCAGGATATGATACAATACAATACAATACAGTACAACACAATACAGTACAGTACAACACAATAGAATACAGTAGAATACAGTATAATACGATACAATAAAATACCATAGAACAAAATACAGAAGAATACAATACAATACAATACAATACAATACAATACAATACAATACAATGCAATACAATACAATACAATACTATACTATACAATACAGTACAATACTATACAATAGAAAAAAATAAAATACAATACAATACAATACAATGTGATTTGATATGATACGACATGATACAGTACAATAGGATATGATACAATACAATACAACACAATACAATGTGATATAATATGATACAATATGATACAGTACAGCAGGATATGATACAATACAATACAATACAGTACAACACAATAGAATACAGTATAATACGATACAATAAAATACCATAGAACAAAATACAGAAGAATACAATACAATACAATACAATACAATACAATACAATACAATACAATACAATACTATACTATACTATACAATACAGTACAATACTATACAATAGAAAAAAATAAAATACAATACTATACAATAGAAAAAAATAAAATACAATACAATACAATACAATGTGATTTGATATGATACGACATGATACAGTACAATAGGATATGATACAATACAATACCACACAATACAATGTGATATGATATGATACAATATGATACAGTACAGCAGGATATGATACAATACAATACAATACAGTACAACACAATACAATACAGTACAACACAATAGAATACAGTAGAATACAGTATAATACGATACAATAAAATACCATAGAACAAAATACAGAAGAATACAATACAATACAATACAATACAATACAATACAATACAATACAATACAATACAATACAATACAATACAATACAATACAATACAATACAATACAATACAATACAATACAATACAATACAATACAATACAATACAATACAATACAATACAATACAATACAATACAATGCAATACAATACAATACAATACAATACAATACAATACAATTTTGAGCATCAAGTTGCAGATTTTGATGCATATTAGCAAATCTGTACATTATCCGTGAACTTTTGCCAACTGTATAGAGTATTGATAAACTTCCCCCCTTATCAACATCATAATAGACGCAAATTCTCCAACATTTTTTTTTGTTCCCGTATCATCATCGTTCAATATATTTTTTTTCATGCTCATTTGATGTCCTCTTCCCTCGTTTGTTCATCATCTCGCATGATCGCATTTTGGATACTGTGCATGATTATTTGGCTCTTCGCTCCGTTGAACATTATATCATCGTGATCATCGTTTAAATAATTATCAACGTATACATTACATGCGCCCGGCGGCTGCGGAATGGCCACCGAAAAAAACATCTTGTTTCATTTAGCCTGACTCTAATCTTTTTTTTTTGCTACAGCGTGTTTAGTCGAATTGAGCCTAATTCAAACTTACATTTTGTATATTTATTGCGCAATATGTTAGATTTCTATGCTTGTTTAAGTCTTTCAGGAATTGGGCGATGATAAATTGAGCTTTAATGATATTTAGTATGCGTATCATACATGCACATAGGGGGGGGTACCTAAGACCCTGGCCACCCCCCTGGCCCAAAAAGCATCCAACACCCCCTCCTGAATTTTTTGCATTGGAGCAATTTTTATGATTTTTGCACATATTTTTTGTTTGAAAAACAGGCTTGCAGAACTTTTTTTTTGGTCACCAACCCCCCTACCCCCCTGGAAAAAAGTCCATGGACCCCTCCACGTGGAAAATTCTTGCTGTGCATGTCTGATGCGTATAAGCTTCGTAATCCATGCGCTTTCAGCGTTCTTTTTTTTACAGCATCCAAATATGTTAATAAACAACTTCACCACCGTACCCTGCTCGGCAACTTTGTCGTCGAATCCAACGCCACTGACGCCATCACTATGTTTAACATTCGGCGGCGTATGCGTCGCGTTGTTCATGGTCACTCTGATTTTGTTGACCATCGTCGGCAACGTGTTGGTCGTCGAATCGGTCGTCGTCTACAAACGTATGCGAACGTTCACCAATTTTTTGTTGGTATCGTTGGCTAGCGCCGATTTTCTAGTCGGCGTAGTTATCATGCCGTTGGCCGTCGTCGACCAATTGCACGATCATCGTTGGATTTTAGGCCGGTGGATGTGCCAATTGTGGGTTAGCGCCGACGTTCTATTGTGTACGTCGTCGATATTGAATTTAGGCGCGATTAGTTTGGATCGTTATTTCGCGATTACGAATCCGTTGAAATATGCTCGGTTGCGTAGCGGTAAATTGGCGGCTATGGTCGTGGCGTGCGTTTGGCTATTATCGCTCGTGATTTGCAGGTTTGGAATTTTCGGGCAAACTTTTGCATGAAATACTGTAACTTTAAATTTTTTAGTCCTCCTCTGCTCATACCCGAATGGCATTTCAAGCTGCGACCCGATGAATGCGGCTATGCTACGGCTTTGCCTTATCGCCTTTATTCGTCGTTGGGTTCTTTTTATATACCATTGTTGGTCATGCTTTTTGTGTATTACAAAATCTTCCGCGTGGCCAATAGTCGGGAAGAGGCGTTGAATATCGGGCGTCGAGATAATGGAAAAAGCGGAAGTTTCGCTTTACGTATTTTTAAGACAGGTCGCTCTTCAGGTTAGGCGCTGAAATGTCAACCTCCAATATCCAATTTTTCACTCTAAACTTTACAGCCAACAACAGCATTCGAGTCGTCGGTGCCGCCCCGCTACGTTCCCTCCAATTATCTACTATGGCGCTGGCCAAAGTCGATACAAAAAATATACTCATCGACGTGGCCTCGTGCGACCCGTTGCCTCGAGGATCCATCATCGAAAAAAATGACGGCAGCGACTATTTTGCCAGGACTTTGCTACGACGGGGTATATCGTTGAGCGGCAGTCGTCAAAGTATCGACAGCGAAAGCTGGGATTATTTACGACCTACAGCGTCTTTAAGATGCGAGGCCAGAAATAGTATGTGCGGCGGTGGCGTCAGTCCTACATCGTTGTGTTCGAGCGTCGCTTTACCGAACATTAACATCGAGCCAAAAGTGCCGCCACATAAACACGTACGTATTATGGAAGTCGATTATGACGAGGATCGTAGACGTAGGAGTATTATGGCTCGTCGACTAACTCAAGCTCTACCCATGTTGAGTAGAGCAGCCAGGGAGTATTTTGGGGCCGTGGCTTCGGGCAAGTCGTTTTGGTCTACCAGCGATAGCCTTCGAACTACGGTAATTTTGTCTAAAAATTTGTACTGTAATATAAAAATCATGTTCCAAATTTTCAGGCTTCAATTGACGGTGGTTCCATTAACCATGATAAGGCCGCGGAAGGAATGCCAAATTCGGCTGCCAATACGCCCAACAGCACAAACAAACGGGCCTTGCGTAACCGGGAAAAAATGATCTATTTGAAAGAACGAAAAGCCCTAAAAACTATCGGAGTCGTGGTTTGCGGTTTTGTCTTTTGTTGGCTGCCGTTTTTCGTATTGTATTTGGTCGAAGCCGTTTGTCATCACCCGACGTGTTCGCTCGACGACCAAAACCGAAATAACGGGACTAGTTTAGAAAGCGACAAATTTTCTGTTACGTCGCCGTCGTCGAAAAACTTTTGCACCATACCACGTATCCTATCGGATTTATTCCTTTGGTTGGGCTACAGTAATAGCGTATTGAACCCTTTCGTCTATACGTTCTATAATAACGATTTTCGACGATGTTTCAAGGATTTGTTGACGTGCGGCTGTTTGAGGCGATCAGTCGATCGACGAATGTCCGTCAGGCGATTACATCAAAGTCGATTTTGAATTAAATTTCAAATTAAATTTTTTTTCAAATAAATTTTTTTTCAAAATTAAATTTTTTTTCAAAATTAAATTTTTTTTTCAAATTGAATTTTTTTTTTTTAAATTTGTTGAAAATTTTGAATTTTTTTTTTTTGAAATCCAACCACTAATGGACCTAAAAGTAAAGGAGAAAATTTGGCACAAGAATTTTCCATTGAAACTAGAAAGTCTAGAATTTTGTAATGCTAGCCACTTTACACTTTATTTAGTTTACACTACAATCTTCTAGAGAGGTAAGGCTTTCATACATTGCTGGCCTTATCATGGGCTTTGAATCCATCAACCTGAGTTTTTTCGGAACCACTGGGTAACTAGGGTATATCTAAATGGTGTACTGTGGTTGCTAATGCATATGGCGGATGCGGATCCAGATTGTGGATGCGGATTCTGCATTTTTTCTCTCAGGTTATATGTATTCAAGATTTGTAAAAGTTTCTTTCCCAAAATTTTTCTGTGTCACTTTTAAAACTGATCCACAGGGACTGTCATATGCATAAATCATTCAAGCTGCTTACTGTAGGAAATTAACTATCACCCCACACAGTTTAGGTGGCAAACTTTCCCGTATATGTTTAATGTTTTGTCTACTCGCCGCATGGGCCCATATATAACTACTTTGCTGACACCTTCAAGCTGCTCGCAACACTGAGTATGGTCGATTTTGTATAATTTCCTGTTAGATTGTCATTTTTGAAAAGATGCCGCAGGTACAATTCTGATGGAGCAAAATGGACTGTCTCAGGCTGCTTACTGTAGGAGACGGATTCACTACATGTGCGGGGGGGAATGAGCTGTCCCTGTGCACTTCCTTTAGTTTTCCCAGTAGGAGTCGAACATCCCGTAGCTCCGCCCCTTGCGTTTGTTTGTTACTAGTCACCATTACGTAATCATCATTTTCTATTGGTTTCCTAAGTGCATAGTTTCTCAGGCAAAACTATAAAGCTTTTGGATCAGGTAAGAGTGTCTTGCTGTAGGATTAGTGAATGCAAACAACTATCGTATATTTAGTTTATACATCTTTACTGTTACCAGGGTCTCTACAGCTACCGGGGTCTCTACAGCCACCAGGGTTTCTACAGCCATCAGAGTCTGTACAGCCACTAGGGTCTTTACAGGCACCAGGGTCTTTACAGCTAATAAGCCACCAAAGTCGGTCTGAGTGAAGTAAAACGAGTAAAAAAGTAAAACAAAAAAAGTGGGACAAGATTTGAAAATTATGGAAAAATTATAGATTTCCACTCACACTTTGGGAGGATGAGACTTGGACAGATTGGATACCCCTACAAGAGTGGCTGTAAAGACCCTGGTAGTTGAAAGGACCCTCATAGCTGTAGAGACCCTGGTGGCTGTATAGACCCGGTGGCTGTAGGAACCCTGGTGGCTGTAGAGACCTCCGTTCTAGAGCTTTTGTTCTTGAACAATCGGGACAACGTTCTACTACCCTACCTGACCACCGAGACTCTGACTGACATCCTAGACCCAACCCCCCTTGCCCAAAAAAAATCGTCAAACACCCCCCCCCCCCCCCCGTTAACTTTTTCCATCGTCAAGCTGAATGGCGAGAACGACACTTGCAAAACTCGATTCGTCTATTACAATTTAACTACACCTGAACCCGAATAAATAATTGCTGGTATTGGTCCACATAAATTTTTTTTTATTTTTGTAAAATTAGATATTTGGATTTTCTCGAAAAGTGAGAAATTTGTAAATTTTGTTGGATAGTCAATTTTTTGGATAATTTTACCACTTTTTGGCAAATTTTAGGAGCTTTTAGCCTTCTTTGGACAACAAACTTTACAGTTTTTGATGCAATTTTGAACAAATTTTTGACAATTTCAACAATTACTCTATCAAAGACTTTTTCAACAAGTTCAAAATTACCAATTTACCTTGTCGTTACCTCAACAATTTTGGACAACTTTTTAAAAAATTCTATACAACGTTACTGTTTACAAAACTTTTTTTCACAACTTCACAACTTTCAACAAGTGTAAAACTTTGAACAACTACTTGAGTGGTGTTTGGCAACTTTTGACATTTTTTTTCCAAAAATTTCTTGACAAATATACAATTTTTTAACAATTTGAGAACTTTTCTGTTTTTTAGAACTTTACAACTTTTGACATCCACAAGTTCCAACAGCTTTTTGGAAACTTTGGACAATTTTAAAACTTTTGACAACTTTTAACAATCTTACAACTTCAACAATTTGAGGGGAAATTTTCAATATAATTAAAATACTTTCGACAATATTTTCAAAATTTTTTTTTTTGGCAATTTTTAACAACTTTCTGCAATTTTTTACACTTTTTGTGACATATTTTGTAACTTTACAATTTTAAGTAAATGAAATTTATCAAGTAAATTCGAGTTAATAAACATAAATAAAGTCGACAATTGAAAAATTGTACATCCAAAAAGCAGAAGTAGATGCGAGTGGCCGACCCAGAATGCAGTTTTTTTTGACTCAGAAGCTGCATGGCACCTGATAAAATCCATATTTTTGCCATCTAAAGCCTATTTTTAAGCAAGGTTTAGTCTTAAGTTTAAAAAATTTGGTGTTGAAGAAACAGTTTTTTCGAACAAAATTTGCCAAAAAATGCGTACTCGGGTGTCGATCATCCGCATCCGCCTCTTAGACACAAGTCAAAATTAGCATCAGCAGGTGCCTTCTGACATTCACACATACCCAAAATACCCACCACATTGGAAAAACTCAGGTTGATGGATTCAAAGTCCACGATAAGATAATACCAGCTCTGCACGAAAATCCTTCCTCTCAACCAGATTATGCTGTAAACCAAATTGGGTGTAAACTGCTCAACATTACAAAGTCACTCACTTTGTAGTCTTATTATAGCAACTTTGTTTAAAATTTTTGTTCTTTGATTCACCACATTTCTAAAAATAATCTGCAATATTTCTAAAATTTCAAATGTAAACAAAAATTTAATTTTCAAATTTCAAAAAAAAAGTTTAAAAAATTGCATAGTGCTTCTAGCCGGTTTCCTTCACTACTTTTATTTCTCGACGGCTTCATCGCAATTCATGTGTAAAATTTTCAACTCTAAAAAAATTATTTCGAAATAACTTTAAACAAAATTTACGCATTTCAAAAAAGAATCCAAAATTAACAACATTTCGTAAATTGCTTCCAGTGGTTTTATGGTAAAATAATAAATTTAAGTTTTTGTTGTAAAACAATAAATTTATCACAAAGTGTGCATACTGTGCCAGTGCGTCCTGCGTGCATTTCCGTGTTATAGGATCGAACAGTACAAGTTGACGCCAGACACGCACGGCAAGAATTTTCCAGCTGGCGGGTCCATGGACTTTTTCCAGGGGGTAGGGAGGGTGCGTGAGCAAAAAAAACCAAAAAAAAAGTTCTGCAAGCCTCTTTTTCATACAAAATATGCACAAAAATCATCAAAAAAACTCTCTTGGAAAAAGTTGTGAAATCTGTCAACACTGGCCATCATGCCAGGGGTCCCCAGGTGCTCTATGTGGGAGGGATGTAGTCACTACCCTGATGTTGGCCAGTGGTGGGACACCTCCAGCGTAACTCGTGAAATTGGTCAACACTGGCCATCATGCCAGGGGTCCCCAGGTACTCTAAGTGGGAGGGATGTAGTCACTACCCTGACATTGGCCAGTGGTGGTAAACCTCCAGCACCACTTATGAAGCTGGTCAACACTGCTTACCGTGCTAGGGGTACCCTGGTGCTCCAAGTGGAATGGATCTAGTCCCTACCACAACATTGGCCAGTGGTGAGACACAGGGTGCCCTCCAACAACTGGATAAGGCAATTTCTCAGGAAAAGTAATTAAACCACTAATCGCCAAGGTGGTGTATGGGATGTAATGAACGGATAAGCGCAGACATGCCCAGCAAAAATTTTTCAGTGGGGTGGGTCTATAGGGCTTCTTTCCCAGGGGCTAAGGGGGTGGGTGAGCAAAAAAAGTTCTGAAAGCTTTTTTTTCGATACAAAAAACACAAAAATCATCAAAACAGCTATCTAGAAAAAAATCAGGGGAGGGGTGTTTGACAACTTTTCTTGGCCAGGGGGTTGGCCAGGGTGCCAGGTATGGGAGTTTAAACCCCCCCCCCCGCCCCCTATATGCATGTATGGATAAGCGCAAGGAGAGGAATGAATAATTGGCCAAAGACCCAAATATTTATAAACGAAATAAAATATGTGGGCCAAAATCACGCACCCGAAAACTACATGCAACTGCAAACACATCAGCGACAGTCACGGAAAGGGGGCGGAGTTAAGAAAAACGAATTTGATTGGCTAGAATTGTTTATTGGGCGGAGAAAAATTGCGGAAAACTGATTGGTCGTACTTGTTTACGGCAAGTTGCTTGAAAATGTTCACACACTGGATATGGTAAAAATGGGGATTAGTGGTTTCTTCGTTTTTTGGGCCATATTTACCTGGTGTACGTGGCCGCCGGAAGTATAATATGGAAAATATGAACAACAGACTACTTGACCTATTTTTCGGAAGACGACAAGATGGAAAACATATGGACCAGGGAATATTGGAGCCATATGTTATAACATAGCCTTATGCTATAACGTAGTCTCATGCTGTAACATATCCCCATGTTGTAACATATGCTCATGTTACGTAAAAATTCTTTTACCGGAAAAAATTTTTTTTTCATATCTATATATTTTAACACACCGCCATATCATGACATGGCTCTATCCTATAACATAGCCTCATGCTATAACATAGTCTCATGCTGTAACATATTCCCATGTTGTAACATAGGCTCATATTATGTAAAAAAAATTTCCGAAAATTTTCTTTTTCGTAGCCATATGTTTTAATATATCCTCATGTTATAACATGGCTCTATGCTATAACATGGCCCTATGTGTTATAAGATATAAGAATTTTTTTTCAAAACGTTTTCTATATCAAACGCCAGTTTTATAACATAGCTTTATGCTATAGCATTGTCTTATGCTATAACATGCCCATGTTCTAATATACAAAAAAATGTTTTTAAAACAATTTTGTTTTTGAACCTCCCTATGTTATAACATGGCCCTATGCTATGATTAGGCCTTATTTTATAAGATATATGTTATAAGAAATGATTTTCTTTCAAAAGAATTCTTATATCGAAACCGTATGTTATAAAACACCCTTGTGCTATAACATAGCCTCATGCTATAACATTGTCCTATGTTATAACATAAGCCTATCTTGTAGCATACCCAAAAATCTTTTTCAAAAATTTTCTTTCCGTAGCCATATGTTTTAACATATCCCCATGTTATAACATAACTCTATGCATTGACATAGCCTTATATGTTATGAGATATTAAAAATTTTTTCAAAAAATTTTCTATATCAAAGGCCTATCTTATAACATAGGTTCATGCTATACCATAGTCCCATGCCATAACGTATCCCTATGTTATA
This sequence comes from Romanomermis culicivorax, assembly GCA_963922205.1. Taxonomy (NCBI): domain Eukaryota; kingdom Metazoa; phylum Nematoda; class Enoplea; order Mermithida; family Mermithidae; genus Romanomermis; species Romanomermis culicivorax. The sequence goes on along the minus strand of CAWUHX010000408.1, from coordinate 57,767 downwards.
ACGTAAGCCCATGTTGTAACGTACAAAAAATGTTTTTAAAACAATTTTTTTATTGAAAATATATGTTTTAACATATCCCCATGTTATAACATGGCCCTATGATGTTATAAGAAATGATCTTTTTTAAATAATTTTCTTTTAAAAAATTAAAAAAATTTAAAAAAAAATATTATTAATATTATTAATATTATTATTAATTATTATTATTATTATTATTATTATTATTATTATTATTATTATTATCATTATTATTATTATTATTATTATTATTATTATTATTATTATTATTATTATTATTATTATTATTATTATTATTATTATTATTATTATTATTATTATTATTATTATTATTATTATTATTATTATTATTATTATTATTATTATTATTATTATTATTATTATTATTATTATTATTATTATTATTATTATTATTATTATTATTATTATTATTATTATTATTATTATTATTATTATTATTAATTTATTATTATTATTATTATTATTATTATTATTATTATTATTATTATTATTATTATTATTATTACTATTATTATTAACTTCATTGTTATTAATATTAATATTATTATTATTTTTGTTACCATTGTTATTGTTTTTGTTGTTATTATTATTATTATTAGCATTATTATTTTTGTTATTAATATTATAATGATTAATATTATAATGATTAATATTATAATAATTAATATTAATTCATCAATATTAAAATTATTAATATTGAAACTACTAATATCAAAATAATTAATATTAAAATTATTAATACTATTTTTTCAATATTATTATTAATATCAAAATTATTAGGATTATGTTATGACTAATTTATGTCATGCTATTTCTTTGGTTCATCAATTTTGAGTAAATTTTTGAGTTTTTAATTTGTTTTCTTCAGTTTTTTCAATTTTTTATGAAAATTTTATGCTTTTTCGTTTAATTTTAAATATTTTTTATAACTTTTTTCGCAGATTTTTTGTCATTCACATTATTTTTGCTGATTTTCTGATGTAAACTGCGTTTTTCACTTTTAAAAAAAGCATCGAAATGTCGTTTTTTTCATTTTTTTCGAATTTTCAAATTTTTTTCCAAGCAAAAATTTTTTTCCAACATATAAATGATAACAAAAAAAACTAATTCTACCTATTTTTTTCTCTCTATTTATAATTTTCATGCTTATTTTTGTATTTTTCAATTTTTAGCATTTTCATGAGTTACCTTTTTTTTTATTTTTTTCTTTGAAGTTTTTTTCTTTTGTTTTTCTAAGAAATTATTTTTCGAGCTTTTTTTACATTTTCAATTTTTTCATCTCCAATTTTATTATATTTTGAGTATTTTTCTTTTATTTTTCAATAGGATATTTTGCTTTTTGTTGATTTTTATGTTTTTCATATTTTTCAGAGATTTATTGTCATTTTTAGAAATTCGAATTTCTCTCAAAATTTCGAAATGCTTTTTTCAAAATATATTTTGTTATAAATTTTCAAATTTTTGATGGAAATTTTTGCTAATTTTTTATGTTTCATTTTCGAATTTTTCCATATATTTTTCTTTTTTTTCATTTTTTTGTTCCTTTTTTCTGTTTACTTTTTTTCTCAATCTCCTTTCGTAAAAATTTTGTCGTTTTTCTTTTTTTTATTTTTTGTTATTTTTTCCCTTTTTAATTTTTATATTTTTTAAAATGTTGAGCAAATTTCTATTTTTTTCTTGCTTTGTTTTTTAGTTTTCACCAATATATTTCGCTTTTGCGTCCAAGTTTTAGTTTTTTTATTCAAATATTTTTTTGTTTTTTCTTCTTTAAACTTATATTTTGTTATAAATTTTCAAATTTTTGATGGAAATTTTTGTCATTTTTTTATGTTTCATTTCCGAATTTTTCCATATATTTTTATTTTTTTCATTTTTTTTGTTCCTTTTTTCTGTTCACTTTTTTTCTCAATCTCCTTTCGTAAAATTGTTGTTGTTTTTCTTTTTTTTATTTTTTGTTATTTTTTCCTTTTTTAATTTTTATATTTTTCAAAATGTTGAGCAAATTTCTATTTTTTTCTTGCTTTGTTTTTTAGTTTTCACCAATATATTTTGCTTTTGTGTTCAACTTTTAGTTTTTTTATTCAAATATTTTTTTGTTTTTTCTTCTTTAAAGTTTCGAATTTTATCTATTTCTTGTTATAGAAATGATTAAAGAAAAATATTTCTACTTTATCTATTTATAAATTATTGAGCTTATTTTTGTTTTTTTAGTACTTTTTCAGTACTTTTGTGATTTTTAATGCAATTTTTTTCATGCATTTTATTTATTTTTTAGTTATTTTTTGTCTTTTTTTTTGTGTGTATTTTAGTTTTTTCCTACTTTGATTCATTTTTTTGTATATTTTGTTGAAATTTTTTTGTTAAAAATGTATAAAAATGATATTTTCTGGTTGTTTTTGTAATATATTTGTGTTTTTTCTATGAAATAAGAAAAAGTCTCACATTTTAAAGTTTTCCACATTTTTCATATATTTTTCATTTTTTTAGTTTTTATCGTTTTTCAAAAATTTTTTTTTGCAAATTTTTGGTTGTAGTTTCATTTTTTTCTTGCTTTTTCAAGTTTCTCTAGTTTTCTTTGTCTTTTAAATGTAAATTTTTTGCAATTTTTCTACATTTTTTTGTTTCTACAATTTTTTTTTACATTTTTTTGTACGAAAATGAGTTGAAATGACTTAAAAATTGTGCCAAAAACCAAAAAAAAAATTCCTTGGGCTGCCTGGACTGTCATCATTTTGACCCCAATGTGTTGGTCATTCGACTTTCGATGATGAGGTTCACCAGGATGAAGTAAGCCGCAGAGTAGGTTTTTTTTAAATCTTCAATTTTCTACAGTAAACCAGAATTTTCATTTTAACAGTAAACTTTACACTAATGTTGGGCATTATTTACGTGTAAAGTATAGTTCGTACAGTTCTTTGGATGAAATAAGACAATTATTATCATTTTTGAAACCACAAAACACCTATCCTAACGTTATAGCCGCTAATCAATCGTTGGAAAAAATTTACGAATTAATTAGCGATTTATTACCCGATCAAAATTTTCGTGATGATCAAGTTCGAAAAATTGGTAAATTTTTGGTTTACTGTAGAAATTTATGCAAATTTTTCAAATTTTTTAGCTCATCGACAATGTTCCTCATCATCATCGACGACCAATTTTCCAAAGTTTTCTTTGAATTTCAAAAATCAATACTATCTACCGTCCCATAATATAAAATACGAATCTACGGATTTTCTATGTCGATATTCGTACTATGACGGGAAACCACCAGGTTTAGAATCGGATTCTAGTTTTTTGGACCATGAAGAAGAAGAAGAAACAAATTTCAAAGTTGATTATAGTTCTGATCAAGATATGTTCCAATTGTCACGATGATCTCAATGTATATAATAAAATGTGTGTAGTTTAAAAATTTTTGACCACTGGTCACTCTAGTGACCATTCAACTAAGAATGGTCACTTGGCTTGCGTAACTCAAATGACCATTCACATTTTGAGTGACTGTAAAATTTCGGGTAAGAAAATCACTTCTTCGACCGGATGGTCAAGGGCTAATCGACCACATTGACCACGAGGGTCAACACTGGGCAAAGAGCCAAACTCAGGTTGATGGATTCAAAGTCCAGTAAAACAACAATACAATAAAAAATGCACCATTCTCCACAAAATCTTCCTTGTTAATAATTCGATGTTGTAAACTGATGTTGAGTGTAATGTTCCCTAAGTTTAAGACTAAAAACATGGTTTTGATAAAGCATGTATTTTTGATATTATCCTGGAAATTTCATAATCAGAGGCTACTTTCAACAATTGGTTTTGGCAAGTTTCAGCAAAATTATACACTTTTTACAACTTTTTCGGAATTTTCAATCGACTAATCTTCAACAACTTTTCATTTTTTTGACAGTAGCTTAAAAGTTTATAACAGTTTTTTAAACAATTTTACATTTTTTGGCGTGTGTATGGACAATTTTCACCAATTTTACAACAACTATTTAATAAATTTGGACAAGTTTCTTGACAATACAAGATAAATTTAAAGTTTTCTGACAACTTTTTTTGACTGACTGAAAAAAATTAATGCTTTTTAAACAACTTTTCGACAAGTTTACCTTTTTTCGACAACTTTACAGTTTTCAACAGCTCTTAACAATTTTTCACTTTTTCGATAATCATTGTCAATTCTCAGCAACTTTACAACAACTTTTTGACAATTTTTCGTTAACTGTAAAGAATTTTTGGATTTTTTCCTTAATGTTTAAACTTTTTGAAATTTTATGACTTTAAAAAAATTTTTATGGAAAAAATAGTTAAAAATTTTGAAATGTTGTGCAGTATTTTCTGGAAAAAAAATTGAGTGCAGCACTGAACAGTTGTTCGACCCAATGGTCAAGGGCTAATCGACCAAGTTGACGACAACGGTCAACATTGGGCAAAGAGCCAAACTCAGGTTGATGGATTCAAAGTCCAGTAAAATAACAATACAATAAGAAAAATGCACCAGTCTCCACAAAATCCACTTTGTTAATGAATTGACGTTGTAAAGTGATTTTAAGTGTAATGTTTCCCGAGTTTAAAACTAGAAAATTTGGTTTTGAATTTCTGATAATATCTTCGAATATTTGTAATCCAAGGCTATATGAACAACTTTTTAGCAACTTTACACTTTTTTAACAAGTCTTCACAATATTTTAAAACAACTTTAAAATGAGTTTTTGACAATTTTAGACAACTTGTTCGACTATTCTTGACAACTTTAAACTGTTTTGACACTTTTTTGACCATTTACAATAAATTTATAGTTTTTAATGATTCTCGACAACTTTACATTTTTTGTAGAACCTTTTCAATAGTTGTACACTTTTCCAACAACCTATTTTGGCAACTTCACAGTTTTTCATCAGATTTCAACAATTTTCATCATTTTTACAACAATTTTTGTTAACTTTTTGACAAGTAGGTATATAGGCTGGTATGGCATAATACAAAAGATACCCAACTTGGGCATACTTCCTACAATGAGGTGGTATTCTACACATATTAAGCTACAGGCATACTTTCTACACCCTCTGTATCACCGGACACTGTATACAAATTTAGATCATTTTACTCTGTCGACAATACTTTTTTTATGGGCCTGTATGACTAATCCACAACTTTACACTTTTTCATAAACCTTTTTGACTATTTTCAATAAGTTTACACTTTTTGAGTAAGTCTTAATAATTTTGGAATGATTTTTTGACAATTTGGCACAAATTTCTCGACAAACCGCAAAAATTATGTAATCATTTTGACAATCTTTTCAACATTTTGACCACTTCACAAAAAAGTTTTAGAGTGTACAGGGGTTTTAGAATGACTCTACTTTATCAGGCTTATGTTTTTTTGTGCATGTGTGATGGAGAAAAAATTCATTCAGATGCAGCATATTAGGCTGCTGTGGATGTTGATAAGTTGAGACTGACCTTTGGGTTTATACAACGAAAGTTGCAACAGTTCTGACCACAGGCTAAAAAACACGAATATACCAAAACACTATCAGATACCTTCACCAGTACTTTTCTAAGTCTCAGGCAGAACAGCTTGACCTGTACCTCAGAAGATCCTACGCGGGTCTCCAATTGAAGCTTCCCCTATGAAACAATTATGGTCGAGAAAGCATCGGGTGAAGAGACGATGACGCCAATACAATAAAATACAAATGTATAAATGGTGATGTGTGACGCATCAATAATGATCCAAAAACACATAAGGAAAATATTACCAAAAACACGTGAAACAGCGACATCAAAAATCTATATAAATTTTGTTCTTTATTTCAGCCACTTTTTGCTGCATCCACCACCTACGCACTAACGCCGGAAGTTGAACACCTGCACCTACAGTAACCCTAAGAACTGCTATAAGCATAATAAAATTCTTAAAAAAAAGGGGTAAAATTTTCGTAAAATTTATAAAATTAAAAAATTTCAAAATATATAAAACCCTGAAAAATAGGTCCATTTGATTTTTATGTCACTTTTGGAAGTCGATCGCAAGTATACACTGATCATTCCATGCATAAATTATTCATGGTAATTACTGTAGCTAGATGTGTTAATGTAGACACTTCTTCACCTCGCAAAAGATTTTTTCTCAATAATTTCTTGAATACTGATTTTCATTTAATAATAAATTACTTCTGTTTGAGTTAGAATTTTAGCATAACCAAGATTCGACTCCGAGTACTACCAAATTTATTTTGAGACAAAATTTATCAGTGATTGAGAAAATGATAGCTGGTGGCTGAAGGGCATGCCTGGGAAAGGACTTCATGATGAACGTACATGCACATAAGGGGTAGGGGGTAAACCCCCTCACCTGAGACCTCGGCCCAAAAAATGATCAAACACCCCCCTGAACCTTTTCTAAGACATTTTTGTGCATATTTGTATGAAAAATAGGCTTGCAGATTTTTTTGTTGTTTTGCTCACCCACCCTCCCCCTTAACCCCTGGGAAAAAGTTTACGGACCCTCATCCCTGGAAAATTTTTGCCATGCATGTCTGAATGATGAACCTTCATAGTTTTTCAAAAATGTCCATCATACAGGATTTTGGTCTGAACTAGTGCTTCACACTTTCAGAATTTTAGGACCCGGGTACCCGGACTTTGGGGTACCTGGGTTACCTGGGTACTATATGCAAGTATTAAAAAAGTCAGTGGATGAACACACTCCATGAAAATTTTCAGAAAACTCCTAAATTTTGAGGCATGACCCTTGCAAAGTGCTAAGAAACAAAAATTAGGAAAAACCAATAACACATTTACTTCAAACAAAAGTTTATTCACTGTAACTGCACATAGATACGAGTAATAGTATATAAATATTCCATTTATACAATATCTTGTTGAGATCCAGGTACCCGGGTAGCACATCAGAAAATTTACCTGGGCACCTGGGTCTACCCGGGTATACCTGGGTACCCGAAATACCCGGGTACCCGGTTAGTCTGAACACCATCCATGCATAGTTACATGCTATGTCTAACACGTGCCCGGATATATCTGTCCAACACCTCACTTTAAATGGTGCAACATTTGTCATTTGACCTTATAATGATCCATTTCCGACCATCTATAACATTTTTTGTCGTTTAACAAAGGACTCATTCTGCCCAGACCAGCTCCTGAAATCAAACTTGGTTCTCTAGACTAGCAGTTGGATGTGGTAACCACTACACCAACATGGTCAAATTTGCTATTTATTAGCTCGCAATGAGCAGTCGACAGAGGCAAGTTAAACGCTTTTAAAATTTTTAAAAATTTAAAAAATGTAAAAACAAGAAAAGTTCGAAAAAAGTAGAAAAAATCACAGCAATCTAAGCACCAAATTTGTTCATTGCCCTTCCTGAAAACTTACAGCCGATGAGAATTTTTACAGCCAAAGAGCCATAACTATAATTTTTTTATCACTGTATTAAGGTGAAAATAAGTGAATGGTGGATATTTCGCGATAAAACTGCTAAAAGCATTACGCAATTTTTTGAACTTTTTTTTTTTGTGAAATTTGAAAATAATTTTTGTTTACATTTGAAATTTTAGAATTATTGCAGATTATTTTTAGAAATGTGGTGAATAAAAGAACAAAAATTTTAAACAAAGTTGCTACAATAAAACTACAAAGTGAGTGACTTTGTAATGTCGAGCAGTTTACACTCAATTTGGTTTACAGCATAATCTCGTCCAGAGGAAGGATTTCCATGCAGAGCTGTCATTATTGTGGACTTTGAATCCATCAACCTGAGTTTTTCCAATGTGGTGTGAATGTTAGATGGCATCTGCAGGTGCTAATTTTGACTCGTGTCAAAGAGGCGGATGCAGATGATCAACACCTGAGTGCAGATTTTTAGGCAGATTTTGTTCCAAAAAACTGCTTCTCCAACACCAAATTTTTTAAACTTAAGACTAAACCTTGCTTAAAAATAGGCTTTAGATGGCAAAAATATGGATTTTATCAGGTGCAGTGCAGCTTCCAAGTAAAAAAAACTGCATTCTGGGTTGGCCACTCGCATCTACTTCTGCTTTTGGATGCGCAATTTTTGAGTTGTCGACTTTATTTATGTTTATTAACTCGAATTTACTTGATAAATTTCATTTACTTAAAATTATAAAGTTATAAAAATTGTCAAAAAAAGTGTAAAAAATTGCAAAAACTTGTTAAAAATTGCCAAAAAAAATTTTTTTGAAAATATTGTCGAAAGTATTTTAAAGTAATAATTATGTTGGAAATTTCCCCTCAAATTGCTGAAGTTGTAAGGTTGTTGAAAGTTGTCAAAAGTTTTAAAGTTGTCCAAAATTTCCAGAAAGTTGTTCGAACTTGCGGATGTCCAAAATTGTTAAGTTGTGAAAACAGTAAAGTTCTCAAATTTTTAAAAAATTGTATATTTTTTTCAGGAAATTGTTGGAAAAAATGTAAAAAGTTACCAAATACTTGTTCAAAGTTTTACAGTTGTTGAAAGTTGTGAAAAAATTTTGAAAGTAGTAACATTGTGTAGAATTGTTTACAAAGTTGTCAAAAATTGTTGAGGTAACGACGAGGTAAATTCATAATTTTGAACTTGTTGAAAAAGTGTTTGATAGAGTAATTGTTGAAATTGTCAAAATTTGTTCAAAATTGTGTCAAAAACTGTAAAGTTGTTGCGAAAAGTTGTCGAAAGAAGGCTAAAAGCTGTTAAAATCTGCCAAAAAGTGGTAAAATGGTCAAAAAAAAACATTATCCAACAAACTTTACAAATTTCTCTTTTTAAGAAATCCAAACATCTAATTTTACAAAAACAAAAAAAATTTATGAGGGCACAAACCAACTATTAGGATAACTTAAATTGTAATAGGTGAATCGAGTTTTGGAAGTGTCGTTCTTGCGAATCAGCTTGACGAAAGCTCTGAAACCAGTACCCTGCTTCGTCACAATATCCATACGCATGTAGATCAGTAGTTCATTGGATTCTGTGTAAATTGTTAGAATGGACGGATCATTGTTACAGCAAAATCTAGAAAGCTACCCATTATGGATAAGAGGTCCAAAAAACCTAAATTCCAATTACCTGTAGCCATTGACGGACAAATCTTTTGATGCTCGAACTTCGACGTAATCCCGACACATATACGTATTTCTACAGTACATGAAAAAATTTTGTTTCACAAATTTGAACGCCATTCGTCTACCGATGGGGGCCTGGAAAATGTGAAATTTTTTTGCAATAATTATCTAAAGTATAGATATCAAACTACTTTAAACAACCAAGCACAATAGAGTGGCCATTTGCTCGCTGTTCGATTGTAATACGGGGACGTGATCCAATAGATTTTGTTTATATTTGTCACGTTAGTCAGGGCCTGGCCACAATCCGGACGTACTGGAATTTACATTAAAAATGACGCATTTCAATATTTTTTTCATAAAATTCAAACTTTGATACGCTTTTTCGCATAGTCGACCCGTGAAGCCTAGCGGACACACGCACGTGTTACATGTCGTAGCATTAAGGAATGATCCGTGTTGACAATCGATCTCTGCTGATGGAGGACACATGTCTGATATAAACGTAGAAAAATTTACACGCTGATATTTTTTGGAAAAAAAATCAACTCACAAGGCCAACAGTACATGGCGTTTAGTCTGCGGATATCGGCGAATGATAATAAGTCATTATAGTAATCGGGATCGGCTAACATTCTCTGGGCTGATAGGCAATATGACATTTTATCCCTTAGAAAAGATTTGCTAGTTATTTGTAGGATGGAATATGTATGATATCTTATCATGTTTGTTGGGGATGGGAGGGACCCAGATTTTCCGGTGCAATTGGACCTGGACTTGAAATTTTTGACGGGTCAGTCTTGCACTCAGACTTAAAATTCTCGGTAGGTGGGACTCGGACTCGGACTCTGATACCCATCCCATCCCTACTATAGGTGTACATGAGTGGTGTAACTCCGACTGGGACTTGAACCTGAAATTTCTGACAGGTTGGACTCAGACTTAAAATTCTTGGTAGGTCGGACTCAGACTTGGACTTGAAAAAATTCTCGGTTACCCGAAATCTTGGACTCGGATACCCGTTTCATTCTGTGACAATGCACGACCTTCGCGCATTTTCCTCTGAACCCGTACACTTGATGTTGCTCAGCCAAGTCATGGGCCCAGACCTGGATTTTTGTGACGGGCACTGCTGTAGTCGCAACAGGCGATGCAGGGATGTGCAGTCAGTGGTAGAGACGCTACCACCCAGTGTGCAAGAACTGTTACAATTCCTACTATAGGTATACATGAGTGGTGTTACTTGGACTTGGACTTGCAATTTTTGACGGGCCAGACTCCAACTTGGACTTAAATTTTTTGGCACGTCCGACTCAGACTTGAAAAAATGCTTGGGTACCCGAGGTTTCGGACTTGGATACCTGTCCCATCCCTACTGTAGGTATACATGAGTGGAATTACTCGAACTCGCATTTGAAATTTTTGAGGGGTTGAACTCAGACTCGGAATTGAAAAAATGCTCAGATACCTGAGGTCTTGGACTCAAATACCTATCCCATCCCTAATATTTGTATTATTGGTGTGTTACCACATATGTTTGTTAACTATTATAGTTTTTTTATATGTTATAATACTGTATTTTGTCCTGTACTGTTTATACCTCTATCTACAGTAACCAGCATTTTTTGTATATGCTCACCATTTGTTCAATTGATTCACTGGAAAAAGTGTATATGTATGGTATGTGTATCGACGATTCTCCAATTTGCTCAAATTTCCAAGCATTGTGTGGTAATAATCTGCAAACAATCCAGTCTTCAGCGGAGCAGCGTGAAGTCCCAACGCCTCCATAAGAGCATTGGTCATCTGACTGATCGACGAGCAAAATTGGCTATTCAAATAAAGGCTAAAAAATTTAGCATACATTAAACATGGACAATATTACATATCATTAACATCTCACTCGGCAGATGTAGGACTTCGAACGATTGCATAACATCTATACATATGCTTGTGAGATAATAGTTGAAAGCGTACTGTGTCGTGTGAACCATTCGTAGATGGAGCATTCTTAGTGAATCTTGGAAAGTAGTGATATGTATATCACAGACATGCAGGGCTAAAATTTTCCAGGGTGGAGGGTCTGCGGACTTTTCATCGAGGAGTGGTGGGGGTAGGTGAGCAAAAAAACAAAAAAAGTTCCAGAAGCGTGCATTTCATATGAAATATATGTCGAAAATATTGAAAAAGCTGTCTTCAAAAAGTTCAGGGAGAGGTGTTGGAGGATTTTTTCAAACCAAGGAGGGGTGTTCAGGGTGTCAGGTAGGAGGATCCAAAGTCCAAAGGTCAAAGGTGAGCAAAAAAACAAAAAAAGTTCCAGAAGCGTGCATTTCATATGAAATATATGTCGAAAATATTAAAAAAGCTGTCTTCAAAAAGTTCAGGGAGAGGTGTTGGAGGATTTTTTCAAACCAAGGAGGGGTGTTCAGGGTGTCAGGTAGGAGGATTTACCTTTCCCTGACCCCCCCCCCCGCCATGTGCATGTATCATATATCATAGGCATGCAAATGTCGCACTCACTTCAAGCACGTTTTCGATTGGAAGAATGCTAAAACTTTTTCCTCCCACTCGTACGTGAATCTTCCGTAGAATGCGGCTTCATCCGTCAATTTATATTCGATAGGATACCTGGCATCTATATCCGGAATATACAATTCTAAAAAAAAATTTTTTTCAAAAAATTTTGCAAAATTATCAATTTTCAGAAAAATTCTTACGACTGCCGTTTGGAATGAAATAAAAACCGTTGAAATTTTCGGCATCGCAATTTAAACTTAGATAATATAAAATCTGCAGGAAAAAAATTTTTAGCACCCGTTATCGTGTGTATAAGGCATCAGCTTACTATAACCAAAAAGAGAACCATACTTCTCGAAAGCTTTTAGTGGTAATGGCAATTTTTATTACAAGTTTTACATAATTCAAGAGTCGTATTTAGTAAAACAAATGGAAAAGCCATTTATTATTGCCTAGGTTACTGTATATCATCTGAAATCTATTCAAATGGCATGGACAGCACTTAATTTCAATGCAGTGCTGACTGGTTGCTCGACCTTTATAGTCAAGGTCTGACTGACCACATTGACCACAAAGGTCATCATTGGGCAAATAGCCAAACTCAGGTTGATGGATTCAAAGTCCAGTAAAATGTGTGTAGTTTACAAATTTTTGACCAGTGGTCACTCGAGTGACCCTTCAACTAAGAATGGTCACTTGGCTTGCATAACTCAAGTGACCTCTTACATTTTGAGTGACCATAAAATTTCAGGTAAGAAAATCGCTTCTTGGACCCAATGGTCAAGGGCTAATCGACCGTGTTGACCAGGATGGTCAACATTGGGCAAAGAGCCAAAAACTCAGGTTGATGGATTCAAAGTTCAGTAAAACGACGACAATAAAAATGCACCATTCACTACAAAATCCTCTTTGTTAATAATTTGACGTTGTAAACTGACGTTGAGTGTAACATTTTTTAAGTTTAAACCGATAATTTCGGATGGATTATTAACACATGTAGAAATTTTCTTCTTTTTTTTGTTTTCTTTCCTTTTCAAACCAAGCTTGACCGTTGCTGAGGATGCTCACACGTACCTCAATGCTAGCTCCTTATGGAATATGGCTCCAGTGCCACTCAGGATGCCCTTCAACACTACTGATGATCAAATCAGGACTACCACTGCTACACCAAGGGAGTGACGTTTCATTGAAGCGGGTTCCGAACTCGTCTGTTTTTGTTTAACTCTCATCGAGATGGTCGCACCTGCCCTGACGCTAGCTAGTTATGAGATGGTTCCAGGGCCACCAAGGAAGCCCATCCACAGTGCTGACCCTTCTGAGGGTACCTTTGCTGCCACAAGAACCTGAGTTGATGCAACACAGGTTCTGTCACCAGATTGGAATGGCAGCTCTAGTACCACCTAGAAAGAACTTCAACATGGGTGATGACCACTGCAGGGTACCTCTGCTACACAAAGGGCTCAATGATGTTCTATGCAGTTCAAGGGTTCCAAACAAAATTTGGGTCATGTCCTACTTGATGTTTAGTGTTACAGGATAGGCCTATGCATCCCGGAGACCCCTTGAACATTGGTGGCCTACGAGGGGCACCCCTGCTGTTCATGGTCCCAAACTCAACTCCAGCCTTGGTAGAGATGGTCACCCTTAGCCAGACTGTAGTCAGGAATGGAACAACTCTGGTGCCACCCAGGAAGCCCTCCAGCACTGGTGACTTTACCTGCAGTAGCCCTGCTGGTCCAGGGAGTGAATGATTTTGTTAAAAAAGTGGTCAGTGTTATGGTCAATTTCTTCGCATTAACCCGCATCATAAGTGATACATGGCTCATTTGGATCTTGTGTCATACTGTAGCCAGCTGATTGAATCACAAATTTTTGTTTATTTGATCTAAACTTGTTCCAACAGAATGGATAAGCTGAAAATCAAAGAAATTTATTAATGAAAAATTCCATATAACCAAAATTTGAACGAGTGTAACTCCATCAAAAATGAACTTACATAATTTTTAATTATATGTTTGAGTTCAACTCAACAAGATCTATCGATTGATACCCAATTTGCAATTTTTTAGAGAGAAAAAAATTTGTCGTTAGGGGTATTGATAAGTCGTGATTTGGGTGATTGATAAGTCGTGATTTGGGTGATTTGAACGCATTCAAAGTGAATCAAAAGGTTCATTTGGATCTTCTGTCATACTGTAGCCAGATGATTGAACCACAAATTTTCGTTTATTTGATATAAACTTGTTCCAACAGAATGGATAAGCTGAAAATCAAAGAAATTTATTAATGAAAAATTGCGTATAGCCAAACATTGAATGAGCATAACTCCATCAAAAATGAACTTACATAATTTTTAATTATATATTTGAGTTCAACTCGACAAAATCTATCGATTGATACCCAACATTGAACGTTTTAGAGGAAAAAAAATTGTCATCAGGTGTATCAATAAGTCGTGATTTGAACGACCTGAATGCATTCGGAAGTGCATCAAAGTCATACCTTTCCCAAATAATTTCCATACAAATAATTGTCAATAGCTTTATACAAGCTGGTAACGAAAAACGAGAAAATTCGAATGGACGAAATTTCAACATAGGAAACGCAATTTCGAGGTTACAGTAAACTGATCACAAGACAGCTAAAATTGGAAAAAAGTGCCTATCATGAGCAATGATTTCGATTTCTAACAACATTATATGATGAAACTAAAATTTCGGATCATGATAAACAGTCATGCAGAATTCTCCTGTGATATGTGTCTAATTATCTAGATGACGCGCATGTTTGGCATTTTAGAGAGTTTGAGAGACTGTGATCGAGATTACTGTAATTTCCTCGAATTCAGCGACGCTGCGATTTTTTGGAATATCGGCGTTTTCCGTGCACGAAAAATATGGAAATTTTCGAATCTCCATATGAGAATTTTGGGGAGACATACTTTTCTATACGCGGGATTTTTAAATTTGGGAAAGAATTGCAAAAATCGCGGCGCGTCGCGTCGAAAAAATCAATTTTTTTTGCAATTTCGGATGGAAAAAAAATAATTTTTCGACTTTACAAATCGAAAATATCCATTTTTGGCTTGAAAAACGTTGAAAAACCAATTTTTAGGAGCAAAATAATGATTAACATGGGTGTTTTAAGTGCGCGAATGGAAAAAAATTGCGGGACTCCTTCTCGAAAAAATGATTTTTCGAGCAAAAAATGCATCAATTAAGATTGAAATTCGTTAAAAAACGCTAAACAGGGAGTTCTTTCGGTAAATAATGATAATCTTTCGGCTTTTTTAGACGCTCGATTTTTTCAAGTTTGAAAAAACTTGCGGGAAATCGCGCGTCGAAAAATCACTTTTTAAGCGGAAAAATCGACCTAATTTAAAGCTAATTTCGCTTTAAAAATGCTCCAAAACGTGTAATTTGGGAAAATTATCATCCTGCAGCTTTATTTTAGATGCTCGATTTTTTCAAGTTTGGAAAAAACTTGCCGAAATCGCGCGGTTCGTCGCGTCGAAAAATGACTTTTTGAGCGAAAAAATTAATTTATTTCGATCAAATTCCGCTTAAAAAATGATTACCCGGGCTTTTTTCGTCGTTAAATTTTTTAAATTGGGAAAAATTTAGTAGAAATCGCGTCAAAAAATGATTTTTTTCCTTCACAGAAATCGCAAAAATCCGCTATTCGCCACCCAAAAAATGCTCGAAAACGAAAATTGTATAGCTCAAAATGACGATTTGGATCAATCTAATCGCAAAAGACCGCAATTTGGGGGCCGTTTTTTAGAGGACGAAAGCGAAATTTTTCAATTTAATGCTTGGTAAAGTTCAAAAACATACCTTGGCGGGGGCTTGACGGGGACCCCACCCCCAACTAACTCAACCCTTTACCCAAATGTCGGGACCCCCGCCCTCAACTTGGTCAACCCTATACCCAACGCCCCCCCCCCCCCTCGACAAACTCGGAAAAATTTGCTTTTTGTGGAAAATTTCCGAAATTTTTCCGACTTTTTTGGGTTTTTTTTCGATCCCCTACCCAAAATTTTGGAGATGTTGGGACCCCCAACCCCAAAATTTTGGGTTTACCCTGCCCCCAACTGGTCGGTCCTCTTACGGGTATGCCCTATACCCGAATGTTGCGACCCCTGCCCCCAACTTGGTCAACCCCATACCCAACCCCCCCCCCCCAAACTCGCAAAAATTAGGAAAAAATTGGCTTTTTTGTGGAAAATTTTCGGAATTTTTTCGACTTTTGTGGGGGGTTTTTTGACCCCCCCTCCCCAAAATTTTGGGTTACCCTGCCCCCAACCGGTCGGACCTTTGACAGGTAGGGGGGAGATTGCGTTGACCCCCACCCCCAACTTGGTCGAACCCTATACCCAAATCTCGGGACCCCTACCCCCAACTAGGTCAACCCTATACCCAACCTCCCCCCAAACTTGGAAAAAATTGGCTTTTTTGGGGAAAATTCTCGGAATTTTTTCCACTTTTGTGGTGGTTTTTCGACCCCCTCCCCAAAATTTTAGAAATTTTGCGACCCCCACCCTAAAATTTTGAGTTACCCTCACCCCCCCCCCCTAAAATTAGGTTTTTCCTTGGTTTTTGATCAATTTTTTTCTCAAAAAATAGGGACGATGTTGAATGGAACGACGAACAAAAATTTTTAGCGCAAGAAAAAATCAAAAAAATTGTTCCAAATTGATGCCCGAAGAAGATTCTGGTAGGTAAATAAATATATAATTTTTTTTTAATTTAAAATTTAATTAAATTTTTGGAAATTTTAGAATTATTAGAAAATCGAGCCGAATTTTTTTGGGACGAATTTTACGCAACGCACAAAGATGGATTTTTTAAAGATCGTAATTGGTTATTTACGGAATTTGCGGAATTGAAGCGATTTTCTTGTTCATCATCCGAGGAAAAATGCCAAAATTTTCAAATTTTAGAAGTTGGTTGCGGCGTCGGCAATACAATTTTTCCAATTTTAGAAGCGAATAAGTAAAAATTTCGGGATGTTCCTGGTGCCCGTGCGCTTCAACTTTGCTCGACCCTCATGTTGGATATTTACGCAATTGTTGTAGTGTGTTTTCCGCTGATTTTGTCGTTTTTGTTAAAGAGTACATGAGGCCCGCAGGTAGCAAGTGGAGCGAGCAACGCGGACCATCAACAGTCATCTTACTGTAGTGCACGTCAGTAGGCATGCCTCGTAGAAAGTGCTGTGTCCTGATTCCATGGAACTTGCTTTAATCGTTTAAGGTTTTCGGATGCTGAAACGCGGAATGCACCAACTTACCCTTCTAGGAATGGAACCCGAACACTCAAACTATTCTCCAAATACTTTGACTTTGGCTTATTACATACACATAGGGGGTCACCCCCTGCCAGAGACCCTGGATACCCCTCCCTGACCTGGAAAAAATCATCAAACACCCCTCCCTGAACTTTTTGGGCGACAGTTTTTATGCATATTTTCTACAAAAACCATGCTTATAAAGTTTTTTTTTGTTTTTTGCTCACCCACACCCCTACCCCCCTGGATAGAAAGTCCAAGGACCCTGCCTCCTGGAAAATTCTTGCCGTGCAGGTCTGCTTAGGCTAGAAAAATATACGCACCACTTCTTTTCACAATTTACGTAATGCGCGCAGAGCAAAAATAACGACCAACCACTCAGAAACAACAATGATTACATCACTTTCGGGGCTACAGTAGCCACGCCTCTTTTGTCTTCTGGACATGATCTCGTCCGTCTATAGGTATGAACTTGCCGATCTTTCTTGACAATTGACAAACAATTTTACAATGGACTTTTCACTGGGTAAAAGATCCATTTCTTCAATGATAACTAGGATATAAATACACATAGGGGGTTAGGGGTAGGTAAACCCTCCTGCCTGAGACCCTGAACACCCCTTCCTAGCCTGAAAAAAATGGTCAAAAACCCCTCCCTGAACCTTTTTGAAGACAGTTTTTTTTTGATATATTTATGCGTATTTTGTATGAAAAGCATGCCTGTGAAAGAATTTACGAGGGGGGGGGGGTAAACCACCTTACCTGACACCCTGGTCACCCCCCCCCCCTCTGACCCAAAAAATCTACCTGAACTTTTTCTGAGACAGCTTTTTTGTGCATATTTTGTTTGAAAAACAAGCTTTCAGAACTTTTTTTTGTTTCTTTTGCTCGCCTACCCCCCCCCCTAGCCCCTGGATAAAAAGTCTAAGGACCCTCCCCCCCTGAAAAATTCGTGCAAGACCCCCTCAACTTGGTTGAACCCTATACCCAAAAAGTTGACCCCCCCACCTCGGATAAATTTGAAAAAAGTAGCTTTTCGAGAAAGTTTTCAAAATTTTTTGGGATTTTTGAGAAAATTTTCGAAATTTTGGACCCCCACCCCAAAATTAGGGTTTACCCCCCCCCCCCTGTACCCTAACTGGTTGGAACTCTTACTGGTATTATTGGACTATTGGAAAATCAAGAAGAATGAATATCATTTGCTTGCAAACCTCATGCGATGATTCTTATGTGGCTGGTATTTTTAAGGAGAAATTTAAATTTTTTAAAATTTTCAAAATTTAAATTTTTTAAAATTTTGAAAATTTTAAATTCTTAAAATTTTCAAAATTTTAAATTTTTGGAATTTTCAACATTTTAAATTTTTGAAATTTTAAAAATTTTAAATTTTAAAAATTTTAAATCTCAAAAATTTTAATTTTTAATGAAATGATCAACGACCTGCTGAAGGAAACCGTTGGACTATTGGGAAATCAAGAAGAATGAATATGAAGTTTGAATTTTTAAAATAAAAATTCTTTTCAAAATTTCAAAGTTTAAATTTTTAAAATAAAAAT
Organism: Romanomermis culicivorax; assembly: GCA_963922205.1. Lineage (NCBI taxonomy): Eukaryota > Metazoa > Nematoda > Enoplea > Mermithida > Mermithidae > Romanomermis > Romanomermis culicivorax. The sequence continues at coordinate 39,282 of CAWUHX010000408.1, read as the reverse complement.
TCTTTCAAAATTTCAAAGTTCAAATTTTTTCAAATTTAAAGTTTAAATTTTTAAAATAAAAATTCTTTCAAAATTTCAAAGTTTGAATTTTTTCAAATTTGAAGTTTAAATTTTTAAAATATAAATTCTTTCAAAATTTCCAAGTTTAAATTTTTTTCAAATTTAAACTTTGATTTTTAAAATAAATTTTTTCAAAATTTCAAAGTTTGAATTTTTTTCGAATTTAAAGTTCAAATTTTCGAATAATATAAATTTTTCGAAATTTCAAAGTTTAAATTTTTCAAAATTTCAAAGTTTAAATTTTTTTAGAATTTAAAGTTCAAATTTTTAAAATATAAATTTTTTCCAAATTTTAAAGTTTTAATTTTTTCAAATTTGAAGTTTAAATTTTTAAAATATAAATTTTTTCAAAATTTCAAAGTTTAAATTTTTAAAATAAAAATTCTTTCAAAATTTCAAAGTTCAAATTTTTTCAAATTTAAAGTTTAAATTTTTAAAATAAAAATTCTTTCAAAATTTCAAAGTTTGAATTTTTTTCAAATTTGAAGTTTAAATTTTTAAAATATAAATTCTTTCAAAATTTCCAAGTTTAAATTTTTTTCAAATTTAAACTTTGATTTTTGAAATATAAATTCTTTCAAAATTTCCAAGTTTAAATTTTTTTCAAATTTAAACTTTGATTTTTAAAATATAAATTTTTTCAAAATTTCAAAGTTTGAATTTTTTTCAAATTTGAAGTTTGAATTTTTAAAATATAAATTTTTTCAAAGTTTAAATTTTTTCAAATTTGAAGTTTTAATTTTTAAAATAAAAATTTTTTCAAAATTTCAAAGTTTAAATTTTTTTTCAAATTTAAAGTTTAAGTTTTTAAAATATAAATTTTTTCAAACTTTCAAAGTTTGAAATTTTTTTCAAATTTGAAGTTTAAATTTTTAAAATATAAATTTTTTCAAAATTTCAAAGTTTAAATTTTTTTCAAATTTAAAGTTTAAATTTTTAAAATATAAATTTTTTCAAAATTTCAAAGTTTAAATTTTTTTCAGTTTTGAAGTTTAAATTTTTGAAATAAAAATTCTTTCAAAATTTCAGTTTAAATTTTTTTCAGTTTTGAAGTTTAAATTTTCAGAATATTAATTTTTTCAAAATTTCAAACTTTGAATTTTTTTTTCAAATTTAAAGTTTAAATTTTTAAAATATAAGTTTTTTCAAAATTTCAAAGTTTGAATTTTTTTCGAATTTAAAGTTTGAATTTTTAAAATATAAATTTTTTTCAAAATTTCAAAGTTTAAAATTTTTTTCAAATTTAAAGTTTAAATTTTTAAAATATAAATTTTTTCAAAATTTCAATGTTTAAATTTTTTTCAAATTTAAAGTTTAAATTTTTAAAATATAAATTTTTTCAAAATTTCAAAGTTAAAATTTTTTTCAGATTTGAAGTTTAAATTTTCAAAATATAAATTTTTTCGAAATTTCAAAGTTTGAATTTTTTTCGAATTTAAAGTTTGAATTTTTAAAATATAAATTTTTTCAAACTTTCAAAGTTTAAAATTTTTTTCAAATTTAAAGTTTGAATTTTTAAAAATAAATTTTTTCAAAATTTCAAAGTTTGAATTTTTTCAAATTTAAACTTTGAATTTTTAAAATATAAATTTTTTCAAAATTTCAAAGTTTAAATTTTTTTAAAATTTTAAGTTCAAATTTTTAAAATATAAATTTTTTCAAAATTTAAAGTTTAAATTTTTTTTCAAATTTAAAGTTCAAATTTTTAGAATAAATTTTTTCCAAATTTCAAAGTTTAAATTTTTTTCAAATTTAAAGTTTAAATTTTCAAAATATAAATTTTTTCAAAATTTAAAGTTTAAATTTTTTTAAAATTTAAATTTTTTTTCAAAATTTTAAATAATAATATTCAAAGTTCCAGCGCCCGGGCCATTTCTAATTTTTAAAATTAAATTTTAAAATACTTTTTTTTACTAGAAATTGCAATTTTTACGTTTATTGTTGCGATTTTTCGTCGACGGCGATCGATTTATTAAAAGTAAAATTTAAAAAAAAATTAAATTTTTTAAATTTTAAATTTTTTTTCTTTCTAGAAAAATAAAAATTTCGACGACCAAAAATGCCACCCGTTCGTTTACGATATAAAAAATCCGGGAAAAATGCCCATTGAAGAAAATTCTTTGGACGCGATTTTAATGATTTTCGTTTTATCGGCTTTGAAACCGTCGACGTAAATTTGAAATTTTAAATTTTTTAAAAATTTGAATTTTTTAAAATTTTAAATTTTTTAAAAATTTAAATTTTTTAAAATTTCAAATTTTTTTAGAGTTTCAAATTTTTAAAAGTTTTAAATTTTTTAGAATTTCAAATTTTTTATAATTTAAAATTTTTGATTTTCATAAATTAGGAAATTTCAAATTTTTCAAAATTTTAAATTTTTGAAAATTTCTAATTTTTTAAAATTTTAAATTTTTTAGAATTTCAAATTTTTTAAAATTTAAAATTTTTGATTTTCATAAATAAGGAAATTTCAAATTTTTTAAAATTTCAAATTTTTGATTTTCATAAATTAGGAAATTTCAAATTTTTTAAAATTTTAAATTTTTTAGAATTTCAAATTTTTTAAGATTTAAAATTTTTGATTTTCATAAATTAGGAAATTTCAAATTTTTTAAAATTTTAAATTTTTTAAAATTTAAAATTTTTGATTTTCATAAATAAGGAAATTTCAAATTTTTTAAAATTTTAAATTTTTTAAAATTTCAAATTTTTGATTTTCATAAATTAGGAAATTTGATTTCCAAATTTTTGAACATTTAGAAATTCAATTTTTGAAAATTTAAAATTATAATCGCCAAATTTTTGAGGAATTTAAAATTTTAATCTCCATATTTTTGAAAATTTAGAAATTCAATCATCAAATTTTTGAAAAATTTAAAATTTCAAACTCCAAATTTTTGGAAATTTAAAATTTTGAATCACCGAATTTTTGAAAAATTAAAAAGTTGAATCTTTAAATTTTTGAAAATTGAAAATTTGAATCTCCAAATTTTTGAAAAATATGAAATTTGAATCTCCTAATGTTTCAGAATTTAAAATTTGAATCTCCAAATTTTTGAAAAATTTAAAACTTGAATCTCTAAATTTTGGAAGAATTTGAAATTTTTTCTTTAATTTTTGAAAAAATTTAAAATTTGAATCTCCAAATTTTTGAGAAATTTAAAATTATCTCCAAATTTTGGAAAGCTTAGTATTTGAATTTCCAAATTTTTGAATAATTGAAAATTTGAATCTCCAAATTTTTGAAAATTTAAAATTTTCAATTTCAAATTTTTGAAAAACTTAAAATTTGAATGTCCAAATTTTCGAAAAATTCAAAATTCGAATCTCCAAATTTATGAAAATTGAAAATTTGAATCATTTTCAGGAATTTGAAAATTCAACTTTCAAATTTATGAAAAATTACAAATTTGAATTTCTAAATTTATGAAAAATTGAAAATTTGAATCTCTAAATTTTTGAAAATTTTAAATTTGAATCTTAAAATTTTTGAAAAATTTAAAATTTGAATCTCCAAATTTTTGAAAATTTAAAATTTTCAATTTCAAATTTTTGAAAAACTTAAAATTTGAATGTCTAAATTTTCGAAAAATTCAAAATTTGAATCTCCAAATTTATGAAAATTGAAAATTTGAATCATTTCCAGGAATTTGAAAATTCAACCTTCAGATTTATGAAAAATTACAAATTTGAATTTCTAAATTTATGAAAAATTGAAAATTTGAATCTCTAAATTTTTGAAAATTTTAAATTTGAATCTTAAAATTTTTAAAAAATTTAAAATTTGAATCTTCGAAGTTTTCAAAATTTAAAAATTCAACCTCCAAATCTATCAAAAATTAAAAATTTAAATCTCCATATTTTTGAAAATTAAAAATTTTAATCCTAAAATTTTTAAAAAATTCAAAATTTGAATTTCAAATTTTTGAAAAATATAAAATTTGAATCAATTCTGAAAATTCAAAAATTCAATCTCCATATTTATAAAAATTTAAAATTTACATGTTTAAATTTTTGAAAATATGAATCTAAATTTTTGAAAATTTGAATCTAAATTTTTAAAAATTTGAAATTTTTAAATTTAGAATGCAAACGGCTATTGATAATTTAGTCAAATATCTCAAACCCGGCGGATTGTTATTGTTTAGGGATTACGGTAGATACGATTTAGCTCAATTGAGATTTAAAAATGGTAAAATTTTAAATTTTTTGAAAATTTTAAAATTTTAATCCAAATTTTTTTTAGGTCGATGTATTAGCGATAATTTTTACGCCAGGGGCGACAAAACGAGGGTTTATTTCTTTACACAAGGTATTGAATAGTATTTTGTTAAAATTTAAATTTTAATTTTTTAAAATTTTAGTTTAAATTTTTTAAAATTTTAATTTCAATCTTTTAAAGTTTTTATTTTAATTTTAAAACTTTGATGTTAATTTTTTTCAAATTTTAATTATTTCAAAATTTCGATTTTAATTTTTTAAAATTTTAATTTTAAAATTTTGATGTTTTTTTTAAATTTCAATTTAAATTTTTTAAAATTTTGATTTTAATTTTTTTAAATTTTAATTTTAATTTTTTTTTAAATTATAGTTTATTTTTTTTATTTGTTATTTATAATTTTTGTTTTTTTAAATAATTTTTGTCGAAAATTTAAATTTTTTGAATCTTGAAAAACATGTTTTAAAACTATTTTAAATTTTTTGAGCCCTAAATTTATGTTTCAGAAGCGAACTTTCCATTTTTTTGATCACATGACCTTTTTTAAATTCCAAATTTAAATTTAAAATTGAATTTTAAATTTTAAAAATTTAAATTTACAATTTCTTCCTCCATGAATATTCTAAAATTTTAGTTTACACTTGATTTTAAAATCTGAATTTTTTTTTGAACTCAAAATTTGATTTTTCTTCGTGGTAAGGAATAAACGATAATGTATTAAAAAGCTTCAATTTTTGGCGAAAATTTTGTGTTTTATTGAAATAATACTGTGTTTAATTTTTAAAAATTTGATTTAATTAATTAATTATTAATATCATTTTTTGAGAGTTTTTAATCCTAAAATTTTCTAAAATAATTGTAAATTTTTTGAAATTTTGAATTTTAAATTTTTTTAAAATAATTTTAAATTTCTTTTAATTAATTTTAAATTTCTTTTAAATAATTTTAAATTTCTTTTAAATAATTTTAAATTTTTATAAAATATCTAATTTTCAATTTTTTCAATTTTCAAATTTTTTAATTTCAAATTTTTTTCCCTTAATTTTTCGTTTAAAAATATCGAAATTAAAAAATTAAATTCTTGAATTAAATTTTAAAATCATGTTTTCTAGTTCAACAATTTATTTTTTGGAACCTTGAATGTTATATTTTAAAACTCGGCTAAATTTTTGAACCTTGAAAATAATATTTTAGGCTTCAATTAAATTTCCAAATTTGCATAATTTTGAATTTTTTTTAATTAAAATTTTTTTAATTTTTCAATTTAAACTTTTTTACAATTGTTATTTTCAAATTTTATTGTTTTTTTTTCTAATTCTTGAATTAAATTCTAAATTTCTGGATTTTTTTTTAGTTTATCAATCGATTTTTTTCTGAACCTTGGATTTAATATTTTAAAACTTGGTTACGTTTTTGAACCTTAAAAATGAAGTTTTAAGCTTTTTAAAATTTTTTAAAAGTTTTAAACTTTCAATTTTTTTAAAATTTGCAATTTTAATTTTTTTTAGTTAAAATTTTTTAATTGATTTAAATTTTCGATTTTAAATGTTCTAATTTCAAATTTTATTTTTTCACATTTTTCGTTTATCAATCCATTTTTCCGAACCTTGAATATTATATTTCAAAAATTGATTAAATTTCAAAAAAAATTCAAATTTTAAAAATAAATTCAAATTTTCAAAAAAATTCAAAAAGTGATTTAATTTTTGAATTTGAAAATTAACGTTTTACGCTTAAATTATATTTTGAATTATGAATTTTCTTTTCAACTTCAAATTTTTTTAAATATTTATTTTTAAAAAAATCTCGAAATTAAAAGAGAAAATTCTTGAATTAAGTTCAAAAATTCTTTTTTCAGCTTCTGTTTCAAAACTTAGTTAAACTTTTGAACCCTTTAAAATAAATTTTAAGTTTTAAATTTTTCAAAATTTACAATTTTCATTTTTTTTAATTTTGAATTTTTTTTAAATTTATAATTCTAATTTTTTTCCAAATTTTGAATTTTTTAAAATTTATATGTTCTTTTTTAGATTTTCAATTATTCAAAATTCGCAATTTCTATTTTTTTATTTTAAATTTTCTAATTTCAAATTTTGTTTTTCCACATTTTTCCTTTATCAATTCATTTTTTAAACCTTGAATAGTGACCTAAAAGATGACGTTTTAGGTTTAAATTAAATTTTTTTATTGTAATTTTTTTTGAAATTTTTAGTTTTAAATTTTATTGAAGTTTTTAATTTTAATTTTTTCAGAGTAATTTAAAAATCTTTTTGAAAATTTCCAATTTTGAATATTTCGAAAAAATAAAATTTTAAATATTTTTGACATTTATAAATTTAAATATTTTTGAAATTTAAAATTTTAAATATTTTTGAAATTCAAAATTTTAAATATTTTTGAAATTCAAAATTTTAAATATTTTTGAAATTTAAAAATTTAAATATTTTTGAAATTCAAAATTTTAAATATTTTTGAAATTTAAAATTTTAAATATTTTTGAAATTTAAAAATTTAAATATTTTTGACATTTATAAATTTAAATATTTTTGAAATTCAAAAATTTAAATATTTTTGAAATTTAAAAATTTAAATATTTTTGAAATTCAAAAATTTAAATATTTTTGGAATTTAAAATTTTAAATATTTTTGAAATTTAAAATTTTAAATATTTTCAAAATTCAAAATTTTAAATTTTTAAATATTTTCAATTTTACAGAAGAATTGGACGACATTTTTTGTAAGGCTGGTTTAAAGAAAATTGAAAACAAAATCGATCGACGTTTACAAGTGAATCGAGCTCGTCAATTGAAAATGTACAGAATTTGGATTCAATGTAAATATGCAAAATTATAAAATTTCTACAGTAAACTATACTAATAAGAAAATTTGCATAATTTTTATGTAAATAATCATTGCTGACGTCATTATCGATTGATTTTTTTTAATTCATGTTCTACGTATCAAATTACAATTTATAAAAAAAAATTTGCATATTTTCAAAAATTATCGTAATGAAAATCTTCGTCTTGCTGCTCCTGATCGATTGTCCTTTTTCCGAATCTGAAAAGTAGGTTACTGTAGCGAAATTAAAACATACAGTAATCGAGAATTTTTTCAAGGTATAGATTACTGTAGCTTTTTTTGAACCTGGATAGCATACTGTAGCTGGAAATTCTAGGATACTGTATAGGATTCATAAGTCGACGAAAGTTTCATGTATTACTGTAATATGCAATTGTACAAAAATGTGGATTACTGTATATTTGTAGAATGATGTGTAAACCTAATTTGCATAATTTCATACTGTAGGATACTACATTATCTTCCTGATACTGACAAATTTTTGGATAGTGTAAACCTAATTTACATAATCATACTGTAGGATACTACCTTATCTCCCTAATACTGATAAATTTTTGGATAGTGTAAACCTAATTTGCATAATTTCATACTGTAGGATACCTTATCTCCCTGATACTGATAAATTTTTGGATAGTGTAAACCTAATTTGCATAATTTCATACTGTAGGATAGCTTATTTCACAGATACAGGCCCTTTTTGGATTGTGTAAACCTAATTTGCATAATTTCATACTGTAGGATACCTTATCTCACAGATACCGGCCAAGTTTTTGGATAGTGTAAACCTGATTTACATAATATCATACTGTAGGATACCTTATTTCACAGATACTGACAAATTTTTGGATTGTGTAAACCTAATTTGCATAGTTTCATACTGTAGGATACTACCTTATCTCCCTGATACTGATAAATTTTTGGATAGTGTAAACCTAATTTACATAATATCATACTGTAGGATACCTTATCTCCCAGATACTGGCCAAATTTTTGGATAGTGTAAACCTAATTTGCATAATTTCATACTGTAGGATAGCTTATTTCACAGATACAGGTCATTTTTGGATTGTGTAAACCTAATTTGCATAATTTCATACTGTAGGATACCTTATCTCACAGATACCGGCCAAATTTTTGGATAGTGTAAACCTAATTTACATAATATCATACTGTAGGATACCTTATTTCACAGATACTGACAAATTTTTGGATTGTGTAAACCTAATTTGCATAGTTTCATACTGTAGGATACTACCTTATCTCCCTGATACTGATAAATTTTTGGATAGTGTAAACCTAATTTACATAATATCATACTGTAGGATACCTTATCTCCCAGATACTGGCCAAATTTTTGGATAGTGTAAACCTAATTTGCATAATTTCATACTGTAGGATAGCTTATTTCACAGATACAGGTCATTTTTGGATTGTGTAAACCTAATTTGCATAATTTCATACTGTAACCTGATCATTACCTCGGTTTCCTAATACTGGCCAATTCTTGCGTTATAATATCCCAATAAATTTTATCGGCCAATTTGTATCTGTTGCTCAGGCGATTCCTAAATAAAATTTTTTGGATAATAAAACATAATTAATTAATTAATTAATTAGATTAATTAGTCCCTAATTAGCATACCTAAGATAACGCGGATGAGTGGGCGTATTAAATTGCGTATGCCACCGTTTCGAAGATGATACCACCATGGAAATTAGGATAGAAATTTGCATAAATAAAATTATAATTTTCATTTTTTAATTGATTGCCTGAAAAAATTTGCATAATTATTATGGAAAAAAGTTGCAGGAATCGGAATCGGTTCAAATATCTACAGTAAGACAAAATTTTTAAATGGAACCTGATTATCATCAAACAAAATTTACATAATTAAAATGCAAAATTTTGGTCAATTTTAGGAATCGGAATCGGTTTAAATCTACAGTAAGACAATTTTTTCAATGGAGCCTGATTATCATCAAAAAAATTTGCATAATTAAAATGCAAAGTTTTGGATAATTTCAGGAATCGGAATCGGTTTAAATATCTACAGTAAGACAAATTTTTCAAATGGAACCTGATTATCATCAAAAAAATTTGCATAATTAAAATGCAAAATTTTGGACAATTTTAGGAATCGGAATCGCTTTTAATATCTACAGTAAGACAAAATTTCCAAATGGAACCTGATTATCATAAAAAAAAATTTGCATAATTAAAATGCAAAGTTTTGGATAATTTCAGGAATCGGAATCGGTTTAAATATCTACAGTAAGACAAAATTTCCAAATGGAACCTGATTATCATCAAAAAAAAAATTTGCATAATTAAAATGCAAAATTTTTGACAATTTCAGGAATCGGAATCGGTTTAAATATCTACAGTAAGACAAGATTTCAAAATGGAACCTGATTATCATCAAACAAATTTGCATAATTGATAAGCACAAAATTTCCAAATGGAACCTGATTATCATCAAAAAAAATTTGCATAATTAAAATGCAAAATTTTTGATGATTTCAGGAATCGGAATCGGTTTAAATATCTACAGTAAGACAAATTTTTTTTGATGGAGGCTGATTATGATTAAAAAAAATTGCACAATTAAAATGCAAAATTTTGGAGAATATCAGGAACCGGAATCGGTTTAAATATCTACAGTAAGACAAATTTTTAAATGGAACCTGATTATGATCCAAAAAAATTTGCATAATTAAAATGCAAAATTTTGGACAATTTCAGGAATCGGAATCGGTTCTGATATCTACAGTAAGACAAAGTTTCCAAATGGAACCTGATTATCATCAAACAAAATTTGAATAATTATGCAAATCTTTGGACAATTTCAGGAATTTGAATTCGGTTAAATATCTACAGTAAGACAAATTTTTTCAATAGAACCTGATTATCATCAAACAAATTTGCATAATTGATAAGCAAAATGTTGCAGGAATCGGAATCGGTTTAAATATCTACAGTATGACAAAATTTTTCGATGGAGACTGATTATCATCAAAAAAAATTTGCATATTTAAAATGCAAAATTTTGGACAATTTCAGGAATAGGAATCGGTTTAAATATTTACAGTAAGACAAATTTTTTCAATAGAGCCTGATTATCATCCAAAAAAAATTTGCATAATTAAAATGCAAAATTTTGGATAATTTCAGGAATCGGAATCGGTTTAATGATCTACAGTAAGACAAATTTTTTCAATAGAGCCTGATTATGATCCAAAAAAAATTTCCATAATTAAAATGCAAAATTTTTGACAATTTCAGGAATCGGAATCGGTTTAAATATTTACAGTAAGACAAAATTTCCAAATGGAGCCTGATTATCATCAAAAAAAAATTTGCATAATTAACATGGAAAATTTTGGATAATTTCAGGAATCGGAATCGGTTTGAATATTTACAGTAAGACAAAGTTTTCAAATGGAACCTGATTATCATCAAAAAAAATTTGCATAATTAATGTGCAAAATTTTGGACAATTTCAGGAATCGGAATCGGTTTAAATATCTACAGTAAGACAAATTTTTTCAATGGAGCCTGATTATCATCAAACAAAATTTGCATAATTATTATGAAAAAAGTTGCTAGAATCGGAATCGGTTTAAATATCTACAGTAAGACAAAATTTCCAAATGGAACCTGATTATCATCAAAAAAAATTTGCATAATTAAAATGCAAAATTTTGGATAATTCCAGGAATCGGAATCGGTTTAAATATCTACAGTAAGACAAAATTTCCAAATGGAACCTGATTATCATCAAAAAAATTTGCATAATTAAAATGCAAAATTTTGGTCAATTTTAGGAATCGGAATCGGTTTAAATATCTACAGTAAGACGAATTTTTCCAATGGAGCCTGATTATGATCCAAAAAAAATTTGCATAATTAAAATGCAAAATTTTGGAACAATTCCAGGAATCGGAATCGGTTTGAATATCTACAGTAAGACAAAATTTCCAAAATGGAACCTGATTATCAAATGTGGAAAAAATCAGGAAAAACACCAAAAATATGATGCTTAAAGAAGAAGAATGATTCTTGGAGAAAAAAAACTGGTGTTTCAGCAAACGAGAATTATTTGCATGATTAATATGCAAAAATTTGCAGGAATCGGAATCGGTTTAAATATCTACAGTAAGACAAAATTTTTCGGATGGAGCCTGATTATCAAATGTGGAAAAAATCAGACAAAACAGGAAAAATATGCAAATGATGCTTGAAGAAGAATGATTCTTGGAGAAAAACAACTGCTCAAGCTTCAAGAAAAGAGAAGAATAATTTATGTTGATCATAATCAAGATTAAGATTAGCACGCTATAACAACAATTATGTAGAGGAAAATCATTTTGATTGCGGCAATTAATGGCCTGCGGCTTGGCGAAAAATAAGAAAAAACTGGCAGTTTTATATGCTAATTTCTATACAGTAGGAAAAAAATTGAATTTTAGACATAATGATTTGCATATTTTTGAGCAAAAAAAAGAATGAAATTCTAAAAAAAACCAAATTCTAGAATTTTTGAGGCGACACTTTTTTGGAATTTTAGAATTTGTAAATAGACAGTCTCACAGAATTTTAGAATTCAAAAAGAACACAGTTTTACAAAATTTATGAATAAAGAATTTTAGAATTTTCTGAAGTGACAGTTTTACAGCAATTTACAGTAATTTTAGAATTTGCAAATTGAAAGTTTTACAGAATTTCAAAATTTCCAAACCGACACTTTGACAGAATTCTAAAAACAGAATTTTAGAATTTGAAAAAGGGGCAGTTTTATATGGTAATTTCTATACAGTAAGAAAAAAATTGAATTATAGGCATAATGATTTGCATATTTTTGAGCAAAAAAAGGATGAAATTCTAAAAAAAACAAAATTTTAGAATTTCTAGAGCGACACTTTTACGGAATTTTAAAAACAGAATTTTAGAATTTGCAAGGAACAGTTTTTCTGAATTTCAGAATTTCCAGAGCATCACTTTGACAGAATTTTGAAAACAAAATTTTAGAATTTGTGCCCGGACACTTGAAAGAATACGAAAAATAGAATTTTAGAATTCAAAAAGAACACAGTTTTACAAAATTTATGAATACAGAATTTTAGAATTTTCTGAAGTGACAGTTTTACAGCAATTTACAGTAATTTTAGAATTTGCAAATTGAAAGTTTTACAGAATTTGAAAATTTCCAAATCGACACTTTGACAGAATTCTAAAAACAGAATTTTAGAATTTGCAAGCTACAGTTTTACTGAATTTCAGAATTTCCAGACCATCACTTTGACAGAATTTTGAAAACAAAATTTTAGAATTTGTGCCCAGACACTTGAAAAAATTCGAAAAATAGAATTTTAGAATTCAAAAAGCAACAGTTTTACAAAATTTATGAATACAGAATTTCCGGAGCGACACTTGAACAGAATTTTAGAATGCCTGAACTGACAGTTTTACAGCAATTTACACTAATTTTAGAATTTGCAAAACGACAGTTTCAGAACAGACATTTTTACAGAATTTCAGAATTTCCAAACTTACACTTTGAAACAATTCTAAAAACAAAATTTTAGAATTTGCAAAAAAAACGGTTTTAGAGAATTTCCGAAGCAACACTTTGAAAGAATTCTAAAAACAGAATTTTAGAATTACCAAAGCTACAATTTTACAAAATTTTAGAATTTGCAAATGAATAGTTTAACAGAATTTCTGAGCTTCCAGGATGATGCTTTTTCAGAATTCTAAAAACGCAATTTTAGAATTTCTAAAGTGACAATTTTATAGAAATTTAGAATTTGCAAATAGACAATTTTACAGAATTTCAAACTTTCCAAAGCGACACGTTCACAGAATTCTAGAAATAAATTTTAGAATTTTGGAAGCGACACTTTTACAGAATTTGAGAATTTGAATATAGACAGTTTTACACAATTTTAGAATTTCCAAAGTGACAGTTTTATAAAATTTTCGAATTTGCAAATGAACAGTTCCACAGAATTTTAGAATTTGCAAATGAACAGTTTAACAGAGTTTCACAATTCTGAAAGGAACACTTTGGAAGAATTCTAAAAGCAGAATTTTGCAATTTCCACAATGCAAATTTGAGGAAATTCGAAATACAGAATTTTAAAATTTGCAAATTTTTATACAATTTTAGAATTTGCAAATACAACAGTTTTACAGAATTTCACCATTCTAGAAATAGTACTTAGGAAGAATTTTGAATATAGAATTTTTAAATTTCCAAAGTGAAACTTTTACACAATTTCAGAATTTGCAAAGAAACACTTTAAGAGAATTCCAAAAACAGAATTTCGAAATTTCCAAATCAACATTTTTTAAAGAATTTTAGAATTTTCAAAATTTGACGGAATTTTAGAATTTGCAAAATTTGACAGAATTTTAGAATTTTCAAAATTTGACAAAATTTTAGAATTTGCAAAATTTCACAGAATTTTAGAATTTGCAAAATTTCACAGAATTTTAGAATTTGCAAAACTTCACAGAATTTCACAATTCTAGAAATAGCCCTTTGGAAGAATTCCAAAAACAAAATTTCGAAATTTCCGAATCAATATTTTTTAAAGAATTTTAGAATTTACAAAATTTCACAGAATTTTAGAATTTGAAAATAGACAGTTTAACAAAATTCACAACTCTAGAAATAGTACTTTGGAAAAATTTTGAATATAGAATTTTTAAATTTCCAAAGTGAAACTTTTACACAATTTCAGAATTTGCAAAGAAACACTTTAAGAGAATTCCAAAAACAGAATTTCGAAATTTTCAAATCAACATTTTTTAAAGAATTTTAGAATTTTCAAAATTTCACAGAATTTTAGAATTTTCAAAATTTGACAAAATTTTAGAATTTGCAAAATTTCACAGAATTTTAGAATTTGCAAAATTTCACAGAATTTTAGAATTTGCAAATGAACAGTTTAACAGAGTTTCACAATTCTGAAAGGGGCACTTTGGAAGAATTTTAAAAGCAGAATTTTGCAATTTCCACAATGCAAATTTGAGGAAATTCGAAATACAGAATTTTAAAATTTGCAAATTTTTATACAATTTTAGAATTTGCAAATACAACAGTTTTACAGAATTTCACCATTCTAGAAATAGTACTTTGGAAGAATTTTGAATATAGAATTTTTAAATTTCCAAAGTGAAACTTTTACACAATTTCAGAATTTGCAAAGAAACACTTTAAGAGAATTCCAAAAACAGAATTTCGAAATTTCCCAATCAACATTTTTTGAAGAATTTTAGAATTTTCAAAATTTGACAGAATTTTAGATATTGCAAAATTTCACAGAATTTCACAATTCTAGAAATAGTACTTTGGAAGAATTCTAAATACAGAATTTTTAAATTTTCAAAGTAAAACTTTAACACGATTGTAGAATTTGAAAAATTTAGAAGAATTTTAGAATCTTCAAATAGACAGTTTTACAAAATTTATAATTTGAATTTATTATTTCACCCTAAAATACAGAATTTTAGAATTTCCAAAGTGACAGTGCGACAGAATTCTAAAAACAAAATTTTAGAATATGCACGCTTTTACACAATTTTAGAATTTCCAAAGTGACAGTGCGACAGAATTCTGAAAACAACATTTTAGAATATGCACGCTTTTACACAATTTTAGAATTTCCAAAGTGACAGTGCGACAGAATTCTAAAAACAAAATTTTAGAATATGCACGCTTTTACACAATTTTGGAATTTTCAAAGTGACAGTGTGACAGAATTCTAAAAACAGAATTCTAGAATATGCACACTTTTACATAATTTTAGAATTTGCAAAAAGGAATTTTTACCGAATTTCAGAATTTCATAACTGACACTTTTACCGAATTCTAAAAATGAATTTTAGAATTCTAAAATTCTATTTATTTCTAATTTCTAGAATTCTATTAAAAAAACAAATTTTCCAAATTTATATAAAAAATATTACAGCATAGAATCATTTTCATTCAAATAATCATCATCATCATCATCATCATCATCTAAATTTTCATGATTTTTTCTACATAGAAACAGAATTTAAGAATATGCACGCTTTTACACAATTTTAGAATTTCCAAAGTGACAGTGCGACAGAATTCTAAAAACGAAATTTTAGAATATGCACGCTTTTACACAATTTTAGAATTTCCAAATGGGAAGTTTTACCGAATTTCAGAATTTCAGAACTGACACTTTTACCGAATTCTAAAAATGAATTTTAGAATTTTCAAAAAAATCCAGTTTTTGCAGAATTTTAAAAACCAAATTTTAGAATTTCCGAGCCAAATTTTAGTAGATATCTCACAAATTTTTTACAAAATTTAGAATTTTCCATCGAGCATTGCTTTCGCAATTAAAAAAAAAATTTCCAAATTTATACAAAAAAAATCACAGCATAGAATCATTTTCATTGAAATAATCATCATCATCATCACTACTTAAATTTTCTTGATTTTTTCTATATAAAAACAGAATTTTAGAATACACACGCTTTTACAGAATTTTAGAATTTCCAAAGTGACAGTGCGACAGAATTCTGAAAACAAAATTTTAGAATACACACGTTTTTACAAAATTTTAGAATTTCCAAAGTGAGAGTGGGACAGAATTTTAAAAACAAAATTTTAGAATATGCACACTTTTACATAATTTTAGAACTTGCAAAAAGGAATTTTTACCGAATTTCAGAATTTCAGAACTGACACTTTTACCGAATTCTAAAAATGAATTTGAGAATTCTAAAATTCTATTAATTTCTAATTTCTAGAATTCTATTAAAAAAACAAATTTTCCAAATTTATATAAAAAATATTACAGCATAGAATCATTTTCATTCAAATAATCATCATCATCATCATCATCTTGATTTTCTTGATTTTTTTTTCTACATAAAAACAGAATTTTAGAATACACACGCTTTTACAGAATTTTAGAATTTCCAAATTGACAGTGCAACAGAATTCTAAAAACAAAATTCTAGAATACACACGCTTTTACAGAATTTTAGAGTTTCAAAGTGACAGTGCGACAGAATTCTAAAAACAAAATTTTAGAATATGCATGCTTTTAGACAATTTTAGAATTTCCAAAGTGACAGCGTGACGGAATTATAAAAACAAAATTTTAAAATACAAAGACTTTTACAGAATTTTAGAATTTCCAAAGTGACAGTGGGACAGAATTCTAAAAAGAAAATTTTAGAATATGGACGCTTTTGCAGAATTTTAGAATTTCCAAAGTGACAGTGCGACAGAATTCTAAAAACAAAATTTTAGAATATGGACGCTTTTACAGAATTTTAGAATTTTCAAAGTGAGAGTGTGACGGAATTCTAAAAACAAAATTTCAGAATACGCTTTTACAGAATTTTAGAATTTGCAAAGTGACAGTGTGACAGAATTCTAAAAACAAAACTTTAGAATATGCACGCTTTTACACAATTTTAGAATTTGCAAATAGGAAGTTTTAGCGAATTTCAGAATTTCAGAACTGACACTTTTACCGAATTCTAAAAATGAATTTGAGAATTCTAAAAATGAATTTTAGAATTCTAAAATTCTATTTATTTCAAATTTCTAGAATTCTATTAAAAAAACAAATTTTTCAAATTTATATAAAAAATATTACAGCATAGAATCATTTTCATTGAAATAATCCTCATCATCATCACAACTTAAATTTTCTTGATTTTTTCTATATAAAAACAGAATTTTAGAATACACACGTTTTTACAAAATTTTAGAATTTCCAAAGTGACAGTGCGACAGAATTCTAAAAACAAAATTTTAGAATACACACGCTTTTACAGAATTTTAGAATTTCCAAATTGACAGTGCGACAAATTTCTAAAAACAAAATTTTAGAATATGCACGCTTTTACAGAATTTTAGAATTTCCAAATTGACAGTGCAACAGAATTCTAAAAACAAAATTCTAGAATACACACGCTTTTACAGAATTTTAGAGTTTCAAAGTGACAGTGCGACAGAATTCTAAAAACAAAATTTTAGAATATGCACGCTTTTACAGAATTTTAGACTTTCCAGTGACAGTGCGACAGAATTGTAAAAACAAAATTTTAGAATACGCACGCTTTTACAGAATTTTAGAATTTCAAAAGTGAGAATGTGACAGAATTCTAAAAACAAAATTTTAGAATACCGACGCTTTTACACAATTTTAGAATTTCAAAAGTGACAGTGCGACAGAATTCAAAAAACCAAATTTTAGAATATGCACGCTTTTACACAATTTTAGAATTTTCAAAGTGACAGTGCGACGGAATTCTAAAAACAAAATTCTAGAATACGCACGCTTGTACAGAATTTTAGAATTTCCAAAGTGACAGTGCGACAGAATTCTAAAAACAAAATTTTAGAATATGCACGCTTCTACAGTATTTTAGAGTTTCGAAAGTGACAGTGCGACAGAATTCTAAAAACAAAATTCTAGAATATGCACGCTTTTACAGAATTTTAGACTTTCCAGTGACAGTGCGACAGAATTGTAAAAACAAAATTTTAGAATACGCACGCTTTTACAGAATTTTAGAATTTCAAAAGTGAGAATGTGACAGAACTCTAAAAACAAAATTTTTGAATATGCACGCTTTTACAGAATTTTAGAATTTCCAAAGTGACAGTGCGACAGAATTCTAAAAACAGAATATTAGAATACACACGCTTTTACAGAATTTTAGAATTTCCAAAGTCACAGTGCGACAGAATTCTAAAAACAGAATTTTAGAATACAATAAAAAAATACAAAAAAAAATCACAAAAAAAACAAAATTTCAAAATTTATAGAAAAAAAATTAGAGCATAGAATCATTTTCATTGAAATAATCATCATTATCACCATCTTGATTTTCTTGATTTTTTCTACATAATACAGTAATTTTCATTCGATCATCGAATATCGGTGGCGGAACATCGACATTTGTCGATTTGACGCTTAAAATCACGATCGATCGATGATCAGATTTTAAATCATCGGGGCTGATTTTTTTATCAAAGCTAGTCACATTTTGTTGAGAAGTGCTATTATTATTGTTATTGTTGCATGTACAAGCTTCGGTCTTTTCGACATCGGAATCGGCCATTCGCTGTCGCAAGGCTTTGAAAGAATTTTGTCGGCTTGTCATCGAAGTACAACATTTGATGATATGCGAGAAGCCTTTGCGAAAATTTTCTACAAAAAAAAATTCCATGAAACATCAAACCTACGGGTTCACTTTACACTTTCAGATGATTTAAACAAAGCAAAATTGAACATTTTACAAAAATAAATTATGAAACATCAAACCTACGGGTTCACTTTACATTTTCAGATGATTTAAACAAACCAAAATTGAACATTTTACAAAAATCAATTATGAAACATTAAATCTACGGGTTCACTTTACACTTTCAGATAGTTTAAACAAACCAAAATTGAACATTTTACAAAAATTCATTGTGAAACATCAAACCTACGGGTTCACTTTACATTTTCAGATGATTTAAACAAACCAAAATTGAACATTTTACAAAAATGCATTATGAAACATCAAACCTACGGGTTCACTTTACACATTCAGATGATTTAAACAAACCAGAATTGAAAATTTTACAAAAATGAATTCTGAAACATCAAACCTACGGGTTCACTTTACACTTTCAGATGGTTTAAACAAACCAAAATTGAACATTTTAAAAAAATGCATTATGAAACATCAAACCTACCGGTTCACTTTAAACTTTCAGTTGGTTTAAACAAACCAAATTGAACATTTTACAAAAATGCATTATGAAACATCAAACCTACGGGTTCACTTTAAACTTTCAGATGGTTTAAACAAACCAAAATTGAACATTTTACAAAAAATGCATTATGAAACATCAAACCTACGGGTTCACTTTAAACTTTCAGATGGTTTAAACAAACCAAAATTGAACATTTTAAAAAAATGCATTATGAAACATCAAACCTACCGGTTCACTTTAAACTTTCAGTTGGTTTAAACAAACCAAATTGAACATTTTACAAAAATGCATTATGAAACATCAAACCTACGGGTTCACTTTAAACTTTCAGATGGTTTAAACAAACCAAAATTGAACATTTTAAAAAAATGCATTATGAAACATCAAACCTACGGGTTCAGTTTAAACTTTCAGATGGTTTAAACATACCAAAATTGAACATTTTACAAAAATGCATTATGAAACATCGAACCTGCGGGTTCACTTTACACTTTCAGATGGTTTAAACATACCAAAATTGAACATTTTACAAAAAATGCATTATGAAACATCAAACCTACGGGTTCACTTTAAACTTTCAGATGCTTTAAACAAACCAAAATTGAACATTTTACAAAAAATGCATTATGAAACATCAAACCTACGGGTTCACTTTAAACTTTCAGATGGTTTAAACAAACCAAAATTGAACATTTTACAAAAAATGCATTATGAAACATCAAACCTACGGGTTCACTTTAAGCTTTCAGATGGTTTAAACAAACCAAAATTGAACATTTTACAAAAAATGCATTATGAAACATCAAACCTACGGGTTCACTTTAAACTTTCAGATGCTTTAAACAAACCAAAATTGAACATTTTACAAAAAATGCATTATGAAACATCAAACCTACGGGTTCACTTTAAACTTTCAGATGGTTTAAACAAACCAAAATTGAACATTTTACAAAAAATGCATTATGAAACATCAAACCTACGGGTTCACTTTAAACTTTCAGATGGTTTAAACAAACCAAAATTGAACATTTTACAAAAAATGCATTATGAAACATCAAACCTACGGGTTCACTTTAAACTTTCAGATGGTTTAAACAAACCAAAATTGAACATTTTACAAAAAATGCATTATGAAACATCAAACCTACGGGTTCACTTTAAACTTTCAGATGGTTTAAACAAACCAAAATTGAACATTTTACAAAAAATGCATTATGAAACATCAAACCTACCGGTTCACTTTAAACTTTCAGTTGGTTTAAACAAACCAAATTGAACATTTTACAAAAAATGCATTATGAAACATCAAAGCTACGGGTTCGCTTTACACTCTCAGATGGTTTAAACAAACCAAAATTAGACATTTTACAAAAATTCATTATGAAACATCAAAGCTACGGGTTCGCTTTACACTTTCAGATGGTTTAAACAAACCAAAATTAGACATTTTACAAAAATGCATTATGAAACATCAAAGCTACGGGTTCGCTTTACACTTTCAGATGGTTTAAACAAACCAAAATTGAACATTTTACAAAAATGCATTATGAAACATCAAAGCTACGGGTTCGCTTTACACTCTCAGATGGTTTAAACAAACCAAAATTAGACATTTTACAAAAATTCATTATGAAACATCAAAGCTACGGGTTCGCTTTACACTTTCAGATGGTTTAAACAAACCAAAATTGAACATTTTACAAAAATTCATTATGAAACATCAAACCTACGGGTTAACTTTACACTTTCAGATGGTTTAAACAAACTAAAGTTGAACACTTTACAAAAATTCATTATGAAACATCAAACCTACGGGTTCGCTTTACACTCTTAGATGGTTTAAACAAACCAAAATTGGACATTTTACAAAAATGCATTATGAAACATCAAAGCTACGGGTTCACTTTACAGTTTCAGATGGTTTAAACAAACCAAAATTGGACATTTTACAAAAATGCATTATGAAACATCAAAGCTACGGGTTCACTTTACAGTTTCAGATGATTTAAACAAACCAAAATTGAACATTTTACAAAAATTCATTATGAAACATCAAACCTACGGGTTCACTTTACACTCTCAGATGGTTTAAACAAACCAAATTGAACATTTTACAAAAATGCATTATGAAACATCAAAGCTACGGGTTCACTTTAAACTTTCAGATGATTTAAACAAACCAAAATTGAACATTTTACAAAAATTCATTATGAAACATCAAACCTACGGGTTCACTTTACACTTTCAGATGGTTTAAACAAACCAAAATTAGACATTTTACTAAAATGCATTATGAAACATCAAACCTACGGGTTCGCTTTACACTCTCAGATGGTTTAAACAAACCAAAATTGAACATTTTACAAAAATTCATTATGAAACATCAAACCTACGGGTTCACTTTAAACTTTTAGATAGTTTAAACAAAGCAAAATTGAACATTTTACAAAAATTCATTATGAAACATCAAACCTACGGGTTCACTTTACACTTTCAGATGATTTAAACAAACCAAAATTGAACATTTTACAAAAATGATGTGTGAAACATCAAACCTACGGGTTCACTTTACACTTTCAGTTGGTTTAAACAAACCAAAATTGAACATTTTACAAAAAATGCATTATGAAACATCAAACCTACGGGTTCATTTTACACTTTCAGTTGGTTTAAACAAACCAAATTGAACATTTTACAAAAAATGCATTATGAAACATGAAACCTACGGGTTCACTTTACATTTTCAGATGGTTTAAACAAACCAAAATTGAACATTTTACAAAAATGAATTGTGAAACATCAAACCTACGGGTTCACTTTACACTTTCAGTTGGTTTAAACAAACCAAAACTGAACATTTTACAAAAATAAATTGTGAAACATCAAAACTACGGGTTCACTTTACACTTTCAGATGGTTTCAACAAAGCAAAATTTAACATTTTACAAAAATTCATTATGAAACATCAAACCTACGGGTTCACTTTAAACTTTCAGATGCTTTAAACAAACTAAAATTGAACATTTTATAAAAATGCTTTTTGAAACATCAAACCTAGAGTTAGTAAATATCTCAGTGGAAATTCAACATAACTTTTTTTGAGATGTACCAAAAGTGAAACATCAAATTCACGGGTTCAAGCAATTTTCTGTCCTTGAAACATCAAAATTACGGGTTTAAGCCTTTTTCCTCTCGCTGAAACATCAAAGTTACGGGTTTGAGTAATTTTTTCTGTCGTTGAAACATCAAAATTACGGGTTCAAGCATTTTTTTCTGTTGTTGAAACATCAACATTACGGGTTTAATCATTTTTTCTCTCCTTAAAACATCAAAATGATGGGCTTACCAGACAAAAAAGCGTACAAAATCGGGTTTAAACACGAATTCGTATAAGCGAAACTTTGCGAGCAAACCATCACGATAAAGAACGCTTTCGAATACGGGGGGCCCGATGCGGGGTCGATACGTCAACGCCGTATACACGAAACAACCGTTTAACGGCAGCCAACATATGGCGAAACAGACGATAACGCCGCTTATCAT
The DNA here is from genome assembly GCA_963922205.1 of Romanomermis culicivorax. NCBI lineage: Eukaryota > Metazoa > Nematoda > Enoplea > Mermithida > Mermithidae > Romanomermis > Romanomermis culicivorax. Next base: position 16,827 of record CAWUHX010000408.1, on the reverse strand, counting down.
CCACGTCACTTTACGTTTGGCCCGCAAAGATTCGCCGCTGCTCGCCGATTTGAGCATCGTCGTCTGGTGTCGATGTCGTCGAGCACCGGCACCCGGCATGCGGAACCATAATTTGTGCAACATTACGCAATATAAGCAACAAGTGACGGTCAATGGGATCAGGTAGCCGAGGACGGTGTAAGTGAAAAAATGTAGCCGAATATCGTATTCCGTGCCCGTGGCGTTGGTCATGGCGACGTAGCCGCAAATGTGACGTTTTTCGCCCAAGGATTCCCTGTAATAATACATATCATATGTTAAAACATACATCATCTTACAACGTATGCTATCTTATAACATACCCTATCTTATAACATACCCTATCTTATAACATATCATATTTTATAACATACGCTATGTTATAACAATTTATACCACATCATATCATATCCACATTATAGCACATTCCATGTTATGACATATCTTATATTATTAGAAATTGTGTCTTAAAACATATCATATGTTCTAACATATCCTATGTTCTAACATACCCTATGTTGTAACATATCCAATGTTTTTACATATCCTATGTTAAAACATATCACATGTTGTAACATGTACAATGTTATCGCATGTCCTACATTATAACATCTCCAGTGTTATAACTTGAAGAAAAACTTTTAACATGTTATAACATATGGCTTTGTTGTAGCATAAGCCTATGTTATAATATATGGTATGTTATAACTATATATACGAAATCTTAGCATACCCACATTATAGCATGTTCCATGTTATGACATATCTTGTGTCATTAAAAAATGTATGTTAAAACATTTCCTATGTTGTAGCATTTCTCATGTTATAACATACACTATGTTGTAAAACGCCCTATGTTATAACATACCTTCTCATGTTATAATGTACCCTATGCTTTAACCTATCCCCCACTGTGATAATTTACACTGTCTAATAACATACCCAGTGTTGTAGCATAGATCCTAATATTATAACATAGCCAGTATTATACCACCCTCTCACGTTGTTATAACACACGCAATGTTATAACATACCATATGTTTTAACATAGGTTATGTTATAACATGATTTATAACTTTGTATATATTATAAGATAGGATATATTATAACATGAGATATGTTATTGGATAGGACTATGTTATAAAATATGCTGTGGGATAACATACCTAGTGTTATAACATAGCTACTAGTATTATAACATATGCTTTATTAATTACCCTCTCATGTTATAACACACACTATGTTATAAGGTGCCACATGCTTTAACATAGGGTATTTTATAACGTTTTATGATATAACATGGTTTATAACTTTGTATATGTAATAACATAGGATATATTATAACATGAGATATGTTGTTACATACGACTATGTTATAACACATCAGTATGTTATAACCCGTCGAAAAATGAAAAAAAATTTTTTTGTATGGTATAACATAGGACTGTGTTATAACATGGGGCTATGTTAAACGGGAGTTTGCTCAACATGAAATGTACTTGCACATCACATTTTGTGATCATACTGTAGCGTATGCATCAGTAATGTACAACATTCCACCCGTAGGATTGATGTTTCATCTGATCCGCTGGTTCCGAACCTCGCCATCACCCTGGTTCCGATGGTCGCACATTACTGCACATTGGCCAGGGCGGGGACAGCCCGGGCGCTACCCAGGAAATCCTAAAAATTTTTTTCTTCTTAATCTAGTTTACACTTTTTTGGTTTACACTGCACAAAAATTTACAAAGTGTATTTTTTCCAGGCGTGTCGTTATTTCTTTCCATGTAATTTTTTTCTCAATTTACTTTACACTTTTTTTACTTTACACTGCGTACAAATTTACAACGTTTACTTTTGGGGGGTTTTTAGGGTTATTTTTTGCAGAGCTCGTTTTTTTTAAACTAAGGACTGCAACTGACTTTACATTTTTTTTACTTTACACTGCCTACAAATTTACAACGTTTACTTTTGGGGGGTTTTTAGGGTTATTTTTTTTTGCAGAGCTCGTTTTTGTTTTTTTTCTTTGCCCAAACTTACTCTACATCGTAGACGCCGTGTTTCCACAATTGATTAACGTTAAACACCAAAATCAGCGTCCAAACTATCGACGACGCTAGAATGGAATTTTTCGACGTTCGTAACGTCAACGATTGTACGGGAAATACGACGGCCAAAAATCTATCCAACGACATTAGAACCAACGTCCAAACGCTGGCGTAGGCCGTAACGAATTGTAAATAGTACAAACACGAGCACCACCAATTCGGGTACGGGTAGTCGGGTTGGAGGAAATCGGCGGCCGTAAATGGCACGCAAAAGGTCAAAAAGAGGAGATCGGCGGCGGCTAAATTGACGATCAACGCGTTGGTGCTATTGCGCATTTGGTGGTTTAAAGTTACGACGATGATCACCAACGTGTTGCCCGAAATGCCGATAAAGACGATGAAAGCGTAAACAATGGGAATGACGATCGGCACCTGGTGTAAAGAAAAATTGGCTCGGCAGGGCGGGACAGGCAGAAAAAAAGGTAACTCACGACATTTTCCAACGAAATGCCGCTATCATTTTGATAATAGCTATCGAAACTTTTTATGCTATCATTCGCCGCCATATCGTGCAATCTTTTTTCGTAAATGGAAAAAGTCGTCGTTACGATTATTATCGACAACGCCCTGTAAAAATATTACACGCTAGACGACGATGATGAGCCAACAATTTAATTTTTGGCCAATTTCCTCCGGGACGTTATTTGTTGGTTTTTTTTTTCCAAGTCGAGCTTCAGCTGCATCTTTTCCACTAATATTCCTGCAAAATAGGATTATATTTGGCTAAATTGGATTTTTGGATGCACTCGTATCCGAAGAATTGATTAACGTATAGGGGCTTTCGACATATATTGAAAAAGTTTCTCCGCCGACACAATGGTAGAAAAAAAACTAATTCCCGGGACAAATATCAATGGTTGCTATAATGACCCGGGAATAAGTGGCAATTAAAGCAAAACCAGCATGCTAAATGCGCTTTCGATAAAAATTGTAGACATTTGGAAATTTATAACGACATACGAGATAAGAAAAGTACTTGCTTTTGGATAAAGTCTCGGAGGCTTAGATTCGTGCCCCAGTTTGATCGAGAGCATAAAATCTGGGGCTCGTTTGGAAACACTCAAGCATGCGATGATTTAATCAACGAGCATACACTGCATGCGAAGATTTTTCAAGTATCGTTCAATCGAACGACCAATTTTAGGTCGTGGATTGGAATCGGTGTATGGCCCAGGAGGCTCAAAATCCGCAGACACATCAACCGCACCCCCCAATACTACAACCTATCCCGACATACTTGAGCATGCGATGATATAATCAATGAGTATATATAGTATGCAAAGATTTTTCAAGTATCGTTCAATCGAACGACCAATTTCAGGTCGTGGATTGGAGTCGGTGTATGGTCTGTGAGGCTGGAAACCTGCAGATGCATCAACCAAACCACCGATACTACAACATATCCCGGAACATTTTTCAAGTATCGTTCAATCTAACGACCAATTTTAAGTCGTGGATTGGAATCGGTGTATGGTCCGCGAGGCTGAAAACCTGCAGATGCATCAACCAAACCACCGATACTACAACGTATCCCAGAACATTTTTCAAGTATCGTTCAATCGAACGACCAATTTTAGGTCATGGATTGGAATCGGTGTATGGTCCATGAAGCTAGAAACCTGCAGATGCATCAACCAAACCACCGATACTACAATGTATCCCGGAACATTTTTCAAGTATCGTTCAATCGAACGACCAATTTTAGGTCATGGATTGGAATCGGTGTATGGTCCATGAAGCTAGAAACCTGCAGATGCATCAACCAAACCACCGATACTACAACGTATCCCGGAACATTTTTCAAGTATCGTTCAATCGAACGACCAATTTTAGGTCGTGGATTCGAATCGGTGTATGGTCCATGAAGCTAGAAACCTGCAGATGCATCAACCAAACCACCGATACTACAACGTATCCCGGAACATTTTTCAAGTATTGTTCAATCGAACGACCAATTTTAGGTCGTGGATTCGAATCGGTGTATGGTCCGTGAAGCTAGAAACCTGCAGATGCATCAACCAAACCACCGATACTACAACGTATCCCGGAACATTTTTCAAGTATTGTTCAATCGAACGACCAATTTTAGGTCGTGGATTCGAATCGGTGTATGGTCCGTGAGGCTGGAAACCTGCAGATGCATCAACCAAACCACCGATACTACAACGTATCCGGGAACATTTTTCAAGTATTGTTCAATCAAACGACCAATTTTAAGTCGTGGATTGGAATCGGTGTATGGTCCGTGAGGCTCGAAACCCAACCAACCCATCGATATTATGATGTATCCCGACATACTTGAATTAACATTTCAAATTTGCATCATATAATCATTAATATATAAATTCAAGGGTGGACATACGCAGGAAGTTAATTTCCATGATTGTCAGTTCGAGCTCTATATACAACAAAAATGGCTTATTTCCGTACACGAAAGCATAATCCAATTATCGGGGAATGGGAAAACCATTTTTTCCGCTCAAAAAGTATATTCGACATTCGTATTGATACTTATTCCGCTCAAAATTAATATAAATCTCGATGGCTTGTGGGCGTCTACGCTAGAAATTAATCACCTTCCGAGTGATGAGAAGACGCCATTCCTGTTCAACGAGATGCTTCTTAAAAAGCCCTTCCGGCAACATATTTGTATGCGATTTAGCAAAAAAAGCATGGCTTTTTTCCCCGTATCGAGATTAAAAGCGTTCCAAAAATCAAAAAAAAAAAATGAGCCGCTGCATAATCAAAATGTGTTGACTAGAAATTTCATTGAATAATCAAGCTCTTTCCGCATGCGCATTTAATGAAGCGAAAATGCATAAAAGGAAGAATTACGCGTGTAATATAGCGTAACAAGGACAAGCACATAAAACATGCATAAATGGGATAAATGGCTGATAAGCAAGATTTTCAGCATGAAATTGCGCAATTTGGGTATTTTGCGAAATTTGGCAATTTATGATCAAATGATTAGCCTCAGAATAATCCAAAGCTAGGAAAGTTTGCCTTCAAAGACTAATTAACGATGATTGACTATTAATCGATGAGATGTCGATGATGAACAAATTTGGTGCAAAATTAGTGCTCAAGCAATGCACATAAAACATGCATTGACAAATTAAGTAGCTGATAGGCCACAACTTTTAGTGTTAAAATTTTTGCAAACGTTGTGACCCAAGAGGGCACATTTGCTGCAAATTCATGAAAAGCGTTCAATTAGCGATTGACGAACAATGTCGGTGATGAACATGCTTAACACAAAATTGTCAATGTTTAAGCTTTTTGAAAAAATGGACATTGAAAATATGGCCTTTGTGGACCAAATCTATGATAAAAGGAACAACTTTCATCGAAAGATTATGTCATGATTGGTGCAAAATTCCGCTATTTCGCAATTCAACGTTCTTTCAACAGGTTCCAAAAGTTCACAATTTGTAATGCAAAAAATGGCTCTAGTTATTAGAATAACCTAAAATGACCAAGATCTACAAAAATTTGGGCTTGGGAAATTAATTGCTCGTGATCACGTCAATTTTTCGATGAAATGTCGGTGATGAACACACTAAATGGTCAGTAGTAGTCAAGCAATGGAAAGAGTGGACATTCAAAAGTGGCCTTTAAGCAGCATAGACCAAGTGGCTAATGAAAAACAAGAGCTTCAATCCACTTCAAACTTTGCTGAAATGTCGTGGTCAACATGCGATTTGGACATCTTATAAATAACGCTAATTTTCATCGAGTTTGAAAAATCCAAAATGTCTCACATCCAAACTATAGCCTCAAGATGACAGAATAATCTATAGTTGATGCACAAGTTGACAAATCAAATCTGCAAAAATTTTAGCTTGCAAGATTAATGAGTCAAGATCATGTCAATTTGTCGATGAAATGTCGGTGATGAACACGCTAAATGGTCAGTAGTGGTGAAGCAATGGGAAGAGTGGACATTCAAAAATGCCCTTTAAGCAGCATATCAAGTGGCTAATGAACAACAACAGCTTCAATTCACATCAAAGTTTTCCTAAATGTCGTGGTTGACATGCAACATCGATGTTTTGTAAATTACGCTAATTTTCATCGAGTTTCAAAAATTCAAAATCTCTCACCCAAACAATAGCCTCGAGATGATAGAATAATCTATAGTTGATGGACAAGTTGACAAATCAAATCTGCCAGAATTTTACCCTTGAACAAGTACGGCTCTGATCACGTCAATTATCAATGGACGGAATATCAGGGATGAACATGCTTGATGGTCAGTAGTGGTCAAGCAACACAAGGTTATGGAAAGAGTGAACATTGAAAAATGGCGTCTCAGTGGCATTGTCCAAAAAACTAATGAACTAGAGTGACTTTGATCAGCATCAAATTTTGGGAAAATGTCGTGATCAAGGCATGATTTCAACATTTTTTGAATTTGTGTGATTTTCAATTACTAGCAAAAATAGACCAAATCTTACCCATGGGATAGCCTCCACTTGATAGAATAATCTACAGTAATAGTAAAATCCACAAGAATTTCAGCTTTGAACATTAATGGCTCTGAATACGTCAATTATTGACCAATGAAATGTTGGTGATGAACATGCTTAATGGCCAGTAGTGGTCAAGCACCAAAAGATTATAGGAAAGAGTGGACATTGAAAAATAGCCTCCAAGTGGCATTGTCCAAAAAAGTAAGGGACTAGAATGACCTTGATCATCACCAAATTTGTGGAAATGTCGTGATCAAAGCACAATTTCGACATTTTGCAGATTGTTGGGATTTTCAATTAGAAGCAAAAGTTCACCATTTCTTACCCAAAGAATAGCCTCCACTTGATAGGATAATCTACAGTAATGGTAAAATCCACAAGAATTTTAGCTTTGAAGATTAATGGCTCTGGAAACGTCAATTATTGATCAACAAAACGTCGGTGATGAACATGCTAGATGGCCAGCTATGGTCAAGCGACACAAGGTTATGGAAAGAGTGGACATTGAAAAATGGCCTCCAAGTGGCATTGCCCAAAAAATCAATAAATTAGAGTGACCTTGATCAGAATCAAATTTTGGGAAAATGTCGTGATCAAGGCATGATTTCAACATTTTGTGAATTTGTGTGATTTTCAATTACTAGCAAAAATAGACCAAATCTTACCAAAAGGATAGCCTCTACTTGATAGAATAATCTATAGCAATGGAAAAATCCACAAGAATTTTAGCTTTGAAGATTAACGGCTCTGAATACCTCAATTATTGATCAATGAAATGTCGGTGATGAACATGCTAAATGGTCAGTAGTGGTCAAGCAACACAGGGTTATGGAAAGAGTGGACATTGAAAAATGGCCTCCAAGTGGCATTGCCCAAAAAATCAATAAATTAGAGTGACCTTGATCAGAATCAAATTTTGGGAAAATGTCGTGATCAAGGCATGATTTCAACATTTTGTGAATTTGTGTGATTTTCAATTACTAGCAAAAATAGACCAAATTTTACCCAAAGGATAGCCTCTACTTGATAGAATAATCTGTAGTAATGGTAAAATCCACAAGAATTTTAGCTTTGAAGATTAATGGCTCTGAATACGTCAATTATTGATCAACAAGATGTCGGTGATGAACATGCTAAATGGTCAGTAGGGGTCAAGCAACACAGGGTTATGGAAACAGTGGACATTGAAAAATGGCCTCCTATTACCATTGTCCGAAAAACTAATAAACTAGAGTGACCTTGATCAGCATCAAATTTAGCAGAAATGTCGGCATCAATGCACAATTTCGACATTTTGCAGATTGCTGTGATTTTAAATTAGAAGCAAAAGTTCACCATTTCTTACCCAAAGAATAGCCTCTACTTGATAGGATAATCTACAGTAATGGTAAAATTCACAAGAATTTTAGCTTTGCAGATTAAGGGCTCTGAATACATCAATTATTGATCAATGAAATGTTGGTGATGAACATGTTAAATGGTCAGTAGTGGTCAAGCAACACAGGGTTATGGAATTAGTGGACATTGAAAATTGGCCTCCATGTGGCATTGTCCAAAAAATCAATAAATTAGAGTGACCTTGATCAGCATCAAGTTTTGCGAAAATGTCGGGATCAATGCACAATTTCGACACTTTGTGAATTGTTGTGATTTATAATTACCAGCAAAAGTTCACCGTTACTTACCCAAAGAATAGCCTCCACTTGATAGAATAATCTACAGTAATGGTAAAATGGACAAGAATTTTAGATTTAAAGATTAACGGCTCTGAATATGTCAATTATTAATCAACAAAATGTCGGTGATGAATCTGCTTAATGGCCAGTAGTGGTCAAGCACCAAAAGGTTATGGCAAAGAGTGGACATTGAAAAATGGCCTCCAAGTGGCATTGTCCAAAAAAATAATGAACCAGAGTGACCTTGATCAGCATGAAATTTAGCCAAAATGTCGTGATCAATGCACAATTTCCACATTTTGCAGATTGTTGTGATTTTCAATTACCAGCAGAAATGGACCAAATTTTACCCAAAGGATAGCCTCTACTTGATGGATAATCTACAGTAATGGAAAAGTCCACAAGAATTTTAGATTTGAAGATTAACGGCTCTGAATAGGTCAATTATTGATCGATGAAATGTCGGTGATGAACATGCATAATGGCCAGCTGTGGTCAAGCAATGGAAGGAGTGGACATTGAAGAATGACCCACAAGGAGCATGGACCAAGTGACCAATGGAGTATAATAGCTTTCATGGGTATCAAAGTTCATACATAATATTGTTATCAATGCACAACTTTGGAGAATACGTCAATTATCGGTCAATGAAATGTCGATGATGAACATCTTTAATGGCTAGTAGTGGTCAACCAATGGACATTGAAGAATGGCTATCAAGCAGCATAGACTGAGTGGGCAATGAAGTTCAATCCATGCTGTTGCATAACATCGAAAAGCTACAGTAAACTTCAGAAGAAATAATTATTTTTTTGCCCATTTATTTCTACTACATTTTATGTACTTTAATTATAAGCTACTTTCAAGCTTAATTAAATCCTAAAATCCATGGTTTCAAGAAAGAGAAAAAAAATAATGAAGAGTAAATTACAAAGCGCCTAGTGGCAGCGTAGAAGATTCTCCGGAGAAACGCCAAAATGCCCTTTTTTTGCAAAAAAATTGCGAAAGCGTTCCTGCGTGTATAAGATTCATTAGCCTGGAAAATATGCAAATTTGTCCACACATGCTATATCCAATCAAACTAACACACATTTTTTCCAGCTTGATTGACATCCAAGCATTTGAAAATAGGGAAAAAAAGGAGGAAAATTGTCCTCTCAGCTGGCTAAAGATCAAAAATGTGAAAGTAACGCGTTGTGCGCTTTTTCCCGACGACGAAGAAAGTATTAGATGAAAAATTAATAAACTTGAAGAAGAGTAGAAGAATACCTAATTACCCTATGCTAATTAAACTACATGAAAATCGATTTTGGCAAATTAGAATCATTGATAAAGATTATGACGTCATAGAGGAGAAGAAATGTAACTAATTAACATATATGTTAGTTTATTTTTGTAATATTTGTTATATGCATGTTCGAAAAGGTCGAGGTCGAATTTTAGCCATTGAAGCTTCAGCGTACTTTCCACACCCCCCTCCGTATCACCTTGCACACTTAACAAAAATTTGGATCATATTACATCATTGACCATACTTTCTACATCCCCTGTATCGCCCCCCTTGTTATAAGAATTTGGATAATCAGCTATACTTTGTACGCTCCCTGTATGAGTCTGTATAACTACTAACATACTCACAAGTTATAACATTGTCTTATGTTATAACATGGTCCTAGGTTATTACATAGACCTATGTGTCATGTGTCGCACGACCCTACATCACCCCTTCATAACAATCACAACACTGGCTCGGTAGTTCAATCGGAAGAACGCTGCACTATAGTCACAGACACCCAGGTTTGAACCCCAGTCAAGCATTATTTTTCGAACAGTGTTTGGCGATGGTTACGATGGCAATGCGTTTACCCATTACTGTCATATGTTATAACATGGTCCTATATTATTACATAGACCTATGTTATAACATGGTCCTATGTTATTACATAGAGCTATGTTATAACATGATCCTATGTTATTACATAGACCTATGTTATAACATGGTCCTATGTTATAACATTGTCATGTGTTATAACCTTGTCCTATGTTATAACAATGTCCTATGCTATAACATTGTCTTGTATTACAACATGGTCCTATGTTATAACATCGTCCTATGTTATAACATTGTCCTATGTTATAATATTCTCCCGTGTTACAACATGATCCTATGTTATAACATTGTCCTATATTATAACATTGTCCTATGCTATAACATTGTCATGTGTTATAACCTTGTCCTATGTTATAACAATGTCCTATGCTATAACATTGTCTTGTTTTACAACATGGTCCTATGTCAAAACATCGTTCTATGTTATAACATTATGCTACAATATCCTCCTGTGTTACAACATGATCCTATGTTATAACATTGTCCTATATTATAACATGATCGTATGTTACAACATGCACAATTTTCGTTTTTATTTTTATACGTATTACAACATAGTGATATGTTATAACATAGTCGTGTTATAACATACAACAATTTTTTTTGTATTTCTCGACATGTTATACCACATAGTAAAACATAGTCCTATAATATAACATGGTGCTATGTTATAACATACAAATTTTTCTTTCCATTTTTTGAAATGTAGTAACATACTCACATTTTATGATATAGTCCTGTTATATCACATAACATGTTTTTTTCACTTTTCATTATGTTATAACATACTGACATGTTAAAACATAGTCCTGTAATATAACATAGTCCTACGTTATAACATAGAAAATTTTTCTTTCATTTTTCGACACATTATAACATACTTACATGTTATAACATAGTCCTGTTACAACAAAGAACAAATTTTTTTGAAATTTTTCCACATATTATAGCATAGTGACATGTTAAAACATAGTGCTATAACATAACATAGTCCTATGCTATAAGATACAAATTTTTTTTATGTAAAACTATACTCACATTTTACAATGTAGTCCTGTTATAACACGCAACTTTTTTTAAAATTTTTGGATATGTTATAACATACTGACATGTTATAACATAGTCATGTAATACAACATACTCCTATGTTATAGCATGGAAATTTATTTTTCGACATGTTATAACCTGGTCCTGTTACAACACAGAAAATTTTTTTTCAATTTTCGGACATGTTATAACATACTGACATGTTAAAACATAGTCCTTTAATGTACCATAGACCTATGTTATAACATACAAAATTTCTTTTCACTTTTCGACATGTTATAACATAGTGATACGTTATGACGTAGACCTATAACAAACAGCAGAAATTTTTTTTTATTTTTGCACATGTTATAACATACTGACATGTTAAAGCATAGTCCTGTATTATAACATAGTCCTATGTTATAACATAGAAAAATGTTTTTTCATTTTTTGACATGTTATGACATACTGACATGTTATGACATGGCTCTCTTACAACACAAATATTTTTTTCATTTTTCAACATGTTATAACATACTGACGTGTTGAAACATAGCCCTATAATATAACATAGTCCTATGTTATAACATATAATTTTTTTCATTCTTTCTACATGTTATAACATACTCACATGTTGAAACATATTCCTATAATGTAACATAGTATTATGTTATAACAGAAAAATTTTCCTCCATTTTTCGACATGTTATAACATAGCGACATATTAGAACATAACTCTGTAATATAAAATAGTCCTATGTTATAACATACAAAAATTTTTTTCATCCTTTCTACATGTTATAACATACTCACATGTTGAAACATAACCCTATAATATAAGATAGTACTATGTTATAACATACAAGAAATTTTTTTCATTTTTCGACACGTTATAACATAGTGCTATGTTATAACATAGTCCCATGTTATGACATACAATAAAATTTTTTCTCTATTTTGCGACTACTGTGATGTCATAACATGAGGTATATTATAATTTTGTATGTGTTATAAGATAAGGTATTGTATAACACAGTATATGCTATAACATGGGGCATGTTATAACATGGCGTGATGGTATAACAAGAGGTGGGTTAGAACATGAGCAGCTATATTATAACACTATGTATGTTATAACATGCGAGGTAATGCTATAATATGAGCCGTTTAATAACATAATATATGTTATAACATGCGTTATGCTTTTTAATTCAATATTTTTGTCGTTTTCGATAACTAACAAGCATGTTATTATTGGTGACTAGTTTTGCACGCATGTGACACTTATTACTGTAGAAAAATCGTCGCGCGGATTTTCTCGTCAATTTAGTCAATTTTTCGCCGGTTTTTCCCCCTATGTGTTGTATATAAAAACGTTCGCCGAAAAACGCCGAGCGTTATGAAACGCGTAAATCGTAAAAAATTGAGCGACAAATCGAGAAAAGTGAGTTTTTTGCGGGTTAAATATTGCAAATATTCCGTCGACGAGAGGTTCGATGAGTTTGTGGGTGGGGGGGGGGGTAGTCAACCCTGAATTTTTGTGGGTGGGGGGGTAAACCCTGAATTTTGAGGTCGGGGTCTCAAAATTGAGCTACGGGGTCGAAAACCCTGAAAAAAATGGAGAAAATTTCGAAAATTTTCCCAAAAAAGTTACTTTTTTCCCAATTTTTTCGATTTTTTTTTGAGCGGGGGGGGGGGGTCGGACGTTTTGGTATAGCGTTCCTTTAAGTTGAGGGGGGGGGGGGGGGTCCTGATCTAATTTTCGTGTTTTTTTTCAAGAATATAATTATCCAAGAATTGAATCAAGAAAGCGTCGAAATTTGCCGCCAACAGCAACGTCGACGTTCGAGCGGCGGCGACGATTCGCAAAAAACGCCGTCGTCGACGTCGCCGTTCGAATCTTCTTACGATTCGAGTTTAGTAACGATTTGTACGCCGAATGCCGCTCTATTTCATCATCAAAAATATCGAAAATCGGCTTCGATTGATATTAGACGAGCTGATCAACAGGAAATTTTAGGGCAAAACGTCGACGTTAAAACGTCGACGTCGACGGATTTTCCGCTACAAAATTTCCCGCCGTCCACATCTCTAATAGAAGCGGCGGAAAATTGTTAGCGTTTTTTTGTTTTTTTTTTTGCATCTAAATTTTAAAAATTTAGGTTTTTAACTTGAAAATGTCACAAATTTGAATTTTAAATGGAAAATTCAATCTTTTTTCCCCACAAAATTTTGATTTTTTGCTAGAAAACAAGAATTTTTCGATATAAAAATATGTAAAAATTGAATTTTTCAACTTGAAAATGTCACAAATTTGAATTTTAAATGGAAAATTCAATCTTTTTTCTCCACAAAATTTTGAATTTTTTCTAGAAAACAAGAATTTTTCGATATACAAATATGTAAAAATTGAATTTTTCAACTTGAAAATGTCACAAATTCGAATTTTAAATGGAAAATTCAATCTTTTTTCCCCACAAAATTTTGAATTTTTTCTAGAAAATAAGAATTTTTGGATATACAAATATGTAAAAATTGAATTTTTCAACTTGAAAATGTCACAAATTTGAATTTTAAATGGAAAATTCAATCTTTTTTCCCCACAAAATTTTGATTTTTTGCTAGAAAACAAGAATTTTTCGATATAAAAATATGTAAAAATTGAATTTTTCAACTTGAAAATGTCACAAATTTGAATTTTAAATGGGAAATTCAATCTTTTTTTCCCCTCAAAATTTTGAATTTTTTCTAGAAAACAAGAATTTTTTCGATATACAAATATGTAAAAATTGAATTTTTCAACTTGAAAATGTCACAAATTTGAATTTTAAATGGAAAATTCAATCTTTTTTCTCCACAAAATTTTGAATTTTTTCTAGAAAACAAGAATTTTTCGATATACAAATATGTAAAAATTGAATTTTTCAACTTGAAAATGTCACAAATTTAAATTTTAAATGGAAAATTCAATCTTTTTTCCCTCAAAATTTTGAATTTTTCCAAGAAAACAAGAATTTTTCGATATACAAATATGTAAAAATTGAATTTTTCAACTTGAAAATGTCACAAATTTAAATTTTAAATGGAAAAATTCAATCTTTTTTCCCCTCAAAATTTTGAATTTTTCCAAGAAAACAAGAATTTTTCGATATAAGAATATGTAAAAATTGAATTTTTCAACTTGAAAATGTCACAAATTTAAATTTTAAATGGAAAATTCAATCTTTTTTCCCCTCAAAATTTTGAATTTTTCCAAGAAAACAAGAATTTTTCGATTATATAAATATGTAAAAATTGAATTTTTCAACTTGAAAATGTCACAAATTTAAATTTTAAATGGAAAATTCAATCTTTTTTTCCCCTCAAAATTTTGAATTTTTCCAAGAAAACAAGAATTTTTCGATTATATAAATATGTAAAAATTGAATTTTTCAACTTGAAAATGTCACAAATTTGAATTTTAAATGCCCAAGATTAGAAAACTTCGAATTTTCAACAGTAAATTATACATTCTTTGCTCAAAATTTTAAATTTTTCGGTGCAAAAATTCTATTTTTAGACATTTAAATAAACAAAAATTAAATTTTTCGAGTAAAATTTTTTTTTAAAATTTGAATTTAAAATATTCAGAATTCGATAATTCGCCTGTAGTTTCGGAAATTTCGCTCAAAATTAGCAGATTTTCCGTCAAATTTTAATTATTTTCTAAAATTTTGATAGTTTCTAGAATCAAAATTTCAATTCCTTGGCATTTTTTGCTCAAAATTTTGATTTTTGGCCAGAAATACTCAATTTTACAGGTGAAAATTGTCTAAAATTTGATTTTTTTTGTTCAGAATTTTTAAAATTTTTGGAAAATTTCAAATTTTAAAGAAAAATTCCAAGTTTTTTAGAGAAAATTTTAATTTTTTTACTCAAAATTTTCGTTTCACGTTGGAAAAAAGGAATTTTTGTGGTTGGAAAATTCTATTTCTTGGTTGAAAAATGTCAAACATTGGAATTGGTCAAAAATTCAAAAATTCTTTGACAATTCTAAATTTTGAAGAGAAAATTCGAATTTTCTATTTAGAATTATTTTTCGCCAGAAAAATTTCATTTTTTTAGCTAAAAAATTGCCAAATTTTCAAGAGAAAATTCGAATCTTCGAGAGAATATTGTAGTTTTTTTTGTTCAAAGTTTGATTTTTCGCTAGAAAAATTTAAATTTTTCTGGTTAAAAAAGCCTAAATTTCGTTTTTTTTCCAAATTTTTTTTTGCCAAAAATTTCGTTTTTACGGCTAAAATTTTGCAATCTTTTGTAGAAATTTCATATTTCCACTAAAATTTTCAAATTTTTTTGTGAAAATTTCAATTTTCCCACTAAAATTTGCTATTATTTTTGCAAAAATTTCATTTTTTCACCTAAAATTCTCAAATTTTTTTTGTAAAAATTTCAATTCCGCAACTGAGACTTTGAAATTTTTTTGTTTCCGATTGAAATTTTGTGATTTTGTTGATTTTTGGACAAAAAATTTTTAAATTATTTGTGTAAATTTCAATTTTTCAAGTAAAATTTTGCAATTTTTTTTCGAAAAATTAAGTTTTTCTACTAAAATTTTGAAATGTTTTTTGTGAAAATTTTAATTTTTTAACCAACATTTTGCGATTTTGTTGATTTTTCCACTGAAATTTTGCAATTTTTTCTAGAAATGTCATTTTTTGCCCTAAAACTTGCCTATTTTTTGTAAAAATTTTGTTTTTTTGAACTAAAATTTCTCCATTTAAAAAAAAGAATTGAATTTTTGAACTAAAATTTGACACTTTTGTTGATTTTTTACTAAGATTTTGTATTTTTTTTGTTGCAAAAATATCATTTTTTTGACTAAAATTTTTTGATTTTTTTTTTCAGAAAATTGAGCTTTTGAACTTATATTTTGAATTAATTGATTTTTAACTAAAATTATACAATTTTGTTTTAAAAATTGTGATTTTTAAACTGAAATTTCGCTATTAGTTTGTGAAAATTTCAATTTTTCAGTTTGAAATTTTTGGATTTTTTAATAAAAATTTTATTTTTTCAACTAAAATTTTGCGATTTTTTTTTATTTTTGAACTAAAATTTTGTTTCTTTTGCAAGAATATCATTTTTTCGACCGAAATTCTGTAATTTTATTGTGGAAATTTAATGTTTTTCAACCAAAATCTGATAATTTTTTTGGCAAAATTTTCAATTTTTCAAATTTTTTTTGTAAAAATTTAATTTTTTTTCAAATTTTTTAAATTTTAAATTTTTTTTTTCTTCTTTTTTTTAGTAAATCGTAAAAAAGATAGCGACGGAAGTACAACGGCAACGTCGCACGTCCAATCGTCGGGCGATTTGACGTCGTCGTCGTTCAATTCCGCTTTTTTAGATTTACATAGGCAAATGTCGAAAACGACGACTACGACGACGCCGCCCGCGTTCGTCGCCGACGTCAAAGAAAATGTATTTTTTAACGCGGGCGGCGACGCGACGACGACGTCGGCGTCGTCGGCGTCAAATTTTGAAAAAACGTCCACAAAAAATCGTCGTAAAAATACGCGAAAAAATAATTTGGATTCTTCAATTTCGACAATGAATTTAAGTTTTTTATATTCGTCGACGCCGAAAAC